>JARGCV010000081.1:2700000-3105000 GCA_034064705.1 Bothrops alternatus | reverse complement strand
GCTCAGGCTGTTGCTGCTCAATGCCAGGTCAGTTGTAAATAAAGCTCCCCTCATCCATGATCTTCTCCTGGATGAGGAGGCCGACCTCGCATGTGTGACCGAGACCTGGCTGGGCCCGGAGGGAGGAGTTCCTCTCTCTGAGATGTGCCCAGCCGGGTTTCAGGTATGGCATCAGCCACGACCCCAGGGAAGGGGAGGAGGAGTGGCTATTATAGCCAAGAAGACCTTTAGCCTATGCAGGCTCGCTGTTTCTGAGATTGCGGGTTGTGAGTTGCTCCTTGTGAAGTTGGACCTAGGGGTTCAGGTGGGCTTGTTGTTCGCGTACCTGCCTCCCAGCTGCGTGTCAACAGCCCTGCCTGCGCTACTTGAGGAGATTGCTGGGCTGGCAGTTGAATTCCCCAGGCTTATTGTCTTGGGGGACTTAAATCTTCCGTTGCTCGGCGAATCCTCTGGGTTGGTGCAGGAGTTCATGGCCACCATGGCAACCATGAACCTGACTCAAGTAGTTCAGGGTCCGACCCACGAGAGGGGACACACTCCCGACATGGTATTCCTCTCAGAACAGTTGAGCAATGATCTGAACTTAAGGGGCTTAGATATCTTGCCTATGTCATGGTCAGACCATTTTCTGCTACGGCTTGTTTTTAAGGCTCCAATCCTCCCCTGCAGGGAGGCAGAACCGATTAGGTGGTTCCGCCCCAGACGTCTTATGGACCCAGAGAGTTTTCAGAGGATGCTTGGGGAAATACCGGATTCTCTCATTCACAGTTCGGCAGAGTCCCTGGTTACGGCCTGGAATATGGCTGCGAAGGGGGCTCTTGACCGGATTGCACCGCTGCGACCTCTCTGTGGTAGCAGACCCAGGAGATCTCCTTGGTTAACTGAGGAACTCAGGGGGATGAAGCACCAGAAGAGACGTCTAGAGAAGCGATGGAGGAAAAGTAAATCTGTATCTGACTGAACACTATTAAGATCTTATATCAAGACTTATCAGGTGGCGCTTAAGGCGGCAAGATGCGCATATCATTCCGCCTTGATTGTATCTGCGGAATCCCCCCTCCTTGATCAGGGGGGTTGATGCACCCTTGCAGGGTAGTGCTGAGGATTTTAATAAGTTTTTCGCAGATAAAATCGCCCAGATTCGGATGGACCTTGACTCCAATTGAAATGCAGTGTCGGCTGACAATGAGTCAGTCGAGATGACAGGGACTTGTCTTAATCCTGTTGTGTGGGAGGAGTTTGACCTGGTAGCACCCGATGAAGTGGACAAGGGAGCTGTGAGTTCCACCACCTGTTTATTGGACCCATGCCCCTCCTGGCTGGTTTCGGCCAGATGGGAGATGACGCGGGGCTGGGTTCAGGAGATTGTCAACACTTCTTTGAGGGAGGGGTCCTTTCTGGCTCCCTGCAAGGAGGCAATTGTGCGCCCCCTCCTCACGAAGCCTTCCCTGGACCCAGCTGTGTTAAACAACTATCGTCCTGTCTCCAATCTTCCTTTTATAGGTAAGGTTGTTGAGAAGGTGGTGTCACTCCAGCTCCAATGGTCCTTGGATGAGGCCGATTATCTGGGCCCTCAGCAGTCAGGATTCAGTCTTGGCTACTCCACGGAAACTGCTTTGGTCGCGCTGACGGATGATCTCTGGCGGGCCCGGGATAGGGGACATTCCACTATCCTGGTGCTACTTGACCTCTCAGCGGCTTTCGATACCATTGACCATGGTATCCTTCTGCGCCGGCTGGAGGGGTTGGGAGTTGGGGGCACTGTTTTGCAGTGGTTCACCTCCTACCTCACTGGTCGGTCGCAGTCGGTGTTGGCAGGGGGTCAGAGGTCAACCCCTAGGTTCCTCTCTTGTGGGGTCCCTCAGGGATCGGTCCTCTCCCCTCTGATTTTTAATATTTACATGAAACCGCTGGGTGAGATCATCCGACGACACGGGGTGAGATATCATCAGTATGCTGATGATACCCAGCTTTACATCTCCACCCCGTGTCACTTCAGTGAAGCAGCGGAAGTGATGTGCCGATGTCTGGAGGCTGTTAGGGTTTGGATGGGTGCTAACAAGCTCAAACTCAACCCTGACAAGATGGAGTGGCTGTGGGTTTTGCCTCCCAAAGACAATTCAATCTGTCCATCCATCATCCTGGGGGGGGAGTTTTTGACCCCCTCAGAGAAGGTCTGCAACTTGGGTGTCCTCCTTGATCCACAGCTAAATCTGGAACATCATTTTTCGGCTGTGGCGAGGAGGACATTTGCCCAGGTTCGCCTGGTGCACCAGCTGCGGCCCTATTTGGACCGGGAGTCTCTTCTCACAGTCACTCATGCCCTTATCACCTTGAGGCTCGACTACTGCAATGCTCTCTACATGGAGCTACCTTTGAAAAACGTTCGGAGACTTCAGGTAATGCAGAATGCAGCCGCGCGAGCAGTATTGGGCCTACCCAGAAATGCCCACATTTCAACATCACTCCGCGAGCTGCATTGGCTGCCAATTGGTCTCCGAACGCAATTCAAAGTGTTGGTTATGACCTATAAAGCCCTACATGGCATCGGACCAGGTTACTTATGGGACCGTCTGCTGCCGCATGAAACCCAGCGACCGGTTAAGGCCCACAGGGTCGGCCTTCTCCAGGTCTCGTCAGCCAGACAGTGTCACCTGGCGGGGCCTAGGGGAAGAGCCTTCTCTGTTGCGGCCCCAGCCCTCTGGAATCAACTTCCCCCAGAGGTCCGTATTGCCCCCACCCTCTCTGCCTTTCGCAAATTGTTGAAGACACATCTTTGCCGACAGGCCTGGGGCAGTTAACACCTTGCCCCAGCCAACGTATGTTTGTTGTAAGTTTGTTTTCGGATGATTGGTTTTTAATCTAGGGGTTTTATAAATGTATTTAATGTCAGATTTCTATATGTTATTATCTATGTTGTAAGCCACCCTGAGTTTTTGGAATAGAGTGGCATAGAAATTGAATTAAATAAATAAATAAAATAAAATAAATAAATAATTTTCCACCTTAATCCAAAAAGAAACTGACACCCACCACAAAGATGAGGCACGACCACGAACGCGAAGCCAAACAGCTATGCAGCTCACCATCTCTACTCCCCCTGCAACTCAGACTAACCTGAGCACAACAAAGCCCCCACCCAAACAGAACACTCCCCAGCCAGTCATATAACAGCCAACCCCCCATCCAATCAGAACACAGCCAAGCTCCTAACCAATCAGAACACACCTCCACCCAATCAGAACACAGCCAAGCTCACAGCCAATCAGTTCAAACCCCCATTGGCAGTTAAAAGGAAGAAACAGCTACAATCACACATTGCTCCTAGAAGCACGAAGCCGAAAGCACCAGCCTGAAAGCCGCGTAAAATTGGAAGTGTCTTGGCAATGTTTTGACAAAGTCCCATTCATCATCTTCAGGCTGGTGTTTTCGGCTTCGTGCTTCTAGGAGCAATCTTTCCAATTTTATGTGGGAGAAAACCCGATACACACACACACACACACACACACAAACATAGATTGAACTAGTCTTAGATTGAAAGACTTCATTACAATTTTATTTCAATTTCTTATTCAAAATGGGAGAATATATAAACTTCATTTTACTTCTTTGAGACTAAATCAAAGTGTTTTTTTTTCATTGTCTTGCCTTGCCTATATTGCAGAAGATAGAGCGTTGGTTATATCTGGTCCAGGTAGCAGTGAAAAGAACAGGAGCAAAGAGAAAGAAAAGCAAAACAGAAATATTAAAGACTACCTCCTAAATTTTTTGTCAGTATCTTTTTAAGCTTTTATTTTTCTGCCTGAAGATTAGACTCATCTTGACATTACCCTTCAAGTGTTAAAATGATAAGTACTGATGAAGGTAAAGCTGATCAGCTTAGAACTCTAATAGCTGAACAGTATGTTTCTGTTGTTCAAAAAACTCAGTTAATTATCAAAATGTAAAAGACACCAAGAAGAAACCTGCTGAGGTTTATAGCTGACTTTCTGGGAATTATCCATAATATAGACCTAATAACAAAATTATGATAGATATGGTGTCCAGGGGCTTCTTCCTAGTCTCTGTGAGGATTTTAAGCAAGACCTTATAATCAAACAGAGCTAAGACATACATCAGAATTAAAAGGAAATTATTCTAAGGTACAAGAGGAACCCAATCAGCTTCACAGCACTTAGTCACACAAACCCAGAGAGAATTCTAGAGTCACATATGTTAACTGCCTGCTACAGAAAGATAACTGGTGCTTCTTCTGCTCTAATAACAATTTCTCAACATCTTAATTTTCCCATGAACTATTGTAATCTGTCTACAAGTAAAGTTACCAATATGCCTGCACCTTTCAATGGATTTTTTTCTTCCTTCCTTCCTTCCTTCCTTCCTTCCTTCCTTCCTTCCTTCCTTCCTTCCTTCCTTCCTTCCTTCCTTCCTTCCTTCCTTCCTTCCTTCCCTTTATACAATGAAAAGTTGTACAAATGCCTGTCAATAAAAACCACATGTCTTAAAAGATCCACTCATTTAAATGAAAGCTGCTAGCATTTGGTTTCTAGTACAGGTGAAAAAATCAGAGAAAACAGCAGTGGAGGGCTGTGTTAACTACTTTTTATACAGAAGAACCTGATCTGTATCTTTGTAAAGTTGAAGAATAAGTTGAAATTTTACAAGCTGCTCTAAAATCTAGACAATTACCAGAGACAAGTAATAATAAGGTTCAGGAGAATTCAGAAACAGCAGAAAATCTGAAATAACAATATAGCAACTTCCAAATATCAGCAAAAGGACTACAACAAATGTTCTAATGCAGAGATTAAATTCTTCCAGTTTCAAAATAAAAATATTCAAAAACTGTTTACAAAGCATAGTTTCAAAATAAAAATATTCAAAAACTATTTACAAAGCATCTTAATAAATATCCAAAAGTCTCTTGCCCTATGATACTTGCTTTTCTGGACATTTTCATGATGCATTCATTTTCTCAACAAATGTTAGTGGCCCATCTGCCTGCCAGGAAAGAAGATCTTGGTGTTAGAAGATGTGCAGGGGGATATTTCAAAACTATATTGTAAACTATTTGATAGATGTTTTGTGTTTCTTTCATCTACAAGAACATTATCTCTCCAGTCTCCATATCATTCTGCTCAATAATGGTGCTGTTACACATATGTAGATGCATCTTCGTCAAAACACATGGAACCTTTATTGAATCAAATCTAAAATCTTCAATTTGAGTTGAATTGCATTGTCCTTGAATTGCAAGCTTCAATTAAATAATGTCACCTTTAAATTGCAAAACTGGTATTTGAATTGGATCTCAGCTGATTGATACAATTCTATTTGCTAAAGTATTATTTAATGCACCAAAATCATAAAGTGGGTTTTGAACCTGATTTGTTTGAATCCATTATTCTTATGCAATTTTTTATTAAAACAACAACAAATGTTCTGTTGAAAATAGGAGCAGATGTTCAGAGATGCCATTTGCTCATAGCCTCACCACAGGAGAAGAGTGGGAATCAGAGTATGTGAATCCATATGACATTCATTTAGCACTAAACCATGACTTAATCTATCTTTTATGTTCTTATAAATTCTGGCATCTTCCCAATAAAGACAAATATTGCTTACCAGGGATATGCTGTAATCAATACATAAAGAACTACTATCATATTTCAACAAACTATTATATAGGAAAGGTTTTTTTAGAATAAACCATTTTTTATTAAATATAATTACCCTTTTCTCTCTTGATAATATGTTTAGAAGAAGGATATTTTGAACCAGAGAATCAGTTCTTCTGTTGTTGAAGACTTGCTGAACATCATTACAGGATCTGGATTCAAGCATCCATTTTTGTTGCCAGATTGCATATAGCTAAACATTACTAAGTTTTATTTAAAGAAATGATGATGCCGAAACTATTCATCTTTTCTTTACAATTTCATTTTTAGGCAGCTAACTTAAATCCCTAAACCTTGAGCTTTAAGCTAGATGCACTGAATAAAAATTTAGTTGTTAATGGAGGGCTCTTGGGCAATTATATTAGTACAGTAAATAGTTCTGTTGACAGAATTCTAGATTAAATCTAAACACTGCCTTTTACCCTAATGCGAATGCTCATCCCTGCAGGTTTTAGAATTTGTTCCTTCAGCAATCATGTTTTTATTTTGCTTACAGCAATGCATTAAGCTGGGGAAAAGCACAACATCTTCAGACTCTTTTGTTTCTTAAATTATATATAGATTTATGTACATTCTTTTTTAAAAGAAACTATTCTTCTCAGTCAATCTGAGCTTCAAAGGCACAGGGATACATAAATACAAGCAAAAATTTAAACTTATTGTATGTCTTTGCTGCTATCTGGTGATTGGCCAGATGTTTGCAGCCCAAATTTGATAATTCTGTTCTTGCCAATAAAGATAATGAATTTTATTTATTACTTATTTAAGATTAATATCACTAATATAAAGAATAAAAAGCTACTTTTGTCAAATGTATCTCAAAGACTTATTTTATAACACATAATCCTTTGTGGCAAGAAAACAATTCAACATCATAATAACCTCAATTTAAATATGTGCAAATTAAACAAGTTTTACTTCTAAGCCACCAAAAGCAGCTGTATAGAGGATTACAAGAATATAACTTCCATTAGCTTGCGTAAGCTAGGTTTAAGAGCCTGCTGGCTTCTGAATGTTCTAATGCATCTATGATGGATTACCACAGCTGGCAACCTATTGATAAGCCTAGGTTTAGTGTAAATTGCTTGAAGTTTTGCTGATTTTCAGTAACAGCCAATATGTGAATTTGCCATTTAGCTGATAAGAATCTGACAATTGAAAAAAAAATTGTGCACTTAATAATAGACTTCAGCAGTGTAATAAACTTATAGAACATGATAAATAAGATTGCATTTCCTCACTGTGTAAATAAATTATGTGTGCTCAAAATCTGCATTTATGCTCTCTTGAACACTTATTCATATAATATTTTAAAGGAAATCTATTACTGAATGAATAGGTTCATATTCCCTTATTATTGCAGTTATTATTGTTACTGTCCTTATTGCCACAGACTGTGCTAAAAGTTTTAATTCACAGTATATGGATGTTGAAATATCCCTTTTGAGTTTGAAATAGCCCATTTTGGCTGTGAATCAATTGTTTCAAGCATAAGGCATTCTGTTTTCAACATTTTGAAAGGATTTCAAGTTAAAATAATGCACTGTATAGTCAGCTCTATTTTAGATTAAAATGTTTCCAATATACTTTAAGAAGCTACAAGTGCCAAAGCCTGGCTATTTCAAATTCAAAATAGGTGTTTTGCATTTGAAGAGGTTTGAACTGAAAAACTTTGCTTTCTCCAACAGATACTTCTCATGCATTAACTTATTTTTTTAGTGCTTGGTAAAAAATACCTGGATTCTTTGCTCCATTTCTGGTAAATATAATTTTATTTAACATTTTAATAGGAATCCCAAACACCTTCTTATTTACATCCACATCTTATCTAGAAGTCCTTAGTACAGTGAGAACAAAGCAAAACAGTCATGTTGCAAGTGTGACAAAGATGCATACTCTTCCCTTGTTTCCATGGAAATTCTCAGTCATCCAGGTCATAGTTATCCCATCCCTTCAGCTGAAGAGCTGAAGAAGCTTCTTGGATGTGAAGTGAAACACTTTCAAAGAAAAACAACAAAGTCCAGTTGCCTTCTGAAAAAGCACCTTGTTTATTTGAACTATATGGTGAATATAACCTAAGGGAAACTAGATTGGAAGAAGATGTGCATGGTTTTAAAGTTGGAGGAAAAAACATCAATAGCCTATGCTATACTGATTACTACTCTGATAGCTGAAAATGCAAAGGATCCCCAGCAAATGTCATAAAGTCAAGGAGTAGAGTGAAAAAAATGTGATTAAAATTAAATATAAAGAAAACCAAACAAACATGTCCAGCAGAAGGAATGTATTGCAAGTCATGTCAGGAAAGGAAGTTTATTTGAAGAGATACAGAAAAATATTTTTTACGCCTTGCATCTGCCCTCTATAACATCATAAGGTTGGCTCCAAACCTGCCAGCCTTCCAGAAAGCCAACAAAACTTGGCTGTACGATGAAGCTTGGTAATCCAAGGAAATATGGAGTGGTTAAACCATACAGAGTTAGATTGTATTCTCTTCTGCTTTTTATATTTTTAAATGTAATTTTTGTTTTTAATATTAGAAGACTATAATTTTACTTGCATTTTAACTTTGCATGTTGCTTAGAGTCATATGCAAGTGAAATGGATATAAATGAAATAAACAAACAAAATAAATATAAATGAAATGATATACATGAAATAAATAAGCAAGCAGGTAAAACAACCAGCCTTACAACTGACAATGGAAATACTGAAGTGATAAATAATTTCTGCCTTTTAGGAACAACCATCAACATTAGAACAACCAGCAGTCAAGGACTATATGCAAATTAACACTTGGAAGAGCAGCCATGAAGGCCTTAGAAAAATTATTTAGATATGATGGTGTGTCTATACTTACAAAGATCAAAACTGTATTCCCTGAAACATTCTATGGAACTAAAAGTTGTACTTTGAAGAAGCAGGTTATCAAAAGTATTGATGCTTTTGAACAAATCAATATAGAATTATCATAAGACACAAATGACCAAGCTCAAATTATCCTACTTCAGCCACTTTACGTGAAAATCTAACTCTCTGGACAAGACTCTAATTCTCAGAAAGAACAAAGAAAGAGTGGAAGATGCCTACCAGCAGAAAGGTACAAGAACCTAGGATTCATTGAGCCGGCCAAATCTCAGGCGGGGGCTCCAGTGCTATTTAAAGAGAAAAAAGACAGGTTGCTTTGTCTCTGCATGGACTATAAGGGGTTAAATGTGGTGAACATAGAAAATGTATCCCCTTCCCCACCTGAAGGACCTACTAACCCATCTAGCAAAGGGGAGCATCTTCACTAAATTGGATCTAAGAGAGGCATATTACCGAGTGAGAATAAGAAAAGGAGATGAATGGAACACTGCTTTTAACTATCCCATGGGTAGCTATCAGTTCAAAGTTATGCCATTTGGACTACAGGGGCTCCAGCTGTTTTCATGCAGCTGATCAACCAGGTGCTACACAATCATTTGTACAAGGGGGTGTTGTGTATCTTGATGATATCCTGATATACAGCACAAATATGAAGCTAGTACAAGAAGTGCTAAAGAAATTGTTGAATGCTAAACTATATGTTAAACTGTCAAAGTGTGAATTCCATCAGACCTGGCCAGATTATCTAGGCTACAGAATTTCCAATGAGGGCATTGAAAAGGATCCTGGTCAAGATCCTGGGGTTCACCAACTTTTAATGACAATTCATCCCCTCGTTTTCCGAAATTGCTTTACCCCTCATGGATTTGTTAAAAACTGGCAAAGATGGGGAAAAGCCATGACTGGGACACTTGCTAATATGGACTATGAACTGTCAAACTGCTTTCAAAAACCTGAAAAGTCTGTTTGCGGTTGTGCCTGTCCTAAAGCATCCCTGCCCAGGAAAGCCCTTTGTGTTTCAAGCCAACGCCAGCGACATGGCCATCAGCACTATACTATTGCAAAAGAACCATGAGGGGGTCCTACAGCCCTGTGCCTACACCTTGAAAAAGTTCACTGACTGCGAGAGAAGGTGGGCAGTGTGGGAGAAGGAAGCTTTTGCAATTTGTTGGGCTCTATTAAACTGGTGGCACTACCTAGAAGATAGCAAGGTGCCTTTCAAAGTATGGACTGATCACAAAAACCTAGAGGCACTGAAAACTCCCCACAAGCTGTCCCTTAAACAAGTACAGTGTGAAGAGGTTAATGAAGCAATCATATCTACACTGCATATCTCAACTAATGCCATGAAGAGCCCCATATTTGAGAGTCCCAAACCCCAATGACCCTGGGACGAGGAAATTAAAATAGGAACTCCTCAATGATCAATGGTTCAAGGACAATCAAACCTCCTTGACATGCAAGGATGGATTGGCTTACAAAGGGGAAAGTTGTATTTTTCAAAAACCCTTCACCTCAACGTTCTCCAGCACAATCATGATGTGAAACAAGCTGGACACTTTGGCTATTTAAAAATGCTGCATCTGGTTCGTCAACAATTCTGGTGGCCAGGTTTTTAAACGGGACATAGAGAACTACGTCAAGAGCTGTGCTGTGTGTGCCACCATGAAAAGAATTCTGGGACTATTGCAACTGGTTGCAGACCCTTCCCAGCCATGGGAAGAAATTGCTATGGATTATATAGTGGAGTTACATGAAAGTAGAGGGAAGACAGTGATTTGGACTGTGATATATATATTTTTTGAAGCAGGTTCATTTCATTGCCTGCAAAGGACTCCCATCAGTCCAAAAACTAACTAAGATGTTTCTTAAGCACATTTACAGGCTCATCGCAAGGACTGTCATCAGCTTTTCACCCATTTATGAATGGGGCAGCTGAAAAAGCGAACTCAGTGATGAAGCAGTACCTCAGACTCTATGTGGATTATCAGCAAATAAACTGGACTGACCTCTTCCCTTTCACAGAGGTGGCTTACAATAACTCTGTTCACAGCAGCATCAGTTTTACACCTTTTAAAGTTGCCACAGGAAAAGAATTCAACCCAATACCCAAATATCCTCAGGGACTTTCTACTTCCCAAATCCTTGACCAGTGGATTAGGGGATGGGAGAAGGTTTGGGATAAATTGAAAATCGCTCTGAAAAAGGTTTCAGAGACATATAAAAAACAAGCAGATAAAAAGAGGTCTCCCCAAAGGTCATTCCAGGTTGTAGAAAAAGTTTACTTATCCACAAAATATTTACGACTTAAGTTGCCTAGTAAGAAGTTGGGACCGAAGTATTTAGGTTTCTCTCCCATCGTAAGAATCATTAACCCAGTCACGGTGCAAGTTAAAACTTCCCAGACTCTTAGGGAAAGTTCACCCTGTGTTCCATTGTGGCCTACTGAAACCTTTTTGGGGTTCTACCTTACAACGTCCCCCTAAAAAGGCACCCGTTCCCATAGTGGTAGCTGGACAGACTCATTATGAAGTGAAGCATATTCTTGATTCTAGACTTTTTAAGGGAAAGTTACAGTACTTAGTGCAGTGGAAAGGATATCCATTGTCTGAAGCACATGGGCAAAATCTAGTGATGTAAAAGCTGACAGGCTCATTAGTAAATTCTATGAAAAGCACCCTAACCTATGATTTTGTTTGAATTGCAGGATTTATTCTTTTTGTAAGGGGGGGCAGATGTCAACGCTGTAAACATTGGATGTTCCTGCTCTGACAACTGATGAAAATTGCAGCCATTTACACTTTGCTTCTAACATGCTTTTTCTGGTCTTTAGAAATCAGGTGCAGAATGGGGGGGGTTGGGATGAGCTCAGTTGGCCATAACAATAATGCTGCTTTTGGGAACCCAAGGATGAGCTGATAACGTTTTGGCAGGCTGAGGAGCTAGGGAGAAAGCCCGTGTTTTAGGCTATTTGGACATAGTGCCGATAATTTGTGAATAAAATGTTCTTTAAGAAAGAATTTTTCCTTGAAGTTCTTTTGATGGATTTCATCTATCGGAACCATGACAAGCTGTTTTGGAAGAGATAGCTTGTTAAATATTCAAAAATCTGGACAAAATTTGATTTTAATACTATAACTTTTGGATGGAGCTCATGAGGATAACCCTAAACAAGCCAATAGCTGTGCTACAAAACCAGTACTCAGCAGTTGGAAGTTCATATTATTCAGCAGTCTCCAAATCCATTGAAAAGAAACTCAGAAAAACAAGGGAAGAAACAGAGTAGCTGGAGAAGAAATAAAATATATTAGCATATATTATTTGTAACCATCTTGTCATTTTCATTTTATTTTCTAAGAGGCACTTGCCATATCCCTTGCAGATGTATAAAATCTAAATCTCAGAATACATTGTTTCTTAACATTGTATCATCTGATTAGCTTTTCTGACTGCTGCTAAAAGTATTTATACCTAACCCTATATTAATAATCCACCTTTCTGAAACTGCTAAAATATTTTAGCCATAATATTATACTGTAACATTAAGTACAATATCCACAGTTTAATACACAGTCTTACACTCAGGAGAAAAACCATTTATCTAAAATTTCTGTTAGAATGAATAAAAACAATCAATGCATAAAAACAATGTAATGCATGAAAAAGGTTGAGGGAAGGTGAGAGTTTTTTTTACTTGACAAACAGTCCTGATGGTGATATACTTCTCTAGCAACCAATAAAATCATTTCAAAAATATATGTCCCATTTTCCTATTCTTATGAGTTAAAAGTTTCTTAGTTCATGTAAGGAAGCTTATACAGAAGAATTTGTAACATGTAAACTCTTTCTTTCTATGTGTATAGAGAAACACAGTTCAAATTGACTGGAATAATGCATCTTATTTTTTCACCTGGCGTTTAACAGAAAAGCTATACTTCTGAAAAATACAAGTTATTCTCTTTTTTAACAAAACAATATTAATTTTATTTTACTTCAACAAACATTTAAAAGGTCAAGCAAGAAAAAAGAAGAAAATAGGAAGGAACAAAAATAAAAATATTACAGGTTTATAAAACTGAATAAGAATTGTCATGATAATATTACAGTAGTAATGCATAGAAAGATTATTTTTATATCAATTTACCACTTTTAAACCAATGTCAAAATCAAATTAATAATTAGCAAAAGCAGCCAATATAATAATAACAATAATCAATAATCAGAATAAACACTTAAGAGGAGATCCTATCAAATATAAAGCTTTATATTAAGAGAATTCAAACTTTAGGTGCGTTACAGATTCATGTGCAGAAACCATAACTGATTCCCAATGAAGGTTGGATTTCATTTTCTTATATACAAAGGTATTTTTGCCATATAGGTTATTTCTAATTACAACTTAGTCTGCCATTTTTCCAATTAGGGCCTTCTCTGTAGACTAGATCACAATTGTTACAGAAGAAATAGTTTATCTTATGGTTTCTGAGTGCTGATAGATAGAAATCAGAAGCAAGGATGGCTGAAGGCATTCTTTTAAATGACTAGTTGATGTTTGTACTGTGATCAGAGAAGGGAAAGCCTAAAGCCTAAAGCTTGTTAGTTTGTCTAAAAATGACAGAAGACAGAAATCCAGGAAGAAATCATATAGGATAGGTATTAGAAATTAATCAGAAAAATGGTGTAGATGAGAGCTACATGCTAGCAAAGGAAAACAGTTTATAGTTTGAGAACAAAAAAGATAAAGTAGGTTTCCACATGACTCTCCTAGCTGAAATTACTGAGAAACATACAGCATTAATTAGTAGGGTAAAAATTACTGTGTTAAGAAACTGAAAAGGTGGAAAAAGACCCACAGTATTAAAAGCAGAAGCTCAAATAAAAGTAGAGGCTGTGTGTGAGAGAGAGGAGGGGAGAGAGAGAGAAAGAGAAAGAGAGCACAACAGCAATAGCACTTACAACAGGGGTGTCAAACTCACAACATCACGTGACGTGTCGTGACATATCACAACTTTTTTTCCATTGCCGGCAATAGTTTTGCCATGACGCATCTGGGCCACAAGCCAGCAGTTTGACACCCCTGACTTAGAAGGATGGAAGGCTGAGTCAACCTTGAGACGGTGAGGATCAAATTGCTGGCCATGAGCTGAATTAGCCTGCAATATTACATTCTAACCATTGTGCCATCACCATGCAGAAATAGATATAGAGATGATATAGAGATGATACAGAAATAGACATGGAGATATTATGGTTAACATTTTAATTTATACTCTTAGTTCTTGTTACATTTATGGATCTGACAATTCAAATCATATTATCCAATTGTTTTTTAACTAAGCACTATGTGAAGAGAAAAATGTGTTGGTTTGGATTATTCAGATTTTCTCTTACATTAATTCTAGATTCATATTCTGCTTTCTTCTTACACTGGTATCCTAACAAATAAGCTTATGACACAGGTCAAACTGAGAAAGAGTAACTAACCCAAAATCACCCAGTAATTTGCATGGAGATGAGTGGGCTTGAACTTGACTCTTTGCAGACTTTATCCATTGTCTGTGAGAGAGAAAGAGAGAAAAAGAATGGAAAATAGTGAGAGAAAAACTGACAATTGCTGGCTTAATATTTGACCTGAACCTGTTACTACTGTTTTATTGTAATCCCCCACATTTCATTATGCATTCTAAACTTATCTACAGCAAATTTGTATATTGGAGAACCCATAAATACAGTAAGTATTAATCCAAATTGATGGTATTAAAATGTGAATCAACAGCTCAGCTGCTGGGACAGTAAGCTTTAATCCTTATACCCAGTGAAATTCCTGAGATAGTATTAGAGTTTCTGACTTCCAACTTTATCATAGATACTGAAAAGAGAACAAAACTTTGCTATTAACATTATTTAAATCTTTTAAGAGTCAACTTACAATCCTCTATTAAATAATATTTAAATTACTGTTAATATTTATTAAAAGTGTTTTACAACCAGTCATTGTTCACTTATATTTTCAAAATTTGCAGAAACATAATATTTCTATCTTTCTTAATTGTTCAAAGTATTCTTTCTATCTTTCCTGTACATTTGTTTATTTTAAGTGGAAAAATAGATAATTACTGATATAAATAATAGATATACCCAGTGTCTTGCTTTTTACTAATTTTAACATCTTACTATGAAATTATTTCACAGTAGTATATTTAGTCAACAGTAAAAGAATATGCAGTCAAGAAATGTGCTGTGGACACTTGGGAGAGCAAGCCTTTTGCCTTTATATTTCTATAATTAAAAAGATCAGAATAGCACAAGCAAAATTTTAAAGAAGCGGGATAGAAAGCATTTTGAGGCTTTTGTGAAATTTAGTATTTGAGGACACTTTTGAGAATACCATATACAGCCAAGAAATGGATCATTGAACAAATCACGCTCAAGACACAAAATGCCAGGCTTCTACTTTGGATACATTATGCAAACCCCTACATCTCTAAAAAAGGCTGTGGGAAATTTGACCAACAGCAAAGTGATGGACTTAGTTGCAGTTGCAAAGGCTACTTGATAAAAGAACTAGTTCCAAGACATAAATTAATTTAGAAACAAAAATTATTATTTTTAATATACTAAGAAATCTTTATTATATATAATAAAATTGATAATTAATATAGAATGTAAATGTATTTTCTTCATATGTTTCATATAAAATATGGAGTAAAGTTTAATAATAATAATATTCAGATGTGTTTGAACAATATCAAATCAGTATCAACAACTTTTAATAATATTACACTAGGGTATAGTATTCATGAAAGACTTCTAAAAGTAGACATAATCTATAAACTGTTCTTGATATTTTAAATTCAGAAGCCACTGTAATCCAAGTGAATTTCCTGTAAAATAACAGTATTTCCACTGCAATGTCCATTTGTCATAATCTTTATCAGGAAATTCCATCATCATTTATGATTACTAAAAGTGGCAGTCAATCTTTGTATGTATACAGTCTTTGTATATACTGTATACACATAAATGTATTTTACATACACTTTGCTGTTTTTGACAGTGGTCAAAATTAGGTAAATAGTTTTAGTGTGTTTAAATGATACTGTGTCTCTTTCTTTAAATGAGCACCAGCAAACATTTTCCCATAGTAATTTTTTTTAAAAGTGTGTGTGTTTATGTGTGTGTGTGTGTACAGATGATAGATAGATATTATTATTATTATTATTATTATTATTATTATTATTATTATTATTATTATTATTATTATTATTATTATTATTTATTAAATTTCTATACCACCCCTCTCCCGAAGGACTCGGGGCGGTTTACAGCCTTAAAATTTAAAAAACATATAAATGTACAAAATTAAAATATTTAAAAATAAATTAAACAAATTAGGCCATAAAATCTATAAAACCCAATATATACAAATCCTAAAATCCTAAAAATTACAAAAATCCTAAAAATTAGACAATCCCCCTAAAACATTTTCACCCGGTTGGAGCCGGAGCTTCTATGCCAGGCCGGCCTGTTGAAAAAGGAAAGTTTTCAGTTCCCGACGGAAGGTGCGTAAGTCCGTCATCATACGGAGTTCGGGGGGGAGCTCGTTCCAAAGCGTTGGAGCTCCCACAGAGAAGGCTCTCCCCCTGGGGGTCGCCAGTCGACATTGTCTGGCCGACGGCACCCTGAGGAGGCCCTCTCTGTGGGAGCGTACCGGATGGCGGGAGGTATTTGCTAGCAGTAAGCGGTCCTGTAAGTATGCGGGTCCGATGCCATGGAGCGCTTTAAAGGTGGTCACTAACACCTTGAACCGCACCCGGAAGACCACCGGCAACCAGTGCAGCTCGCGCAGGAGCGGTGTTACATGGGAGCGCCACGACGCTCCTGTCACTACCCGCGCGGCCGCATTCTGGGCCAGCTGAAGCCTCCGGGTGCACCTCAAGGGGAGCCCCATGTAGAGAGCATTACAATAGTCCAGCCTGGAAGTGACGAAGGCATGAGTAACTGTGCATAGCGAGTCCCGGTCTAGGAAGGGACGCAACTGGCGTACCAGGCGAACCTGATAGAACATCCTCCCGGCCACGGCCGCCAGATGGTCCTCTAAAGATAGCCGTGAATCCAGGAGGACTCCCAAATTGCAAACCCTTTCTGCGGGGGCCACTGTTTCGCCCCCAACAGACAACAAAGGAGTCAATTGACTAAACTGGGACGACGGTAGCCACAGCCACTCAGTCTTGGAAGGGTTGAGCTTGAGTCCGTTCTTCCCCATCCAGACCCGCACGGCCTCCAGGCATTGTGTCAGCACGGCAAGAGCATCGTTGGGGTGGTTCAGCGTGGAAATGTACAGCTGAGTATCATCAGCGTACAGATGGTACTCCACACCAAAACCACGGATGATCTCACCCAGCGGTTTTACATAAATGTTGAACAGTAGGGGCAAGAGGACCGACCCCTGAGGTACCCCACATACAAGGGGTCTCGGGGTCGACCTCTGACCCCCTGTCAACACAGACTGCATCCGGCCGGAGAGGAAGGAGGCGAACCATCGCAAAACAGTGCCCCCTATACCTAACCCCTCCAACCGTTGCAGCATGATACCATGATCGATGGTATCAAAAGCCGCCGAGAGGTCCAATAGCACCAGAGCAGAGGAACAACCTCTGTCCCGGGCCCGCCAGAGGTCATCCACCAATGCGACCAATGCTGTTTCCGTGCTATAGCCAGGCCTGAAGCCCGACTGGTGTGGATCCAAGTATAACGATTCCTCCAGGTGTCGTGGGAACTGTCTGGCAACCACGCTCTCGACAACCTTCGCAAGAAAGCGAAGGTTGGAGACAGGACAATAATTTGATAAAACAGCTGGATCCAGGGTAGGCTTCTTAAGGAGGGGCCTCACTACCGCCTCTTTCAAGGCGGTAGGGAAGACACCCTCACTTAAAGAAGCATTAATAATTACCTGGAACCAGCCTCGTACCACCTTCCGGGATGCCAGCACCAGCCAGGAGGGGCACGGGTCCAATGAACAAGTGGTCGCCCTAAGTCCCCCAAACAACCTGTCCACGTCCTCGGAAGTCACGGGGTCAAACTCAGCCCAGATAACAGTCTCAAGACCGGACTCCGTCTCTCCCACCGGACACACCCAGTTGAAATCAAAGCCTTCCTGTATCTGAGCAATTTTATCATGCAGATATTTTCCGAAATCCTCAGCTCTACCCTCTAAGGGGTCTCCTCTCACATCCTGATGAAGGAGGGAGCGGGTCACCCTAAACAAGGAGGCTGGGCAGTTATCTGATGACGCGATAAGAGCAGTGAAGTAAGAACACTTCTCTGCTTTTATCGCCGCTAGGTAGGACCTAATATGGTCTCTTACCAGTGTTCGATACATACATACATACATACATACATACATACATACATACATACATACATACATACATATATATATACACATACACTAAAGTGTACAAAGTTAAACAAAATGAAAGGCCATCTGTTTAAATAAAATGTTTTTCAATAAAAAAAGAAATACTAATATTTAAAATATATAATATATGGATATTTCTATTTACTAATTATTTGTTGTTTATTTGTTTTATATTTTCTGCATAACTGATGTATTTTGTTCCTCAGTTTTATTCCAATAATAATCCTGTTGTTGGGATGCAAGGTAATAACTAGGTCCAAAGAGCTAATAAATTTATATGTCTGGAAAACTAAACACAAGTTATCCAGGTATTGCTCAAATGTTTTAAGATGTATAAACATTTTTTAGGAGATCTTTAGTTATTATGATGGGTTCTAGAATTATGTAAGCTCCTCTTCTATAAAATCCAATAAATTATATGGTTGAATAATAATTCTTCTGTATAATAGTTTCTTCAATGGTCTTCCAGTATATTCTTCTGCTTATCAAGTTACTGATACAAAAAGGAGGTAAGCTATAGGAGCTTCCATGACATTAAATTAGCATGAGAATAAAAATTCCTACAGCACCATAATTAGCTGTTGTGCAGATTGTGACAGAGACCTCTTCAGTATATCTCCTCTTGAGTGTTCCAAGACCAAAATGCCATGAAAAACCAAACTATTGATTTTTAAAAAGAAATTACTGAATAAAATCTGTGCACACTGTCACTGCTTATGAAAATATAAGCATCAGGAACTTTCTATGGGACCAAGTTCTTGTTTCTATGGAGATATAATGAAGCACATTTATAATGGGTACTTCCTTACCTCCCAAATGTTCTGCAATTACCCCATCAAACTATGAATATATATTGTTTAGTTAATAGGAAAAGAATTATCCTTTCTCTTTAACTTCCATGCATAGTAGAAAAAAAGAATAGCTTTTTTCAATTTTTCTAGTAGGGAACTGAATTAAAATAACCAATAGAGTTAATTCTCAGAATTACATTTTCTAAGTTGTCACGTGCCAGCAACGATACTGGACCACAGAAAAAACATTTATTTGGTTGCACAAGTGAGGAATGTAATAATTGTTATACTTTATCAGTCAATACACTTTTCATATTTTACTTTTGAATTCAATATTTCAAAGTATAATAATAAATTATATAATATTTTGAAATATATCAAAAATAAAACAAGAATAAAACAATTGCAAAACAATATTTTTGTTATATTCTGCTGAGCAGAACTATTCCTGCAA
The DNA here is from genome assembly GCA_034064705.1 of Bothrops alternatus. NCBI lineage: Eukaryota > Metazoa > Chordata > Lepidosauria > Squamata > Viperidae > Bothrops > Bothrops alternatus. The sequence continues at coordinate 3,085,788 of JARGCV010000081.1, read as the reverse complement.
TTCAAATTAGAGACAACAACTGCTACACAGCTCTTCCTATGTAAGGATAGCATGCACACTAGATGTAAACCCAAAAAATTCCATACATTCATGCCATAACTGTTTCAGTTTTAGAGTACAGTAAGTAAATGTCTACATTTAACAGACTAGAACTGAAATACTGCAAAATCTGTACTTTAAAAAAGGCTACTACAGTATAATGCCAAGAAAGATTAAAGCAAAATGATTAAACTTTAGGAGGAAAATTAAAATAGCTATGACGTTTTTCTCTAGGACAAAGACAATTAACACAGTAGTATGTCAGAACTTCATACAATTTTATTTATTTATTAAATTTATTTATTTTTAAATTTATGGGCTGCTCATCTTATTACAGGGTAAGATTACATAGATGGATATGAAGAATGAACAAAGTTTTTAACTACATTCAACAAATTAATTACTGGAAAGTTTAGACCAGACATGTCAAACTTGTGAGGTCACGTGACATTGCACGACGTATTATTTTTCCCCATTGCCGGCAATGGGGTGGGTGCAGTTTCTGTGTGACGCATCCGGCCTGTGGGCCAGCAGTTTGACATGCCTGGTTTAGACAGTTCAGTGGAACTGATTAGCAAGAGATGCAAGATAGATCTATTCTCCACCCCAACCTCTTCTTTCAAGTAAGAATGAGAAAAAACAAGAGAGAGCAAGAGAGTTACAAGTCATAAAGGAGTTGCAGTGTGAGTTAAACTGACTTAACTTCTTGGTTGCAACTTACAAAATAGACCCTCCCCAAAAAGAGTGAAGTAATTTATTATTCATTCATTTATTTATTTATTAAAAATAATCTAATTTAGATAGTCCAAATCAATTAAGCTAGTTCTACAAAATTTCACTTGCCCACCATTAGCGACAGTCTAAACTTTAATAACCCACTTGAAGTATAGAACTGCATGTTGGAAAATGCAGGTTAATAGTTACAATACAAATAATGAAAGAGATTAAGCGATTAAAATTTCTGTTGTGAAGCAGAAGTATCCCAATCCTAATGCAAATAAGTGACAATTTCATTATTTGATTTTATTCTCTTTTATTATTTGGTTAGATATGTTATAATTTTAAAATTATAAATTATATAAATTATAAATAGCACTTAGACTTATATACCATTCCCTAAGTGGTTTATAGTCAGCATATTGCCCCCAACAATCTGGGTCCTCATTTTACCAAAATTCTATCCATTGGAAGTATAGAAGGCTGAGTCAACTTTGAACCAGTGAGAATCAAACTGCTGGCAATTAGCAGAATTAGCCTGCAATACTACATTCTAACCACTGTAACCTATGGTTCTTTTAAAATTATAAAATTATAACCATTGTAATAAAATAACCAAACAAATAATCATCATTAGAAAACCAATATCAGATTCAATATTTTTGCAAAAAGTTGGAACTCGTATCCACTGAAAAGCTAAGTAAAGTAGTTGCTAATAGCAACATTGTAAACAAAGAATCTCAGAATTCACAGTCACAGTTACTGTGGCTAATGTATGGTGATATGGTGAGCAATTCTTGATGGGTTTTGCATATTTACAGTAACATAAGCTAGTAACACTAGCTAGAAGCTGACAATTTAATTATGTGAGAAGCCTAGTTGGAAGTAAGATTGATTGAACTGAACTGTACAACGTACTTGTACTTCCAAATGCTTTTGAGCTATCATAAAATAAAATTGTTATATAATTAAACACAAATACTGAGCTATTCTGCTACAAAGTGGAGCAAATGACATTGCTGGCTATGTTGTTATTATTCATAAGATGCATGTCATGTCAGAGAGAGGCAGACAAAGAAAGAGTAAGAGTAAGTCTAAGAAAAATGTACTTGAAAGACTGATCAAATTTATTAAGACAGATATCCTATATCTACTTCCTTGAGAAGATGAGCCATTTAGCCCATTGGGATTACTTCTGAGTAGACACATAGAAACTTAATCTACATAAATTGTCATTTTATAGCAATTTATCTTCTTGCACATTCAACTCAGAAAAAAATAATGATCAGCTGAATATCTCTATTAACATATCCTTTCTTGTCATAGCCTTTTAGCCAAATTTTGAAATGTTTTGCTTCTGAATATACTGATATGTACTTCTGTTGAAACAAATTTCTATTATTTAATCATAGTTTCAATAAAAGCTTATTGTGAATCGATTATTATGCTTTTTCATGTCCACATCACATTACTTAAGCACATATTTTTTTAATTCTCATTTTGTTTATACAGGATTGATTTGTTTTTAATTTATATATATAGATCTATATTTTTTTAAAAAAATTGAAGTATTAAATAAAAATTCTTAATTCAAGATTAATAATAAATCTACTTTACAAAGATAGGATTTGTTTATCAAGGAAATGTGTGATGTGTAGTACAAGCTACCTGGAAAAGCAGCCAGCAAACTTTATTATATCAAAATGACCCACCACATTTCAAACTTGGTTAATTTTAGAACATTTGTTTGCTTGTTTGTTTGTTTCTAAACCACCCGTCTCCCTCAAAGTGCATAGTACAAAGTATAAAGAAAATTGATATCACAACTCTAGTAAAAAAAATGTAATTACTTCAAGGTGAATTATTGAGTTATATCAAAAATCAGGCTTCTGCTCTGACAAACAGTAGTATCAATATATTCTTATGTGGGTATATGTATAAAGATAGCTGATGCAAAGGAGGTTTATAGAGAAATATAAGAAGATTCTGAAAAAGAACAAAAAACATGGAATCTCAGATGTGGCTTCCATATAATCCCTCTTTCCTTCAGAGATAGTTCTAGAGCTACTCATAGTTTTATGTCACCACTGAAGATAATGGAAGGAAAATCAATTTGGTAGCATGTCTAAACTCTGTTCTTCTGGATCAGAATTCAAATAAAAATATAAGAACTTCAAATTCTAGAATCTATGATACTGCCACACTAAATACCCTGAAGTGTTCTCATTCCCTGATCAAAACTAATCATTTCAATGAAAAACTGAATTGTTGAGGAAGAAGTATATGATCGAGCTATATTTTCAAAAGGGATGATACTAACCGTGTTTCGATCTCTACTTTCTACAATTACTAACATAGTTATGTACCATTTGTAAAACATTTTCTACTAGTTTCCCCTTAAACTGTAGTAAAAAAGAAAAATTGATTTTTTTTCATATGCTTCCATTGATCCACTCTTACAATTTTTTCAATTTTTTCAACCATTTTATAAAACAGTTTTAATTTGTTCAATATCATATTTCAATAGCTATTTATAAATATACTAATAGATTATCTTGATTTTGTATAAGCATTTTAAATTCTGTTCCCTTTTTTAGACTGCCTGTTCTGAGATAGTTTTAAATGTTTTAATTTAAATACAGTACGATACATTAATAATACATTAATAATGGTAGATTCCATTGACCAGTTTATGTTCTATCTTTAATATTTTTTCTGAATCTCAATATCTCATGTTGTGTATTTATATATATAATTATATATTAATAAAATGTATAATTATATATTTTACTATGCTTTTTTTAGAGTAAAATACATTTTATTTTGGTGCTACTGGTAAGATAAGTTAGACTTATCTTTGCTTTTAGAAAACACTAACTTTTTAACAAATATCATATTAGGTTATGTCATTTAGATGATTTTTAGCTTTTGTTCTTCTCTATTACAAATAGCTATGAAGTCCATTGACTAGACCTGCTCCATCTATTATTGATGTTCTGTTATTTGGAGATATTATCTATTCTGTTTTCCATAGTGTGTAATACAGTCTAAGACTGGAAAATGCTAAACTGCATGTTTCTTCTGAAACTTACACTTTTTTGTTTTCCACATTGTACAAATCTATTAATTGTTTTTTCAGCTATCTAATACTATTTGGAATGGAACATTTATCTTGAATTATTTATTAATTTCCGTTATCACAATGTATTAACCAGAAAAGTTTTAAACTTTTCTATCTTTTGATTTTTCTAAAATTATTTCTAAGATAATCCTATTTTCTCCATAGACTCTAAATAATAATGAAGAATAAAAGTTTATAGAAAATATGAGACTTCCGGTTTTGCGCATTAGCAACTGGTCATGAATTCTCCGCACCCCCGTGACTAATTTCGCCCTGCAAGGGGGCCCTAAATGGGTCTAAGTTGCCCCGGAGAGGCGATGAAGAAAGAAGGGTGCTCCAGTGATTCTGGAATGGTGGCGGATGTTCCATTCAACTTGGGAAAAGCATTCTAACCCAACAGAAGAAAGGCTGGCAGTATTGCAGACCAGCCCAAGCTACTTGCAACCAAAGTCCCAAAGATAATATAAGACTTGGCAAAATCTGGGAAAAGCTAATCTGTGTCTGTGACCTTCAAAGCTTTAACAATAATAATCTGGGCTGTAGACAAAGAGAGAATTATAAATTTCAGAAAAAAAATCTTTTTTGAACTATTTAGATTACAAATATCTCTCTAATTGGAACTCTAAAGCTATTTACAGAGAAAAGAAAGGAAGAGGAAAAGCTAATCTATGTCTGTGACCTTCAAAGCTTTAACAACAAAGAACAGCTGTGACAAAAAAGACAATAATCTGGGCTCTAGACAAAGAGAAAATTATAAATTTCAGAAAAAAAATCTTTTTTGAACTATTTGGATTACAAATATCTAATTGGAATTCTAAAGCTATTTACAGAGAAAAAAGGGAAGAGGAAAACTCAAATTCTTGGCTATCATAGATCAGAGACATATAGAAAGAACATATCAAGAAAACATAAATACATCAAAGGAGGATTTATATAGTATACTGCACCTAATTCAAACAACAATGACTTTAAACCACAAAAAATCCAAAACAACTTTGAAAATATAACTCAATCTATTTCCAAGTTAACTCTATAACAAAAAAATTCCCAGAAAATAACAACAGAGAAGGACCAGATAAAACAGATAAATGGATATAGAATTGAGAATAGAGACATAAAGATAGAACTTAACAAAACAAGGAAACATGATTTAATCCTAGTGGGGAAAAATTCACAAGAATTGAAAAAAAAAACAACTTATCCTTTAAATGTAATTAATTTTTCAGAAAATCTTAACCAGTAAGAATATTTAGAATTTTATGGGAGAAACAAATTAAAATAAGGACTGAAACAGGATCTATGATAAGGCAACCAGAATGATTGGATAGAAAAGAAATATCAGGGCTTTTTTTCTCATAGAACGTCCAGAACGGAGTTCCGGCACCTTTTTTGGATGGAACCTTGTAGAGTAGGCAAGGCGGGTTGTATGACATGTATGAGTTCTGGCACCTTTTTTTTTTTTAGAAAAAAAGCACTGAGAAATATTATATTGATTATTATTTTTACGACTATTGGGAAAAAATATATATTTAACTGTTATCTATCAAAACGATAAGAATTGTATTAACTCAATGTTTGCAAAAGAGGATATTTTAGCAAAAGAGGAAAACAACTATAAATATTTTGTGGATTATGGATTATAAAACTCAATTGTTGGTGATTGTTTTACAAATGTAACCCAGACAACACAGTGTTCACCAATTATTAAGTGATTTATGTTTTCAAAAAAACCCAATAAAATATATTACAAAAAAAAGTTTATGGAAAATATAGCTTTGATGGGTAAAAAAGCATTGTGATAACTGTCTCACCCTCTGATTATTTTTTATTAAAATATAGCATAATAACTGTACTGTGTACAATTTTTGGAGATACAGATATTTTGGAGGAATCATGAATAACTTACAATCATGCCAGGGCAAAAGGAATAATAATAATAATAATAATAATAATAATAATAATAATAATAATAATAATAATAATAATAATAATAATAATAATAGTAGTAGTAGTAGTAGTAGTAGTAGTAGTAGTAGTAGTAGTAGTAAAGTTGGAAGGGACCTTGAAGGTCATCAAGTCCAACCTCCTGCTCAGGCAGGAAACCCTACACCATTTCGGACAAATGGCTGTCCAGTCTCTTCTTAAAAACTTTCAGTGTTGAAGCTGTAATGTACTGAACTTAAACTGGGAACAAGTGCAGGAAGCTAAACTGAGACCATTAGCAGACCACATGGCTTGCTATCCAGACTTGGTGTCTTCAAGGGCTGACTAGGATGCATTTGAGAGGGAGAATATGTTGCATTTATTGGCCGACACTGCCCCAAGCTGAATGTATAAATAGGGGCGGAGCCGTCTTGTTCTGAGTTCTGTTTTGTCTTCAATAAAGAAGTACCTGTTTTACTACTCCTGCCTCTTCAATGCTGGACCCAGCAAGAAACAGAACATTGGTGACGAAGGTAGGATCAAGCTGCCGCAAATCAAAGGGCTGACTCACCACGAGGGAGGCCTAGCACTGAGACGAACGGCATTCCAATCTTCTTCTCACTCTGCCTGCCAGTACGAAAATGCTGGAGGAGAGTGCTTCAAGGAACCGCCCTGGAACCCCTCCGGAAACCTGCACAGCCCAAGGCATTGAAAAGGCCGCCAAAGACTCACCATGGCGAAGATAGGTCATCTCTCAGAATTCAACGTCACATACCCAGAGTGATGGAGCTCCTACATCACTAGGGTTGAAAATTAATTGAGAGTCAACCAAGTTCGGGAAGATGGGCTGAAGGCCACAACTCTGCTGTTTGTTCGCAGTCAAGAAACATTTGACATCGCAGACAACTTGGTTGCTCCAGCTTATGCAGAGCTGAAAAGAATGCTCAAGGAACATTTTGAGCCAAAGCTGTCGGTCATTGTGTGGTTGCATGCTTTTGAACAGTGGGACCAGCATCCTGGGGAGTCTGCTGCAGATTTCATTGCTGCTCTTCGCCAAGCTGCAAGGCCATGTGAATTCAAGGACCTTGAAGAAAGGCTACGAGACCGTTTAGTTTGTGGTCTGAGGAGCCAGGAACTTCAGCAAAAGATTTTTTGCTAGAGAAACTGTTTCCTTCCTGTGCTGAGGGAGATAACGGCCAAAGAAGCAGCAGGTGGAGCTGTTAAGGCCTTGCGGCTCTCAAAAAACCCTCATTGCTCAGACAGTCCACCAAGAGGACGCCGAGAGGGTTGAAGACTCCAAATCAGACCACAAAGTAGATCGGTTGCAGCAACCTCCAGAAAGAAGGCCTCAAAGGCAATCTGACAGGCAATCTGACAGGCAATCTGACAAGGCAGTTCCCTTCTCTCGGTGTTTCGGGTGTGGAGGCCACCACAAACAAATCGATTGTTGTTTCTGCACCACCACTTGCCTTGGAAAGGTACCATCAGAACAGGGTGGGTTTTTGCACAAGTAGAAGTAGCGAGTAGAAGGAGTGTGCCCATTGCCCACTTAAGAAGAAGCTGCATCTCGAAGTCAAGCTGCAAGGGGTTCCTTCAGACATGGAACTGGACACAGGTTCAGCTCTATCCATAATCTCCTAGAGAACACTTAAGCAGATTTGCTGCAGAAGTGGCCAAAGAGTTAAGCTCAGGCCATCGAATCTCATATTGACCGACTTCCAGAATTCCCAAGTCAGCATCAAGGGGGAGGCCACACTCGGGGTGCAGTTCAGGGATTTTGAGGGCCCCTTGGACATTGTAGTTTTGAGGGCAACCGCACAAGTTTGATTGGACTTGATTGGTTTGATGTGCTAGGAATTCAGGTGACTGGGTTAAACAGTTTGCAAACGGAGAGCCTTTCGAAGGTGTGTAAAGAATTTGCTGATGTTTTCAGCCCTGAGCTAGGGGAATACAAAGGGCCTCCCATTGCCCTAAGATTAGATCCCTCTATAGCACTGATCAGGCTTAAGCCTCATCAGTGCCTTTTGCTCTCAAGCAGAGAATCAATGCTGAGCTGGACAAACTGTTGCAGCAAGGCTTTTTTGAACTGGTGGATAGTAGTCCATGAGAAACCCCCATTGTCACACCACTTAATGCCAATGGAGAAGTCCGCATTTGTGCTGACTATAAATGCATGTTAAACAAAGCTCTCCAGCAGCACTCCTATCCGGTGCCTGTAGTAAGCTGTATTCTGGCATCTCTTCAGGAAGGGCGCATTTTCACCAAATTAGATTTGGCTCAGGCCTATCAGCAGCTGCTGGTGAATGACGCCACAGTACAGGCCAAAACTATTGTGACCCACCGTGGAACCTTCAATGTCCGAAGGATACAGTTCGGAGTGAATGTAACCCTGGCATCTTCCAAAGCTTGATGGCGCACACACTCGACAACATTCCGGGTGTATGAACATATTTCAATGATGTCCTCATTGCAGGGGAATCAGTCGAAAACATGTCTGACAAGCTCTGGGCCATTTTGCGGCATTTCCACAAAGCGGGGCTGAAGCTCAAACAGGAGAAGTGCAAAATTGGAGTCATTTCCACAGAATTTCTGGGGTTTCGTATAGATGCCGAAGGCATCCATCCTGCTAATCCAAGCTCAAAGCAATTCAGCAGGTACCCAATCCCAAGTCAAAGGGAGAGCTTCAAGCCTTCCTGGGACTTTTAAACTTCTACCATGCCTTCCTCCCTCATAAGGCCACAGTGGCAGAGCCGTTACATTGGCTCTTGGACAAACAGGCCCCATGAAAATGGACAAATGTCCACAAGAAGAGTTTTGCTGCGGTTAAAGCATTGTTGTGCTCTAATGCGGTGTTGGCTCATTTCAATGAGCAGTTGCCAGTTAGCATAGCTTGTGATGCATCCCCCTATGGGATCGGGACTGTCTTAAGTCACCTCAGAGCTGACGGGACACAAGTCCCTATAGCCCAGTGGTTCTCAACCTGTGGGTCGCGACCCTTTTGGGAGTTGAACGACCCTTTCACAGGGGTCACCTAAGACCATCAGAAAACACATATTTCTGATGGTCTTAGGAACCAAGACACCTCTCTCTGTGTTGCAGCCTTACTCTCATCCATCTTCTTTTCCTTCCCCCACCACCGTGAGCTTGTGATACCCCTCAGGGCCTCACGTTGCCTCCCGGAGGACTCAGCTGTTTGGCAGCCAGAAGTTGGAGCCGCTCAGCTGTTGTTCGGGAAGTCCATGGAGCCAACACCCATGCTGCCAGGTAGAACAGTGCCTGCTGCTGGTCTCCTTTGCCGCCCTGCACGTTGCCTTCAACCCCTCCCCTGCCCATTCATGTCGAGCCTGCAGGAGTTTGACAGGGAGAGAGGAAGGGAAGGAGGAAGGGACTCCTCCTCCTCTCCTAAGGTTCAAAGCATGACCAGCTTCCCAAGGGCGCCACAATCCCAATTCATGTGGCTGCCGTACCTCCTCGGCGCTCCTGGAAACGGGGTGGGCAGAAGAAATCTTGGCTAGGCTAAGCAAAGAAAAGCCACGGAGCCGCGAGCTAAGATCACAGGCAGGCCGGTGAAGGGGGTGAAGAAGAGGAAGGGGATTGGGAGAGAGGAACGCCAAGCTTATCCTCGCCTTTCCCAAGGACCTCCTGCGCTACCTCACAGGAACACCTGGTTTCAGATTTACACCGCAAAAGTTTATCTCGCACAGAAGAGAGAGGAAAAACAATTACGGAGCACTCAGGAATCCCTTGCAAGGCACAATGTACCTTGTTTTCTGCTCCCCCCCAAATTTGCCTCCCTTCCACTCTCCTTACGTAGCCATCTATAGTCTTAATATAGCCCTCAGTCTGTCTCCCTTTCAACACCCCCTAAAATTCTTCATTCAGGCAGGCTTCCAGAGTTCGGCTGGCAGGATACAGGTAACCCTTCCCCCTGTCCTGCTGTCTCCCATGGCACCGCGTCTCTGTGCCTCAAGCCTCAATGGCACAGGATTGCTGGCGTGGTCCCCAATGTCCGCTGACTCGCTCTCCGCCACCAGCGACCATGCAAGCCCTGGCAACTGCTCCAGCCTAAGAAGCAGATGGCTGGGAGGCTGCCACGGCACCGACCTCCTGTGCCCATCAGCTGATGATCCCCAGACCTGCACCCATCAGCTGGAACGTCTGGTAACGCTTTGGCCGGTGAGGAAGGTAAAGGGGAGGCCGCTGCAGCACCAAACTCTGCGCCCATCAGCTGGCAACCCCCAAACTTGCGCTTGTCAGCTGGGAGGTCTGGCAAGGCAGCCGGCTGGCGTGGAGGGTGATGGGGAGGCGACAGCTTGGCAGATGAGGTCCTGCCTGCCCACGAATGTCAGGCCCACCTGCCCCATCTGTAAAAGAAAAAGACTTCCACCCAAGCATAACTTTTAAGGATTATAAGGATCTTTGAGAGGGAGAGAGAAATAGAGAGAGGGAAAGAAAGAGGGAAAGAGAAATAGAGAGAGGGAGAGAGAGAAAGAGGAGAGGGAGAAAGAGGGAGAGAGAAAAAGAGGGAGAGAGAGAGAAAGAGAAGGAGAGAGGGAGAGAGAAAGGAAGACAGGGAGACAGAGAGAGAGAGAAAGAAAGGGAGAAAGAGGGAGAGAAAGAGGGAGAGAGAAAGAGAAAGAGACAGAGAGGGAGAAAGAAAGGGAGAGAGGGAAAGAGAAAGGGAGAGAGAGAGAAAGAGAGGGAGAAAGAGAAAGAAAGAGGGTGAGAAATTAAATTAGTAACATGGTTGTTCAGTGAATCTGGTTTCCCCACTAACTTTGCTTGCAAAGGTTGCAAAAGGTGATCACATGATCCTGGAATAATTTTATGGTTGGGGGTCACCACAACATGAGGAACTGTATTAAAGGGTTGCGGCATTAGGAAAGTTGAGAACCACTGCTATAGCCTATTACTCCAGGACTCTGTCTGCCGCTGAGCGCAATTACACGCAATAGCTAGAGAGGCATTGGCCATTGTGGCTGGCATCAAGAAGTTTCAAGACTTTTTGTATGGTTGCCATTTCACAGTCTTTACTGACCACAAGCCACTTTTGGGGTTGTTCACTACCCACAAACAAACACCCCAAATCATCTCCCCTAGAATGTTGAGGTGGTCAATATTCCTTTCTACTTATGACTATTGCCTGGTTCACAAATCAGGTAGAGAAATGGGCCATGCAGACGGCCTCAGTAGGTTGCCTTTAAAGCAAGTACAGTCAGATCCTGCACCGGCCAACCACATCCTGTCTATCCAGGATTTGCCGGAATCTCCCCTCAATGCAGGGGATGTTGCTGCAGAAACAGCTACTGACAACATGTTAACTCGCATCTTGAATTGGGTGCTCACAGGATGGCCTAACAAGTGTCCTGGCACCAATTTCCAGAGTTTCTGGAAAAGAAAGCATGAGTTATCCACCTTTAAGGGTTCTATCCTATGGGGAAGCAGGGTAGTCATCCCGACCTCACTGAGGACTAGAGTCCTCATTTCTCTGCATGAGGGATATTCGGGCAAAGTCTGGATGAAGGCACTTGCACGTAGCTACCTCTGGTGGCCTGGACTCATTAAAGACATCAAGGCCCACATCCACAGGTGTCACATTTGCCAGCAGTCTTGGCCAGAAATGCCACAGGCTCCTGTACATAGATGGGAGACCACACAAGCCCCTTGGTCGAGAATATACATCGACTATGCTGGCCCCTTTCAGAGGCAACTCTTCCTCATTGTTGTGGACAGTCACTCTAAGTGGCTGGTGGTCATTCCAGTGTCCACTACGATGACTGCCAGGACCATCCAGGCTTTAAGGGGGATTTTTGCCATGCATGGGCTCCCAGATGTCCTCGTCTCCGACAATGGAGCTCAAATTTACTTCCTCGGAGTTTCAGTCCTTTTTAAGGGCAAATATGATTAGGCATGCCACATCAGCTCCCTTTCACCCAGCCTCCAACGGCCAAGCGGAACGCATGGTTCGCTCTACAAAAGACTCCTTAAAAAGGATCACCCACGGCAACTGGCATCGCAGGTTGGCAGATTTCGTCCTCTGCCAGCGAACAATGCCTTGTACATCTACAGACAAGAGCCCAGCTGAGCTTCAATGGGATCGCCAGCTTATCACAAAGCTGGATCGCTTACACCCTGATAGGGTTGCCTCACAGGTGCAACAGCCTAAGGCACCAAGGCAATTGCAAGTGGGTGATCCGGTTTGGGCCCACAATTATGGACCAGGGCAACTGTGGGTGGTAGCTGTGGTTTATAAGGTGACTGGGCCACTTTCTTATGAAGTGGCCTTGGAAGACAGTCGTATGCTGTGCAGGCACATTGACCAGCTGTGTTGGAGGTTAGCTAGCCACCTTCCGCTACTGACTCTGCTGTTGGGGGGGAGGATCATGATTGCGATCGTGAATCTGAGTCTCTCAGCTAAAGTGGGACATTGCATTCACAGAACAGGGGTTTTGCCAATGAGGTGGCTCCTAACTCTGGCACTTCATCCATAGGACAATGTGCTCAATCGGCTTGTCACACCACTCCTACTTCAGGAAAGGCCCCAATGGGCCATTCCTCTCAATCGGCTTTTCACACCACTACTACCTCAGGCATTGTGCCAACAGGACATTACTCCCAATCAGCTTCTTACACCGATCTGGTGGATTCCACTCCACTGTGGAACTCTGTCTTGGGCCTACCAGAACAGGCCGGTCACAGGCAAATGGACAAAGGTTTGGGCCTACCGGAATAGGCCAGACTTCACGGGCCGGTTTCACCCATATTGAACGGGTCCCAAAGTCCCAGTCTGTGAGCCTGGCTGGTGAGCTGGCAGATCGGGCACTAGCAGCAGCTCCGAGACGGTCAGAGCAGGTCAAAGGCCCACCAAAGTTTTTAAAGGACTACGTGGAGTTTCTGTCATTGCAAGCTTAAAATGCTTATGTATTTTTATTGCAAACTGAAATGCTTACGTATGTTCCTTTGAATTTGAAAAGCCTACATACTTTAATGTTTGTGTATGACCTATAATGTTATGTATTTTGCATATAGACAGTGAAGTGTAATATTGTTGTATCATTGAATGTCATTGTGTGTTTTGTGAAACGTATGTAGTATTGAATAACAAGAAATATTGTATATGTGTTAAAGAACCAGGAGGGGAGGGGTGTAATGTACTGTGCTTAAACTGGGAACAGGTGCAGGAAGCTACACTGATACCATTAGCAGACCACGTGGCCTGCTAGCCAGACTTGGTGTCTGCAAGGGCTGACTAGGATACATTAATGATGATGATGATGATGATGATGATGATGATGATGATAAAATTTGAAGGAACCTTGGTGGTCATCTAGTCCAACCCCCTGCTCAGGCAGGAAACCCTATACCATTTTGGACAAATGACTGTCCAGTTTCTTCTTTAAAACTTCTGGTGTTGGTGCATTCACCACTTCTGGAGGCAGGTTGTTCCACTGGTTAATTGTTCTAACTGTCAGGAAGTTTCTATTTAGTTTTAGGTTGCTTCTCTGTTTGGTTAGTTTCCACCCATTGCTTCTTGTCCTGCCTTCAGGCACTTTGGAAAATAGTTTGACTCCCTCTTCTTTGTGGCAACCCCTGAGATATTGGAACACTACTATCATGTCCCCCTCGTCCTTCTCTTTGTTAAACAAGACATACCCAATTCCAGCAACCATTCCTTATATGTTTTAGCCTCCAGTCCCCTAATAATCTTTGTTGCTCTTCTCTGTACTCTTTCTAGAGTCTCAACATCTTTTTTACATCGCGATGACCAAAACTGGATGCAGTATTTCAAGTGTGGCCTTACCAAGGCATTGTAAAGTGGTATTAATACTTCATGTGATCTTGAAGTATTAATACCAATGGCGCCAAGTGTTCAAGTCTGTCCAGATCCTCCTGTATCCTAAGCCTGTCTTCTGGAGTGTTGGCTATTCCTGCCAGCTTGGTGTCATCTGCAAATTTGATGAGTTCCCCATCTATCCCTTCATCCAGATCATTGATGAAGATGTTGAAGAGCACTGCACCCAGAACAGAGCCCTGGGGCACCCCACTACATACTTCCCTCCATGTAGATGCGGTTCCATTGAGGACTACATGCTGAGTACAGCTGATCAGCCAGCTATGGAGCCATCTGGTGGTGATGCTGTCTAACCTGGATTTTTCTATCTTCTCAAGTAGTAGGTTGTGGCTAATAATTTTTTTATGTCTGATGTGGTTGAGGAAATTGATTAGCAACATAAATTTTGGGCTCAATTGTTGTCAAAAGTTGAGGACTACCTGTATGTCTCTTAGCCCACTTTTTGGCTCAAAATATTTTTTTTCTATTTTCCTCCTCTAAAATCTAGGTGCATCTTATCAGCAGGTGCGTCTTATAGAGCGAAAAATACGGTATCTATTTTACTACTCCTGCCTCTTCAATGCTGGACCCAGCAAGAAACAGAACAGGAGCATTCACCACTTCTGGAGGCAGGTTGTTCCACTGGTTAATTGTTCTAACTGTCAGGAAGCTTCACCTTAGTTCTAGGTTGCTTCTCTCCTTGATTAGTTTCCATCCGTTGCTTCTTGTCCTGCCTTCAGGCACTTTGGAGAATAGCTTGACTCCCTCTTCTTTGTGGCAGCCCCTAAGATATTGGAACACTGCTATCATGTCCCCCCTCGTCCTTCTCTTCGTTAAACAAGACATACTCAATTCCAGCAACTGTTCCTTATATGTTTTAGTTTCCAGTCCCCTAATCATCTTTGTTGCTCTTCTCTGTACTCTTAATGAGAATAGTCCTGGTTAGCCTAGAAATAATTCATTACAATCTTTGATAGTTTAAGATCATTGACTGTGCAAAGTTCAGACTCATGTGGAAAATACAACTCAAAGGGGGAAATTCTGACCTCTAGGCCCAATCTATTTCATAAAATCTCATTGACATCATGTAGTATATTCCCTTTCCTCAAAGTTGAGGAGAAGACAAAATGTGAGTGAAATAACTGGTGATAGATGAGGAAAAAAGAAATGGTAACTCTACCTCACTATAATGATGAAAACAAAGGGCATTTGGAGATGGGCCTAGTAGAGATGTTTTTTTCTTCACAATCCTTCCCTTCACACCTTGCGACATGATAGTGAATATCAGATAGTTCCAGATGTTCTGTCTTTAATTATACAATCGGCTTTATCAGTATTAAGCAAAATATAGCAGGCTTCTGTGATGTAGTTATCTCAGCTATTTTGCTTTTTTTGCTTTAGTATGCATTCTTGTGCAAGAAGAACTTTAAGACAAAAGAGAATTGTGACACCTCTATCAGTTTTCAATACTGGCTGTTTCCAACTCTAAAAAGGATATAGCACAAGTTTTAGGGGAATGAGATACTTATTAATTAGAAAACATTTGGTTCCTAAATAAAAGCATGGCAATAGCTAAGTTTGTGAAAGTTTAGTTTTCATAAATCATTAAATTTTTTAATTATTTTGTTTTGTTAGTCAAATTTCAGTGGAATTGTTTTTCTCAATGCCAATTGCAAAACAATTCTTTAAGAATTATGAAACTTAAATTTCATATTGAAATTCCTATGTTACATGTTTTATGCATTATTTTCAAATTATAAGATTATCACCAGTACACTTCCTTTAATTAAACATTGTATCATGTTAGTTTTGCTCTCTTAGAGTAATTAGCACATGGATATAATCACTGAATAAATCTGCAAATCCTGGAAGATGGGGGAGCAAAGAGATTATATTTTAAATATAATACATTTGACTAATACTTTTTTAAACAAATCAATATTTCTTATGTAATAATTGAAGTTCAAAAATTGTTAATGTAAGCGATAAGCATTAGCATTATTTACATTACATAACACTTTATATTGCATAAAGAGCAGTATTTTTACAAGCACAAGCATTGTTTTAGTTCTTATTTCAGTGGGAAAGAATTAATAATGCATTGCAGTTTGTCATTTGTCGTTCATGAGGAATCTTGAGGAATTCTATAGATAAAGTGTGGTTAAAATGATTTTGTTCCTGACTTTTATAGGTCTGGAAGCTTACGGAGCCACAAAATCCCTTCTTTTATCCATTTAATCAACTGAGAACCTAGAAAACTTTTAGTCTTGTTCCGTTTTCTAACTGATAAAAACATATAGAATTAGGATTGAGGCTTTTTGTTCATTTGTTTATAGAACTTCCAGAAATTGCTAAGATTCTGAAAAATTACAATGTACGGAACTAGATTAAGGTAATTAAGCAACTACATAAGTTTAATCAGTTAGTAACAACAGTAACCCCATCCATTATATGTGCATTGTTTCTTTTCATGAGAAAAGTATTTTATGAAGCATAGAAAGGGAATCATTTTACACAAAGCAGTTTATTCAGTACATGTTTTCTATGGTTAAGGAAAATGTATGGCAGCAGATGCAGCAAAAATTACTATTTATGAACTTTAATAATATATATGAAATTTGGGATATCCAACATTTAATTATAAATAGACTGGAAGACAGACTATTCTGAGTTCCCACATCTGTGAGCCAGATGTTGTTTATTCTTTCTGCAAAGTCTTGAGTTGTATATAGAAGAATAGGACAGATTTTCTATTTGTAATAAAAGAAAACAATGTCAAAAGTCTAAGCCTTCTTCCCTCATAACTCATAAAACTCAAGATTTATCAGGTCAGTAAGAGATTCTAACAAAAAGAGAGTACACCATACAGATAGTAAAAATATTTATTGCTTCCTTAATCCACTATTAATGTAGACATAGCAGAGTTCTATTAAAACTTTAAGTAGAAAATTTAAAAATAGTTGCAAGGAAAGGTTCCATGGTACAGAACATGATCATTTTTGTAGAGCATGTCAGGTTGAATTATTCATATTCTTACTTATTTTTGAAGATATTATATTTTAATTAGGGTGTATGTATATGTATATGTATCTTGAGTGTTTTTTGATGCACCCTGTCGGCCCAAATATGGGAAAAAGAAATCTTTCTTTCTCCCATATTTGGGCTGACAGGGTGCATCAAAAAACACTCAAGGTAAATCTCCTCCCCTTGTCTCTTCCCTCCCTGATACAGCTGACAAAGTGAGAAAGAGCCTGTGGCCTAGAGGTTAACACAGCTGCCTAACATGTAAGCAGCCCAGGTTCAAATCTCAGAAGGGTATGTTTGGCTGAAGAGAGCTAAGAAGCTCGAAATAGCTATTCCATCCTCCCTTATTCTTTGTTAGCAATCCGAAAAATGTATATGTATATGTACATGTATATGTACTGTAATTTTCTGTCTATAAGATGCACCCTCATATAAGGCGCCCCCCAATTACTGGTACTTCTCGGTACCATCACACAAGGGAAGTGACTTCCTCCAATCAGAAGGCGTTCTGCGGGCTTAGTTCCACCCACCCCTTGGCCATCAATCACAGTACTGAGGCAGTTTCCTGGGGCCTCTTGCAGCTTCAGCCCAAGCTGTGCCAATGAAAAACAGATCACAGAAGGCAGCTTCAGTGGGACGGACGGCATCCTTGGGCAGCGTGATCCTCCAGCACCAGGTAGCATCTCGGGTTAGTGATATCCTCCTGCACCAGGTGGCATGGCAGCGGCATGTAAAGAACCGACACAGGCATGCCCTGGGCTGCGGAGGTTACCCTTATTTTTTTGTGTATAAAACGCTGCATTTGTATAAGACGCACCTGATTTTTGAACAGGGTGTTTTCAGGAAAAAAATAGCATCTTATACACGGGAAAAAATGGCATATGTATATGTATAGGTGTATGTGTATGTGTATGTGTATGTGTATGTGTACGTATATGTATATGCATATGCATATGCATATGTATATGTATATGTATATGAATTGAAAGCTAGCACTTCTTGGGTCAGCCTAATTTTGTTTTATTGTGATCTTGCTGGAGTAAAACTCTCCCATCTGCCTTTCTTTCTTTGGTATTAAAAATGATATTCCATCAGCTGCAACTACTAGATTTCCTTATAACAAAGAAATTAGAGACTCTTAATTATTTTGTCTTTGGAAGAGTTTCCTTTTGCTCTACTGTACCAAGACAACCTTAGTTAAAAGGATCAGTGACAAACAAATGTGAAAGGAGCACATAGTATTTGCAGGAGCACTAGATACCAAAATATAAAACAAACTTTTACATTAATTTCTTTTATGGTTTGTATGAAAGCAAAATAGTTATAACCATGAAAGTACTTTGGAGGATACATATTTAACCATATTATTGTTCATATAATGGCAGAAACTCAACTCAGGAGCAGTGATAATGAAGCACCAAGTATATAATTTTGACTAATGAGCTGGAAGTGCTCAACTCTCTGAAATGTTAATTGTCTTGGTCAAAAGACATTGTGGAAAGCCATCTGTCATTCTGCATGGTGATTTGAAGGATTTTTTTTCCTAGTAAAAGACAATACTGCTGCTGCAATGGGATTCAATTAAATATAGTATATAGTGGAGTTTTATTTAATTTATGCTTTGAAGAAAAATAATTTAATTGTCTTGTTTTTCTTTAAAAAAACTTGGAAAAATTACAGTTCTTGTTATAAAAACTGTAATACTAAAGAAAGAAATATATTCACTCTATATTTATCTATACTTATTATTAGGTAAATATTATGGCAAGATGTCTGGCAATATATGTTATAGATTTATTTATACTTATTAATGTCTATAAAGCCCAAATACAAGACAGCAAAATGCAATCAATCATTTTAATGTAAAACTAATTAAAATAAATAAAAAGTGGTCATCTTTTCCTACTGTACCTTAATAGCACATAAGGCCTATTTAAAAAGGAAAGGTTTAAGAAGATTTCTGAAGGGAAGAGAACAAACATATTTCCACAGGAAAGAGTCTAACCTTTAGGAGAACAGAAATGTTGGAGACTGTCTCTTAGAGCAATGGAGGATAGTTTCATCTCCTATGCCAGCGGTCCTCAACCTGTGGGTCGCAACCCCATTTGGGGTCGAACAACCATTTCACAGGAGTCGCCAAACACCGCAATCCGCCATTTATTTTGGTCGGCCATTTTTTTTTGGTCGGCCATTTTTTTTGTTTTTGGTCAGCCATTTTTTTTGGTCGGCCATTTTTCCCCTTTGCCATGCGGGCCGTCGTGCCGCGCATGTGCGATGCAAGTCCACCATTTTTTTTGTCGGCCATTTTTGGGGGGTTGGCCATTTTTTTTCCTCTTTGCGATGCGCCCCGTCGTGCCACGCAAGCGTGGCGCAGGCCGAGGTCAAGCCCCGGAAAAGGTTGAGAACCGCTGTCCTATGCTATTTCATCAACTGTGTTCTAACAAAAGGCAGCCCCAAAACAGATTGGGGTGTTAAGAAGGCCAGTTCCTCAGAATTCTAAGTTGTGGGGTTTTTTTTTTCATTTCTAAACACTGCCCTTTGTGTTATAGGCTTTGAAATTATATAATACTTGAAACTGTTAAGCTTTTGTCAAGAATAATAAAATGAAGAAATGTTGTGTGTCTTTCCCCTTCTACACACCCCAGGAGTCAGCATAGCTTTAGATATGAGATTGTGTCCCACCACCACCACCAGTAGCATCAAAGGATTGGTCTATAACACATTATTTGAGATGTTACTCCAGAAATCAGGTGTATAGTTTAAAGAGAGTTTATATTTAACTTTTTGGAATTTAATTTAATTTAATTGTTTACACTTATATGCCGCTCCTCTCCGAGGACTCGGAGCGGCTTACAACATATACAAACAATATTCATATCAAATCCAAATTAAAAAAACATTTAAAGATGAAAACCAACACTCATTCAACATTCACACAACAGTCACAATCATCCCTAGGCCTGCCGGCAAAGATAGGTCTTAAGATCCTTTCGGAAGGCCAGGAGAGTGGGAGAAACGCAGACTTCAGGGGGCAGTTGGTTCCAGAGGGTGGATGCCACAACAGAGTAGGCCCTCCCCCTAGGACCCGCCAGATGACATTGTTTCACTGACGGGACCCGGAGGAGGCCGACCCTGTGCGCTCTCCCTGGTCGAAGAGAAGTATGTGGCAGAAGACGGTCCCGTAAGTATCCTGGTCCAATGCCATGAAGGGCTTTATAGGTAATAACCAACACTTTGAATTGCGCTCAGAGACCGATAGGCAACCAATGCAGCACGCGGAGAGTTGGTGAAATGTGGGCACAACGTGGAAGGCCCACAATTGCTCACGCAGCTGCATTTTGCACTAATTGTAGTCTCTGAACACTCTTCAAGGGTAGCCCCATGCAGAGAGCATTGCAGTAGTCAATCCTTGAGGTGACAAGGGCATGTGTGACTGTGAGTAGAGACTCCCGATCCAAATAAGGGCGCAACTGGTGCACCAGGAGAACCTGGGCAAATGCCCCCCTCGCCACAGCCAACAAATGATGTTCCAATGTCAGCTATGGATCGAGAAGGACTACCAAGTTGCGCACCTTCTCCGAGGGGTTAATAAAATTATCCCCCAGGGTAATGGAAGGACAGATTGAAATGTCCTTGGGAGGCACCACCCACAGCCACTCTGTCTTGTCTGGGTTGAGCCTCAATCTGTTAACGCCCATCCAGACCCTCACAGCCTCCAGACACCGGCACATCACCTCAACCGCTTCACTGATTTGGCCAGGAGTGGAAATGTACAGC
The DNA here is from genome assembly GCA_034064705.1 of Bothrops alternatus. Lineage (NCBI taxonomy): Eukaryota > Metazoa > Chordata > Lepidosauria > Squamata > Viperidae > Bothrops > Bothrops alternatus. The sequence goes on along the minus strand of JARGCV010000081.1, from coordinate 3,065,356 downwards.
TGAGTATCATCAGCGTACTGGTGGTATCTCACTCCATGCCGAATATTATATTTGAAAGTGCAAATATATACAGTTTTATATTTGTTACGTTTATGAATGTTTTAATTATTATTATTGCCTGTGAATTTACAATACAAGCAAAGAAAGGAAAAAAACTCTCTTAATTTCACCATAGATATTTTAATCTTATTTTTATTATGAAAAACAATTATATTTTACCTTTTAATCAAATAATAATTAAAAAGAAACGGAAGGGAGTTACAAAATATTTTATATATAATAATAATAATAATAACCAAATATATAAACTTTTTTGTAAGTAAAAAGCATAGATGAGAAGCATAGTATGTTAAAAAGCCATCACTGTAATTCACACATTCACCATCACTTAAACAAAATGAATTTAATTAAACAATGGCAGAGAGAGAGAGGGAGAGAGAGAGAGAGAAAAGGAAAAACATCTCAAATAATAGGTTATGCACCAATCCTTTGATGCTTCTGGTGGTGGTGCTGGGACACATATTATACTTCTCCCAATCAAAACCAAAGCATAAGGAATAAGTGGGAGAACCCATTCTGTAGCATCTAATTTCTCCTAGGTTACTTCATAAGTGTTGTTTTCTTTATTCCTTGAACTAAGATATGCAGGGTATTAATAAAGCAATTTAATAATATTATAAATTATGTCACATCAAGTTAACTGAGGAATATAATATTAATGAATATAATATTCATCAAATTTGTTATTTATTAAACCAGGCTTTCGCTCCAAAACATTCTAATATAGCTACTCCCTCTTCACATTTATTGGTATATGTATTCTGTGTAAGTGTAGTGTGCCATGAATGTATTAGACTAAATAACGTCCCAGATCCACTTACAATCAGAGAACTAGCTTAGGAAGGGTTTTTTTTTCCCAGTTGTAAAAATGTGCTTAGTTGCCAAATGAGCTTAAAGCTTCGTATTGATCAAGACGACAAATAGACACCTATATTTAAAAGAGGGAAACTTTTATCCTAAAACTGTTGCAAGAAGGACTCTGGGATGTGTGTGTGTATGTGTGTGTGTATATGTGTGCGTGCGAGCGAGCGAGCGTGTAAGTGCATGCATGCATGCACGCACACACACCTGTGAATGCACACATGCACACACACATATATAAAGTGACAATACACGTAAAATTGCAATATTGATAATAATTGGAATTTAGATCTGTATGCACATTGTTTATACACTCAGTATTTAATCATATCAGGTAGCACCAATGTCACCGTAGGATTCATACAGTGCATCTTCGATTATCTAATGTTGCATTCAAATATTATGTCACAACAAGGGGCATACCTACAGTGAATGTGTTCAAAATTATTACTTTTTAACATTAATGTTCTAACTACTACTGTAATTTGTAATAATCTTATAAAGTTAACTGTACTTTTCATAGAATTATCTGAAAAGAGAAACTAATCTGTACTAGTGTGGGTGGCTATTTAATAAGCTGGAAAGAATAATATTAATTCTTCAGATTTTATGAAAAAAATAAAATTCCTTGAAAAGGAGCACTCAAATGAAGAAATGTCATTTGCTTTTAGAAGTGATACTCTTTTTTCTCCTGGGATTCATAAATGTGTAAAACTTCAAAAAGCTGCTCAGTGAGAGAAAACTGCATGAAAGTTCATAGTAATTTCAAAATAAATTATCTAAAAAGGAAAAGAGCTTTGTGTCTCAGAGTCGTCAATTTGCCATTTCTACTGTGTTGTTAATCTATGCCACTTTTCTTAGAACTACTATTTTCCTTTTTTTTCTTTTTGTTCCCTTAAAGGTCCCAGACAAAGACAGGAAAGTGAAAAAGATAAACTTTTAGATATTTTCTTTATTTTCAAACCTGTTTCTTCTTACATCCTAGGACATTGGTACCTCAAAGAATTGGGCCATTTTCCTTGCAGCTTTTGGCCATATAGAATAATGCATGCCTGAGCTACCATTTTATGCATGCATAATATATAGAAAAAGATAGAGGGCTCATAGAAATTCATTGTAATAAAAAAAATACCTATCATATTGGTAAAGTCCGTTTAAAATGGATCAGAAATCACGATAACATTTCTAAGAATGAAAACTGAAAAAATATAGATGACTGAATACAGTTGAATATATTATTTGATATAGTATATAACACATGTTTAACTGCCTTTCATATGAAGGATGTATGCAAGGTATTTTATAAGATTCTAAAGATAAAAACCCAGTCACAAATTCAGCTTTTAAATCTCAGGGGCTGCCACAAAGAAGAGGGAGTCAAGCTATTTTCCAAAGTGCCTGAAGGCAGGACAAGAAGCAATGGATGGAAACTAATCAAGGAGAGAAGCAACTTAGAACTAAGGAAAAAATTCCTGACAGTTGGAACAATTAACGAGTGGAACAGCCTGCCTCCATAAGCAGTGAATGCTCCAACACTGGAAGTTTTTAAGAAAAGACTGGACAGCCATTTGTCCAAAATGGTATAGGGTTTCCTGCCTGAGCAGGGGGTTGGACTAGATGACCTCCTGTAGAGATAGAGGTCATATAGAGTTCGTGAGCGGCACACTGCCTTGGCTCAAATACATGATCTCACCTATATGATCTCACCTAGTTCACACCAACAGGATGTTGCAGAAAACTGCCCCTGGCTGGTGCCCCTTGGCTGGTATATTCTTAAGGATTGGCAGGAGAATCCACCAATAAAAATGCTGTTGCTATGCTGTTGCTATGTTAACTTTTGCTGCTTGTAAAAACTGTATAAGAGCAATAAAGACTGTGAAGGCAGTCAGACATCCTTGCACCCTGCAATGACTGGTCTCTAATTACTTTTTCTGGTGCCCAAGCTGGGGCCCCCTCAGCCCCCCCAGTGGGGAGCAACAGCCAACATACTTACCATCATCTGGAACAGACCCCTATGTGACCTTCGTCCTCTGGGACCCCTCAGTGGTAAGTATAGGTTGCAATCTATCTCAGAACGAGCATAAACATGTACAGGAACTCCGATTCCTGTTACATAAATCAGGTGTGATAGTGCCTGTGATATAAGGAAGCTGGTGGAGGAAGTAGGGAAACACTGTCCCTGGTATCCAGAGCGTGGGATGCTCCATTTACAGGATTGGATAAAGATAGGGCATACTTTACATCTTGAACCCCGGGCTCCAGTACAGATATTACATTGATGGTATCAGTGCCATCAAGCAGTGGAAAAATTTGGCTCTGATTCTTTGGCAGGACATCAATTAACTACAAGCCCTCTGCCTGATTATGACCAGATAAAAATTGTCACCCCAAAAAGATCTCCAATTGGATCTTCAGCTTCTTCTGAAGAGGCTAATTCTTTTGCTTCTTTACGGCCATCGTACACCCCCATAAGGAAAATATTAGAGGAACAATTAGAAAAAGGGGGGGAAATGTAGAAGAAATTGCTGATATGCTTTCTGTTTGTCCAGTACATGCCACAGGACAAGTAAATCAGAATGGAGCTCAAATAGTGGAATATCACCCTTTGTCCTATGCAATTTTAACAGCTTAGAAAAGGAATTAGAGATATGGGGTTGGGAAGTACCTATGTGCAGGGAATGCTGGAAGCCACTATGAGAAATCATATCTTAGTAGTGCCTGAAGATTGGAAAACTACCTTTCGCATGTTGCTTAGTCCAGTGCAATATGTAGTTTGGGACAGCAAGTTTAAACATCAATGTGCTGCGCGTGCTCTTAACTCGGGGGGGATCATTATTCCTGATCAATTGTATGGTTCTGGCCCCTTTGCCCCAGTTGATGCCCAGGTTGTTCTACCGGCTGCCACTTTACAGGTTTCTTCTGAATGTGCTTATCAAGCCTTCGGAAAAGTGCCTGTTTCTGGCAAGCCTCATCAAGCCTTCTCTAATATCAGGCAGAAGGCTACTGAGCCGTATCCTGATTTTATTAATAGACTACAGGATGCCTTACGGAGGCAGATAGACAATCCTGAAGCTCAGCAGGAATTGTTGATGAGGCTGGCAAAAGACAACACCACTTCTGAATGTCGAAGGGCAATTATCAGTTTGGGAAAAGATCCTGAATTGGCAGATATGATTAGAGCGTGTCAAGATATAGGAACTGCCTCTTATCAAACCAATTTATTGGCAGATGCTTTGTCACAAGTCAGCAAGCCTCAAGGAAAGTGTTACAACTGTGGCAAACCCAGTCATTTTAAAAGGGAATGTAGAAATCTGGGGGGGTATGTCTGCAGCAGCTCACTCCCCTTTCCATCGGGGAGCGAAACCAAAAACAAAATGCCCAAAGTGTCAGAAAGGTTATCATTGGGCAAGTGAGTATCGGTCGTGAAACTGCCGACCGGGCTGGTCTCTGACCCCAGTCCAAATAGAGAGAACAGACCAACAATAGGAAATACTCCTGCAACTACAAGAGGTAGTGCCGGAATTGATTTGATACTGCAGAAGGAAGTTAAATTTAAATTTCCTGGGGAAGTTCAAGTAGTTCCATCCCAATTATCAGGCCCCCTACCACAAAATTATGTAGGGCTTGTCCTTCCATGGTCAAGCATGGGTAAAAAGGGTATTTTTATTATTCCCGGGGTGATAGATTCGGACTATATTGGAATTATTTATGTTCAATTGTGGATCCATTTGCCTCAAAGTTTGTCCATTTACACTAGCCCTGCTCAGCTCTTGCATTTGCCTTATTTTGTCCCAGCAGGTGGAGAGTTAAAGGAGAGAGGGGAAGGAGGCTTTGGTTCTACTAACCTGGCCACTTCCATTATAGCTGCCATCACTACCCTGATCACATTTCAATGGCCCGTCAGATCATTGTGCTGCAGGGTAAGCCCTTTGAGGGAATTTTGGACACTGGAGTGGATGTTTCAGTGATCTCTGCCAAGCAGTGGCCTGACACCCGGCCAACTGATCCCTATCCAAGTGTGTGGGGTGTGGAGGATCATCAAAATGCACGTCAAAGTGCACGATTTCTTTCAGCCCATTTGCCTAACTCAGATTTGGTTATTCAGGTCCGTTCCTTTATATTGGACATTCATGTCAGCCTTTGGGGATGTGACCTACTCAGTAAATTGGGTGCCACCCCACTTTGGAAGACTGAGATTACTGCCCTCCCATTGATTTGGCTGGTTAAAGAGCTGGTGTGGATTGATCAATGGCCCATGTCACACGAAAAATTGATGGCTCTCCACCAGCTGGTTAACAATCAGCTGCTTACTGATCATGTTGTGCCTTCCACTAGTCCGTGGAATAGCCCTGTTTTTGCCATAAAAAAGAAAAGTGGCAGGTAGCACTTCTTGCACGACCTTAGGGCCGTTAATGTCTGTATTCAGCCTATGGGCCCTTTGCAGTGCGGAATGCCTAACCCTAATTTGATTCCTCAAGATCATGAAGTAATGGTAATTAACTTAAAGGATTGTTTTTTCTCTATTCCTCTATGCCCCCCTGATCAGGAAAAGTTTGCATTTACTGTGCCTGCAGTGAATCATTCAGAACCTAATAAACATTATCACTGGACAGTTTTGCCACAGGGAATGCTGAACAGTCCCACGTTATGTCAGCTTTATGTTGCTACAGCATTAGCCCCATTTTGTAAATGTCATCAATTGGCTTTGGTATATCATTATATGGATGATATTTTAATTGGAGCCCCAAAGATACAATTGTCTTTCCGAAATACAAAATGATTTAGGTCTCTATAGATTGCCGGTTGCCCTGGAAAAAATACAGCTGCATTCTCCCTATCTTTATTTAGGGCATAAAATGTTGCAATCTTATTCTGCCCCAGCTTTTCCTCGCTTGAGCTTACCCAAAGTTATTTTGTTGGTCAATTTGCAGCAATTGCTGGGCACCCTGAATTGGGTTCACCCATATTTTTCTTGCCTACACATTTGCTTAGTCCATTATTTGACTTATTGACCAAAGGAAAACAACCTGGAGATCTCATTTTAGTTCCACCTGCAGCACTTGCTACAGTGGAGCAAATTAATGGCATTTTGAGAACTCAATTTGTGGACCGAATTCCACATAAAAATTGTCAGTTAACCCTTTTGATATTTCACACTAGTAAGCTACATACAGGAGTATTAGTTGTGTTAGAAGCGTAAAAAGTATATTGTATTGAATGGCTTTATTTACCCCATACCCCATCCCAAAATGTTTTACCATTTATCCAGGCTGTTGCTCAAATAATAACCTTAGGATGCACTCGAGCTTGCCATAGAAATGGGACTGATTTAATTAATATTGTTCTTTCTCTCCCTAAATCTGATTTTCAATTTTATTTTCAGAATAACTTATCTCTTCAATGTGCTTTAACTGATTATGTAGGTTGTATTTCATATCATTTACCTAAAGATCCTCGGTTTGCTTGTTTAATGACTTCTTCCTTTCCTGTCCACCCACTGATTTCTTCTTCTCTATTGCCGCAAGCTCCTACTGTTTTTTTCTGATGGAGGGCAAACGAGAGGAGTGATTGCTTATACGGATCCTCATGATGATACCTGGAAAGTGGAATATTTCTGTTGGATGTTTACACTTATTTATAAGATGACCAATTATTGTGCATGAGCAGCTCTACAAAGAGATGTTCTGAACACTCCTTGCTATCCAGGCTTCAATTCAGTTCCAGCAGAATTCATCATAAAATAATTTCTCAGAATAAGAAAAGACTGCCAGATAATCTACAAAATAACAAAAAGATGCTAAAATAAATAAGTTCTAAAACAGATCAGGATTGGAAGGGATAGGGGGAAGTTATTTTATGAAAAATAAAAAGAGAAGCCCCATTCTCACAGATAATAAACTTTGGAGAAATTAAGTCAAATTTTTCCAGATTTTTAACTTTAGAATCTGGCAAGCTGAAGTGCTTCGTTGATAGTGGCAATGGAAGTTGTAGTTGGCCAAAAGGCTTTTACTTCTTCAGTTCTGTTCACACTTCCTTGAATTTCAAACTTAGCTAAATATTATTTTTATGCAATTCTGTGGCCTGTTTCAAAACTCTGAAACAGCTATAGCTCAGTCTACTAATAGTTCTGCCAAATGTCAATTTCTGCCTAGCTTTTGAAATTAATGTCCAGGAATACCTGCAGGTGTGAAACAAACTGATTAGGATTGGCACAGCATCACTGGAAGACTTCTTGGTAACTGTAAAAAAAAGTATATATTACTATAATAGCATTTATAGTACTGCATTTTTTATTATACCATTTATGATAACACGTGCTCTGACAACTGAATGGCTTACTACAAAAAGAAGAAAAAATACTGCCACAGGAGTATATTTTTAGGATAAATTATAAATTGAAATTACAGTAATTTGTAAAGGTGTCAGTATATTTGAAATGGAAATTATACTAAAGGGGAAATGTTCATTTTAGAAAAAAAGCTGGACAAACTTTCCTGACACAAAACAATAGTAACTGCAACAGTTCAATTGTGTATAACATTTTCATCAGACAGTGGATGACAAAACTGCTCCCCTGTTTCCCCCCCATTCATTCTTGACATATTCACTGATATATGCTACAGTGTGACATCTATTTTCTAAGCTCATGTGCTCCAGCACTGCATTATTAATGATTTGTGGCTGCATATTTCTGCTCTCCTATAAAGAGACAAAGCCAAAAGATAGTACATAGTACATTTCCCCCCATTCTTGGAATCACATATTTTGATGCTATATAGGTTGACACAAACAAAACCTATACCACTTGTCCTTGCCTTACATCTAGTATTGATATAATAACATACAAAAGCGCAGTGGCCTAGAGTGAAGACACTCACCTCAGACTCAGGAGGCTGAGAGTTCAATATTAGGCAGTGACAGATGTTTCTCTACCAGAATGCAAAGAGAAAATATCTGCTGCAAACTCTGCATCGGTGTCAGGAAAGGCATCTGGCCAGTAAATGCTCAACTTGTTTCACTGATTAATTGTTCTAAGTCACCAATTCTAGATTTAGTGGTTAAAAACAAGGAAAATGTGTTTGTTTGTTTGTTTAAAAAAAGCTACCTCACAATTTTTAGCAATATGTTAGACTCTCCCTAAATAATTAATTCTGTTTTTTATTATTATTTCTAATTATAATGTCCAGGTTCAAAATAATCTATGATTATCCCATGTATTTCTGCATATACTAAATATTTCCTAATTTTCTTTTTCCATTGCAGTTCTTCAGATTATATTAGAAGAAATAACTGTCTCCAAATTGTATGGGCTACAACTGTAATAATTCTTGATCATCAGTCAGGTAGTGTGTAATTTATGGTAGTAATAGTTTTAATGTGAGGAAGTTACCCACTTGCCTAGCTGCAAGCAACAGTGCTAGGTTCTAATCAAAAAAACATTGATTCAGATTTCTAATCAACCATAATGCTCATCTGATGACTTTGGGCCAATCATCCTTTCTCTAATCTTAATCTATTTTATGAGATCAGTTTAAAAATAATATGTGAAAGAAGAAACTGATGGGTCTTTTGGAAGAAAGGTTGAATAAAACTTTTGAAGAAAGTTGAAGAAAAGATCGATGTAAGTTTCTAGATATATTTTGAATGCCAGCCACAATAATTTAAACCCATCCCTCATAAACACCAAGTGACACTTGAGATGCCATGTGAAAATTCCTGCACTGCAATGAAAAGGTGAAAAACAGAAGAACAAATGTATTTCTGAATTCTCCATATCTGTAAAATTCTGTCATATGCAATTTAACTCAGTGTGTGTGTGTGTGTGTGTGTGTGTGTGTGTGTGTGTGTGTAGGTCTTTGGTTATTCGTGTTTTCTCCCACGTAAAATTGGAAGTGTCTTGGCAACGTTTCGACAAAGTCCCATTCATCATCTTCAGACTGGTGTTTTCGGCTTCGTGCTTCTAGGAGCAATGTGTGATCGTAGCTGTTTCTTCCTTTTAACTGCCAGTGGGGGTATGAACTGATTGGGTGGGAGCTTGGCTGTGTTCTGATTAGGTGGAGATGTGTTCTGATTGGTTAGGGGCTTGGCTGTGCTCTGATTGGCTGGGGGAGTGTTCTGTTTGGGTGGGGGCTTTGTTGTGCTCAGGTTAGTCTGAGTTGCAGGGGGATTTGAGATGGTGAGTTGCGTTGCTGTTGGTTGGCTTCGCATTTGTGGTCATGCCTCATCTTCATGGTGGGTGTCAGTTTGCTTCATGTATGGATTGGAGGGGTTTAAAGTGGCTAATGATGCAGCTGTGGTCTGGCTTCTAGTTTGTGGTCATGCCTCATCATCAGTTTGGGTTTGGGTTTGCTTTTTGCATGGATGTGTGGTGGTGACATCCTGTGTGGTTTTCGTGAGTGTGAGTCTGGTGTCATTCTTTGTGTTAGGGATTCGTTTGTCAATAAGGGCAGGTTTCCAAATGGCTGGTAGGCGGGAGGTATCATCTCGTTTATTCATGCTGTGTGGGCATTTTTCTATCTCGATGGCTTCTCTGATTATTCTGTTATTAAAGTGTTCAGTATTGGCGATAGTTCTGGTCTTTTTAAAGTCAATTTCATGTCCTGTGGCTTTAAGGTGTTGGACCAAGGAAGAAGTTAGTTCCTCTTTTTTGACTGAGTTTTTGTGTTCTTCAATACGTGCACTTATTCTTCTATTGGTTTGTCCGATGTATGTGGTGGGGCAAGCAGTACATGGGATTTCATATACTCCTTGATTTTCTAACTCAATTTTGTCTTTGGGGTTTCTTAGGATGGTGGATATTTTTCTGTTTGTGCAGAATGCTGTCTTGATGTTATGTTTGTGGAGGATCTTGCTGATCCTGTCTGTGGTGCCTTTTATGTATGGGAGGAGGGCTTTGCCATTTTCTTGTTCTCTGTCTTGGATTTTAGTGGGGGTTTCTTTTTGGATTAGGTTGGAAATCTTATTTCTTTGGAATCCGTTGGATGTTAGTACATTAGTGAGAGTGTGTAGTTCGGTTTTTAGGTGTTGTTCGTCAGCTAGGCATTTTCTTCTGGAGATGAGTGTCTTGGCTACAGAGTTGAGCTGTGCTGGGTGGTGGTGTGAGAGTGCATGCAGATAGCGGTTTGTGTGTGTTTTCTTCTGGTAGATGGTGTGTCCTAGGGAGCCATTGGATTTCTTGTAGACTAAGACATCCAGGAAGGGAAGTTGGTTATTAGCTTCTGTTTCCACGGTGAACTGTATTTTGAGGTGTAGGCTGTTGAGGTGTGTGAGGAAGCAAACTGATACCCAACATGAAGATGAGGCATGACCATGAACGCAAAGCCAAACAACAGCAACACAGCTCACCATCTCAAATCCCCCTGCAACTCAAACTAACCTGAGCACAACAAAACCCCCACCCAAACAGAACACTCCCCCAGCCAATCAGAGCACAGCCAGCCCCCCAGCCAATCAGAGCACAGCCAAGCCCCTAACCAATCAGAACACACCTCCACCCAATCAGAACACAGCCAAGCTCCCACCCAATCAGTTCATACCCCCACTGGCAGTTAAAAGGAAGAAACAGCTATGTTTCTTTGCTTTGCTCCTAGAAGCACGAAGCCAAAAACACCAGCCTGAAGATGACGAATGGGACTTTGTCAAAATGTGTGTGTGTGTGTGTGTGTGTGTGTGTGTGTGTGTGTATATATATGTATGTATGTATGTATGTATGTATGTATGTGTATGCATGCATGCATGTATGTATGTATGTATGTATATATATGATTGCTGTGAATAATGGGAAAAAAATGTCCAACCTACTGGAGGGCATCAAAGTTGCTTTGGTAGTTTGCATAAAGTTTGTCAGTCTATTAAATGTTTCTGTCATCCATTTATTTTAATTTCCAGTGGTTTTGAGGATACTGATCAGCGAATCTGTTCTGTTTTCTGCTCTAGATAATGACTCTAATACATATGGAGATATTTTTAAACTTTTTTCAGCTTCCAACTTGATAAATAAGTAGAAAAGGCCAGATATTTATTACTGTTTTTATCTCTTTACTTCAGAAAGCTTCATGTTGTGATTTCAGAGATGCCTCATATTTCAGATGCAGATGGAGTTGCTTGTAGGTCTTTAGAGTCAGCTACAGATGAATAGGGAGCCAAACATGCAAATAAAACTTTCTTTTATGCAAAAAAAAAAAACTTTCTCAGGCACTTGGTTCATTTGAGACCAAGAACACACTTTGAGGCATTTAAAAATGTTTCACAGAATGGAGCTACTTATGCAGAATAAATGGAAATTACAGTTTTATTTGTTTCCAGCTTCTAAAATTTTCAAATTCCTTCAGAGTCATCTGTGCTAGGAAGAAGATAAATCTGATTACTACTTCATTCTCTCACAAAGCAATTAAGGAAGCTTCAAACTGCATTGAAATAGATAATAAATCTTCAATATCATTTAAAAACTTGAAATACAGGTTTACGTGTATGCCATTTAGCTGTGTTTATGTGTCATTTTTATATAATGCCATTTTCTTTTTTTAATACATTTTATTAGGTCATAGAGTAAAATACAAAGAAAATAGTAGGACACAAAGTGGAGGGAAAAGGGAAAGGAAAGTGAGGGGGAGAGGGGAAAAAGAAAAAAAAGATATTGACTTCCAACTTCCTCTGTTGCAGTAGAATAAAGCATTCCATAATAGTATAAACTAGCCATTTCTATAACAACAAATCAATCTAATTAGTAAAACCCAAAATCAAAGTTTTATTTTTTTCCATCTCAAGCAGTCCAAAAGCAGTCTCCATGTAGAAACAAAAGTACTTATATTCTTTTCTTTAGTCAAAACAGTCAATTTAGCCATCTCTGCCAACTCCTATATATTGCCATATTCCTGAAATAACTTCCTGATAATTTATAAAAACACAATAAAACAGTTACTTTTCCACAAACTCAAAAAAATCTTTATTTTAAATTACATAGTCCTTTTGCCAGTCATATTTACGTAAGTGCTAAAAGGCCAAAGAAAATAGCTAAATTTTGAAAGTGACCAATGAAATAAACACAGGATCTTTTTATAAATTGTGTCAAACAAATATCTCAGATTAATGTCTTAAGTTTATTTGAATTTATTAAAAAAAGTAGTATTATCTCTGCTGGTTGTTAAAAAAAAGAACAGAATAAAAACCTACAGTGAATACATTCATTGCAAAATTTCAAGAGTTTTTCTATGGGAAACTTGAATATTTAAAAAAGAAGAATATCTGTCAGTTGTCATTGATCCTGGGCCATGTCTATCCCAAGTTACATTGCTAAATGGCATAATGAAAAAAACATTTATAAATTAACAAAATAAAAGTGCAATTTAGCTTTTCCAAAGCTCTCTAGTTTAAAAAAAATGAATGACTGCGAATTTTATTTTTTTATTTTTATTTATATATCAAATTAAGAGACTGCACAGCTTACCCCAATCATATTAATATCCCAGTAGAAGGCAACTAAAACAAGAATACAATAATTAAAATTAAAAAGGCAGGGGAAGGACCTTCAAGTCACCAACCTAAGGTTATGTGCTTCTCTCCAAGCCCCAAGCAAGCCAGCAGAGCCAGGTTTTCAAATACTTCTAAAAGGCCAGGAAAGTGGAGTCCCACCTCACCTCATCTCATGGGGAGGTATAGAATATTCCAAAGGGTAAGAGAAGTAAGTCATAATTAAATAAATAATTTTGACTTACTTACTTCTCTTATCTTTTGGAATATTATTTATTTGTATATATCAAATTTAGAAACTGTCCATCTCACTGACAGAGCAAGTGAGTAACATGCTCTCCTGGCCTGACTGGATGGATTGGGCCAATATAATGGGGAAAAGATTGTACCACAGATAGCCAGTCACCATGCCATGTAGGGCTTTAATAGTCATAACCAACACTTTGACTTGCACCTAGAAGCAAACCAGCACCAAATATGGCTCATGTAGCAAAAGTGTTACATCCACCATCCTTGGGATATCCAAAATTACTCACTCTGCCACATTCTGTATTAGCTGAAGCTTCCAGATACTTTTCAAGGGTAGTACTGTTGTGTCCTGAGCCTGCAAAAGCAGGCTCGGGACGTTGCATTGGTCCTGGGCATTCCAAAAGCTGCCCGGGACCAGACAGAGTGGCGCCAGCCTTGTGCGCATGCGCAAGGCACTTGCTACCTGGGGCCAGACAGAGCAGCGCCAGCCTTGAGCGCATGCGCAAGGTGCAGAAACGCTCTGTTACTTTGTAGACATTGTCCGGGTCTCTGGCCACATAAAAAATGCCTGCGTGCTTTTGCCTGTTCGTTCAGTTGTTAGAAAAAGAATAAAGAGCTGTTTAACATCACCATGTGTCTTCATCATTCACACGCAAACAAAGTACTTAACACTGGCGACGAAGGTGGGATCCTTTGCAAGCTGAAAAAACAGTTTTAAAGACTTACACAGGAAGTCCTGAAGAGGAAAAGACGGCATCTGAATCAGCGTCCCAGCCTGCCAGTATAGCATCGCTGGAGGGTGAGCTCGACTAAAGGACCCTTTCCCCAATAGCAGTTTGCAGAGGAGCGAGTGGTGAAGGTTGTAAACTAGAGGATGGCGAAGACTGGCCATTTGTCTGATTTTGATGTCTCACACCCAGAGAGATGGAATTCCTACATAGCAAGGGTGGAGAATTACTTCAGAGTAAATCAGTTTAGAGAAGATGGCTTGAAGGCTGCAACTCTTTTGTGTGTTTGTAGATAGGAAGCTTTTGAAATCGCAGAGAACCAGGTGGCCCCTGCACCTCTGAAGTCAATAACATATACTAACTTGAAGAAACTGTTGAAGGAACACTTCAGCCAAAGTTGTCTGTTATTGCTTGGAGGCATGCATTTGAGCAGAGAACCTAGAGGCCGGGTGAATCTGCTATGGATTTTATTGCGGCTTTAAGGCGAGCAGCCAGACCTTGTGAGTTCAAGGATCTGGAAGAGAGGCTGTGAGATTGCTTCGTATGTGGTTTAAGGAACAGAGACTTACAGCAGAAGATTTTTCCAAAAGAAGATGTCTCTTTCCAAGATGCGCTACGAGAGGTGACAGCTGAGGAAGCAGCAGGCGGGGCTGTGAAGACCTTAAGGCTCACCAGGAGCCCTCCAGAGACAGCTACCATCCATCAAGAGGACACTCGAGAAGGATTGGAAGCAGATCCTAAAGAAGAGGTGAATAGACTTCACCAGCCAGCTGAAAGGAGGCAGAAGGAACATCCAGACAAGGCCCCAGCATCTCTTCAATGCTTCAGGTGCGGAGGACGCCACAAGCGAGCTGACTGCAGGTTCCGCTCTGCCATTTGCAGAGTGTGTGGCAGGCAAGACCACATCGCATCCATCTGTTTGGGTCGCCAGAAGGTCCAACCTCATGAAGAATTGCGGCTGAAAGGTACCAGGGTCCTCAGCCAACATAGGGTGGGTTTCTGCGCATCACGCAGGAGTATTTTAAAGACAGGGAAACATAAGCCTCTTAAGAAGAACCTGTCCATTAATGTAAGGCTGCAAAGGGTTCCTTTATCAATGGAGTTGGACACTGGGTCCGCTCTCTCCATTATGTCTATTAACACATTCAAAATGATTTGCAGCAGCAGTGGCCTTCGAGTTAAACTCAGGCCATCCAATCTAATGCTTACAGATTAGATTAGAATTCTATGGTGTGTGTTAAGGGGGAGGCCACCCTTAGAGTACAGCATAAGGATTTTGAAGGTCCCCTAGATGTGGTGGTTGTTGGGGGGAACGTACAAGTCTTATTGGACTCGATTGGTTCGAGCCTCTGGGAATCCAGGTAACTGGGCTGCACCATTTGCAAATGTTGAGCCTCACAGAAGTCTGCAAGGAGTTTGCAGATGTGTTTAGTTCAGAGCTAGGATCCTACAAGGGGCCTTCAATTTCGCTACGGTTAGACCCAACCATCATGCCCATCATGGTTAAGCCTTGGAGGGTACCTTTTGCCCTCAAAGGCGAGATTGATGCTGAGCTGGACAAATTGCTTGAGCAGGGCATTCTAGAACCTGTGGATTCAAGTCCACGGGAAACCCCCATAGTAACGCCTCTAAAGGCTAATGGGGATATAAGTATATGTGCAGACTACAAGTTCACACTGAACAAGGCATTACAGCAGCATGCTTACCCAGTACCTGTGGTAAGTCACATCCTGGCCTCCCTCAACGGGGGCATATCTTTGCAAAGCTTGACTTGGCACAGGCATAGCAATAGCTACCTGTTGATGAGGCAGCTGCAGAGGCCCAGACTATTGTAACTCACAGGGGGGCCTTCAAGGTCAAGAGACTGCAATTTGGGGTAAATGTAGCCCCTGGCATATTCTAAAGTGTCATAGAGAGCACACTTTGAGGTATTCCTGGGGTCTGTCCCTACTTTGATGATGTCCTCATTGCTGGGGAGTCATCTCAAAATTTAGCAGAGAGATTAAGGGCTGTCTTGCTTCGTTTTCGAAAAGCAGGCCTTAAACTAAAGAAGGATAAATGTAAGATAGGAGTCACTTCTACTGACTTCTTAGCATTCAGGATAGATACTCAAGGCATTCACCCTGCTGAAACTAAATTGCAAGCTATCCAGCAGGCCCCAAGCCCTAAGTCTAAGAGTGAGCGGCAAGCCTTCTTGGGGCTATTAAATTTTTACTATGCATTTCTCCCACATAAAGTTGCAGTGGCAGAGCTATTACACAGGCTCTTAGACAAGCAGACTCCTTGGCAGTTAACTAAAGTCCATGACAAGAGCTTCAATGAGGTTAAGGCCTTGCTCACTTCTAATACTGTTTTAGCGCATTTCAATGAGCAACTGCCTGTTTGCATTGCATGTGATGCATCTCCTTATGGTGTGGGAGCTGTATTTAGCCATCTGAAAGCTGATGGGACACAGGTCCCTGTGGCCTATTATTCCAGGACTGTCTCCTGCAGAGCGGAATTACGCTCAGATTGACAGGAAAGCCTTGGCCATAGTGGCTGGCATTAAGAAATTTCATGATTTCTTATATGGCCACCATTTCACGGTCTATACTGACCATAAGCCTCTGCTGGGTTTGTTTACTACTAACAAACAGACCCCACATATCATTTCTTCTCGTATGCTGAGATGGTCCATTTTCCTGTCAGCATATGACTATACATTAGTTCACAAACCAGGAAAAGAAATGGCCATGCAGATGGCCTGAGCAGATTACCCCTGAACCAAGTAGAGCCAGATCCTGCTCCAGCCATTAAATTCTGTCCATTCAGGAGTTGCCTGAGTCTCCCCTCAATGCTTGGGATGTGTATTACTAAGATTGAAGGGGGGTTTGCCTGAGGGCAGACTCGAGTATTCCATACTCCTTGCATTTGATTACTGAAACTGTATGACCCTCTTTCCATTGCATGGTGCACATGTGTGTGTGCAAGGTATGTTCCATCTAGGTGGGAGGGGTGTTGTGTCCTGAGCCTGCAAAAGCAGGCTCGGGACGTTGCATTGGTCCTGGGCATTCCAAAAGCTGCCCGGGACCAGACAGAGTGGCGCCAGCCTTGCCCGCATGCACAAGGCGTTTGTTGCCTGGTAGCAGACAGAGCGGCGCCAGCCTTGTGCGCATGCGCAAGGCGCAGAAATGCTCTGTTACTTTGTTGACATTGTCCGGGTCTCTGGCCACATAAAAAAAGCCTGCATGCTTTTGCCTGTTCGTTCGGTTGTTAGAAGAAGAATAAAGAGCTGTTTAACATTGCCATGTGTCTTCATCATTCACACGTGAACAAAGTACTTAACAAGTACCATATAAAGTGCATTGCTATAGTCAAAAAGGGAGATGACCAGGGCATGAGTGACTGAGAGAAGGGCCTCCCTATCCAGGAAGTGGTGTGATTACCTCACAACATTAAATTGTGTTGCTCTGGAACTGAGAAACCATCAAACACCACATGACAATTCGTGGAGTTTAAATATGGGTTAAAGTAGAACAGTTCTGGAACTGGAGGCAGTATGAATTTGTTCCTGGAATAATCATCACTACTCTAATACGTGCTCCATGGATCCAAGTAGTCTTCTTTGAGCTTTTTCATCTTTATGCCAAGATAGCCCAGTGAGAAAGAAAATTTGGTAACATGTTTGCCAGCTTGGCTCAAGTTAGATGAATAAACTTGAGCAAGTACATTTATTAATAAAGGCTTTAGACTTCTTGACAATTTAATATGGAAGGGAACTGTTTCACCAGCCAAAGTGTGTGATCAATCAGAATGTCAAGAATGAGCAAAAATCACCTAACAAGTTATCCCAAAAGGAAATTAAATGCTAATCACGTTTTCTTCCTTGAGCAGATTTTGATGCTTTAGAGAAAACAGGGACAAACTCCAAAGATTTGTAGGAGGATTCATCTATTAATATAATAATCAGACGCACATACACACAAATCTCTGACAGTTTTATTATAAATTCTGCTAGTCTGTTTTAGGATAATATATCCAAAACACATTTTTACCACCCGAAAAAAATCATTTCAGTATATTTCACACAATCATTATATATTTAGACAATTATAGATAGTTTTCCAGACAGGTAGAAAGGATTACTGTGTCCTTTATAACACATAGGATTCCAGTCTCTTTATATAAGTTTTGAGATATTTAAATAGTGGTGTAAATACTGAAGAATCTAGTCTAGTCTAAAACCTACTTCTTACTGAGATAGTAAACTATAGCCTCTGTTATAACTGTAGCTGGGGGTTCTATAGTTCTGAACCATATGGTAGTTGAACAAACTAACCACAGAAAATATACCCTGTCAAAAAGTCATAATTCAAATTACTGGATGAAAAAAGTAATGAAAATACCATATAAAGAAGAGCTTATACTATATAGCCCCGTCATATGCCAACTCTACCCCTTCCAGAGTCTACATACTTGGTAACTGAATGAACTCTAGGAATGTACTAACCATTTGACTCCTCAGCTTAGAAGAAGGGGAAGAAAGGAAATGGATCCTACGCATAATCTTTGATGTATGTGTAATATTTTTTGTTAAGTATCAAATGTGCAGCTACTGGTTTGAGTGACAATCATGAAATGTGGCAAATTGATGGAGACAGCCAATGTGATCAGGTCTTAACACAAAATGCATGCATAAGGAAAAAAAATGCATAAACATTCATCCCATACCTTGATATTTTTGCTTCTTTCTGCCAACTATATTTTTTCAAAGGAAAAACATCTGAGTGCTTACAGCCTAAAATACACCACTTACTGAAAAAAATGAACCATGAGCTCTTTTGCTTTCTTTCCTTCTTTGCGGATAAAAGGATGAATGTGTTAATCTGAGCAAAAAGCTTCCCAGAAGATCTCTTTCTAAGCTTTCTCCTTTTTTCCCTGAGAGATTATATAATTCAATGAAGCATTCCTGAACAATAAGGAGGAATCAGTAAGTCTGCTTTCTCCAAGTGATCAATTTGGCTCTACTAAATGTCCTCTAATAAAAAGAGAGTTCAGCTATTATATGGGAGAAAATGTATTGCTGTAATGAAACACAAGGTTTAAAATGAATTGTACCATAACTTTTAAAAGTAAAGGTATACTGAGTTAGCTGAGTAAAAGCTTCTATGCCTTGATATTGAGAAATCACTCTCAACTGAGGATCTTGCTGCTCCATTACTAGAATATACCACATAATTACTAAAAGCTATTAGCTGCAGTATCCATAGAAGGCAGGGTAAATTAGACTGATAAAAGCAGCATAATGGCAAAAGCCTGCATCTTTTCTGCAAGCATCACAATATCATACATAGTACATGTATGAAGGGGGAGGAGCTTGTGGTTTTTTTTTTTTTTTTTTTTGCAGAATGAAGGTCATCACTGGTCACTAGTAATATAGTCCTTAAATCTGTTTTCCAGCTTTCGAAGATGGTGATCTCCATTAAAACTTGTGACATTGAATTCTACAGGGAACTATTAGCTGTAATTAAATATCTTCTTCCATCCTGGACATCTTGGGTCAGATACCAGGAATTCTGCTCTGAGCTCAGGATCTTGAGGGTCTCCCTTCTAATTATGACAAACATTGCAAGATCATAGCATTTATTCCTCCATCAGCACCACTGATCCTTAAAGTTTTAGCCAATTAACTTTGACTTCTTCCATTTACAAATGGATAGTTTATTTAGCCTTTATTAATCTTATACAAAATGTTATATGGACAGCTTTCCAGAGTTCTAAGGATTCTGTGGGAAGTAAAGAATCAGCTTTTTCCATGAAAAGGGAAAGGACAAAACATGTTAGAAAATTCTTTTTCTCCCAACACGACAGAATGTCTTTTACAGAATTGTGAGTAGAACTATTACAGAAAAGATTCCTCATTCCAAGAGTACACAGAAGCCTGAGAAAGACACTCAGAGTAACTCCACCTTAATTTTTCAAGATAAAGTTGTTCTAGAAAATTGTTATGGCAGACTTTTGAGATTCTGCTAGATTCTTACTAACTGTTAAGATCCTTCCATAATTGTAAGTGATTCCTGATTCCTGAGTTTGTCAGAATCAGAGGATGTAACATCAATACAGGAGAAAATGAACTTGTTTTCAGACACTTGCAGGATAGCCAGAATGCATTCAATGAATAGCCATTGGATTGCAAATGTTTGTGACTGACTGCAATATCTTTAGTGCAATGGTAGAGTTTTATCCATGTGTGCTAGATCTGATGCCTACATTTTTGCTGAACCTTCAATTAGGACAACATTCAGTTATGACCCTTGAAGCAAATGCTTTTTCACATTCTGATGTTAAACTATTGATAAAACAGATCAATAACTTTGCCCAGAAAATAGATTGCTTTGGGGAGTATGCTCACATACTAATAATTTGGTTTACAGTGAAAGGTAGAAATATATATTCAAAAAGTAATACGTTCAAGTTCATGGTAAATAGGAAGCAATTAACTTCCCAATGTTTCTTACCACACTTATCCCTATGAAACAAATTATTTCAAAGAAAATGTGAGTCACACACATTTTAAGTCTAAAAGAGTGAGGTAGTGTAGTATCATAGTGCTATACTTTGCTCAGTCTAATAGTCTATAGTCTGTTAAATGGGAGTGCCTAATTGTGGGTGAAAGAGAACAAGCAACCTGAAGACAGCTGTCTTTAATTAATGGCTGCACTTCTGAAAGCTTCAAAGGAGTTTAGAAACTTCTGATCATCAAAAAAATCTGGAAGTCAAAGATATGAAAAGTGTATTTCAAAGGGGTTAGCACTGTATCAAAAGAGTGAATTATTATCTCCATACTGTGTTCTCTACAAGTTACAGAATTCTTTAGTTACATTTATATGCAGTGTATTAGTTGGACTTCATGAGATCAAAAAATGTAAATATAGAAATAATTTTATTATATGTTTTGATTTACTTCACTGACAAGAATCAATGTGTCGTTACATCTCTTGAGGTGCAAAGATACATACAATATTTTTAATTAGTAGGGACTTAACATGTCTTATTGTTTTGTTTATAAAATTAGGTTACACTTTAAGATTATAAATTATTATAGTTCTGCAGTTTAGGGATTTTATATTTTATTGTATGATATTTGTACATTGTACACTGTTGTATACTGTAATAACAGTGAACTAATTGGTCTTATTTTATACCCCACATTTATTTCATTCAAACTTGTTAGAATTTGTTCCACTCCTGCAATTATGTCATGGAAAAATCTTTTTTACTTATGTTCTAGTATGAACCAATTAACTTACAGATCCTAAAAACATAGAAAAAATTATATGCATTTTATATTGTAATTCATTTTCAATGCTATAAAAAACCCGCATCCAATAAAAACTGAATGTAAAACCGTCTATATTAAAAAACACAATATATAATATATAGCAGGGGTGTCAAACTGCTGGCTCACAGGCCAGATGCGTCACCGGGAAACCATGCCCACCCCATTGCCAGCAATGGCGAAAAAGCTCCGATACGTTGCACAAAGTCACGTGACATCGTGAGTTTGTCATGTCTGATATATAAGGACAATTTTTTGCAACAATAACAATAATATTCATAATATAATATTCCACCAATCAAGTGGAAAGCTGGATGTCTCAAAGGTCTCACTGGATCCCACCAACCCATGCTGCTTGGGGTTGTGGTCCTCAAATCTTACTTAGCATCCTCCTAATAAACCCAGTTTGTTCAAGAGATAAGATTGAGAGGTTGAAATTAATTTTGCAAGAATTTATTCATGAGGAGTTTTACCTACAAAACAGTTAAACAATAATATAAAAAATGTGTTAGACCTTTTGGAATACTTGGAGCAACATAATGAAAATAAGCTGCATTAATATTTTTAGTCCCAGAGAAGGTCTTTGATATTTGAATTAGGCATTCGGGTTTAATGTTTTGGAAGATATAAATTTCGGAAAGAATTTTATTAAATGGCTAAGATCAGAGAAAGCACAAATAATTGTCAGTGAGATGAAACAAAATCTTTGAGAAATAAAAAGAGACAAAACAGGGATACCCAATGTCTCCTATTTATTTTCATTCCTGAAATGCTGAATAGAAATATCAGGCAAGACAAGAGTATTTGTCTTGCCTTTAAAAAGATACTTATAAATTAAGGGCATTTGCTAATGACATGGTGTTGATTTTTAAGAATCCACTAAAGTGGTGATTTTCAATCTGTTTTCTGCGGAACCTTGGGTGGCTCCTATGTTGTCACAGTGAATCCACAAAGACTTAGAAAAATGTTATGTTTTAAATTGTGAGTTAAGTCTTGGGGGCCATGGTCATGGTCCATGGCCACAAAAGGTATTTAAAGGGAGGTCCGTGGTGAAGAAAAGGTTGAAAACCAGTGCATTAAAGGGAATATAAACATTAATGGGAAAATTAAAATAATTTGGTACACTAGCAGGATCTAAAATTAATAATCAGAAGACAATGATGTGAACAAAAACATAAAATAGATTATTAAACAGAATTGATCAAAAATGTTTTCTTCAGATTTCATTGGTCCCGTGATTACATTTTAAACCTATTCATAAAATTATTCCTCAGCAACTAAACAAACTCATACTTTTAACTAGTTATCTACCATCTGTCTATCAATCTAGAAGTCTCACATCTGACACAGAAATTTATTTGATCTCTCATCTTCATGTTCTTGCAACTGTGGTACAAAGAGTTCTACTAAACAGTTTAAAGGGCATATTCCCATGCTGTTACCTTTAACTTGTCCAGCCCACACACATCTCATTGAAAATTTGCTACTGATGCAGAAAGGGGCTGGGGGTTTTTTTCTTGGTGTAATATTGTTGTTTTCTAACAGAATCAGTCTTTCAATAGGCCTCATTGCCTCACACTTTCTTAGTTTTGAGTTGTTACCCAGTCTAATCCTTTTAACTCAGCAACTTTTCATTTTGCTGGAAATAATCTTTCAAAACATTTCACTTTGCTTAAATGTTGAGATGAGGAAAAAGAAAATGAAAACATATTTGAAATCAGGACTTCATGGAAACACTTCCAGGTGTGGAGTTTTGTTTTGTTGGCTTTATACTAAGTTATTGCTTTCTGATTCTGAATGCGGGCATAATGCTAAAGCACCCAGCAATAAAATAAAATGAGTCTCAATCAGGTCAGAGAGGCTTGAACAGCAATAGCAGAGTTCTAGCTTCAGTTTCCATCACTTGTTGCTAATGAGGAAGATATTGGGAAGCTGTCCTCTATTCCTCCAGCTTTATAGTATAACACATGATTATAGCAATCTGTTTTAAAAAAATCAATTCCTTATTGCCTCTTACTCCTTTAGATGCTGTCCTACCTTTTTCGGCAAAGGATCTGATTTTTCCTATATCCAATTCATTCTTCTTCAGAGAAGCAGGGGAAAAAAACTGATTTTTAATAATTTGATTAAAAGTTTTTTTAAAAAAAACAAAGATAAAAACTATTACAAACTAATACAAAGAAAGAAAAAAATAAAGAAATTAAAGAGAAAGCTAAAATTGCAAGAAATAAAAAGTAAAGAAAAATAGAAAAATATATAAATAAGTAGCTTCAAATCTTATTTATAGCAGTTATAAGTACAATTATAATTTTACTTCTTTCTTTAAAATTACATCTTGACTCTCTTCTTTCTACAGTCTGTTTAATCATCAAAATCATAAATCACAAGTTCATATTTGTCTGTTTTAAGCAAAAAGTCTGATCTCCAGTCAGTAATAAACATAGACATTGTGCTTTCTGTATCAGACAAGTCAATTTGGCCATCTCAGCAAGTTCCATCATCTTCACAAACCATTCCTCCATTGTCGGTATTGCCAAATTGTTCCATCTTTATGTTCACAATAATCATGCTGCAGTTATTGTATACAAAAACAAAGTTTTTTTCCCAACACTTGGTTCATTAGCCCCAAAAGAAAGACCTATGGCCTCAATTATATATTAATCTTTCACAAATAATTGGGAGTTAAAGCAAGACTACTATTACTATTGGAACTACCTTTACTTTCTTTTTCCACAATTGTTCTGATTCTATTTGCAGGTCTTTGTATTTTGTTATCTTCTCTAGTTCTTTCTCCACTATTCTGTTGTCTCCAGCTACTGACAATTGTTCAGTCTGGAGTATTATGTGGCAGGTGCTTGTTGGTTTGAATTCTAAATTCTACAGCAGTTTAGTTTCTTAATTTTCTATTGATTTTCTGTTTTATGGTCCTACCAGTTCTTGCTTGCAGACACATGGAATTTGGTAGATCTTCCAGTGTATCATTGATGCTATTTTGTTTGTACAGTAGTCAGCCTGTGCAATCTTCTTGCAGTAGCTACCCAGATTCGGTGCAGAAATGGCACTTGCTGTCTGTTGCTGTCATCTCAATTCTGGATTTATATTCATTTGTTCTTAAGGCTTGGTCTTGTGCAGCCAGCATTAGCTCTTCTGACTCTTTGCAGATTCAGGCTATCTGTTGATATTCTGCCTTAGTTATGTGTCCCTCTTTCCATTTTTTGTACTTATTCTTTTTGCCTTTCAGTTTATCAGAGAGATCTTTGTGCCACCATGCTGGTTTCTTCTTGAATTTCTTGCTTTTCTTTTTCAGTGGTATTGTGTTGGACTGGGCTTTTATTATTGTATTTTTCAGTATTTCCCATGCTTCTTGAGTTGTTTTCCCTTTTAGGATTTTTATCCATGACATTTTCCTTAGAGTCTCTCTGAGTTTGTTAAAATCAGCTCTTTTAAAGGTTAAGGCACTAGTTGGATTATATTCTATTGCTTGTGTTTGCATTATGTTGAAATGTAGTATGATGTGGTCACTCTCGTCCAAGGTTCTGACAATTTCAATTCCCTCTATCACTTCTATTAGTAAAAATTAGTTCCAGTATAGCTTTTCCTTTAGTTCCCTCCTCTATTTTTTGGATGACAAAGTTGGTTAGGAATCTGTTCGATCTCCCAATTGCTGCAAAGTTTGCTACTACTTCAAGTTTACCCTGTTTGTTCCCTAAACTTTGAGCATTAGTATATAGACATTTGAGTCCTTTATTGGTCTTGGGTATGTTTCTTGTATTTCCTACTTTGTAACTGGGATTTCCATCCTTCCTATCACTCTCTATTTCATTATGTTTTTCTTTCTTTTTTCTTTTTACTCCCTTCCTCTTTATGTGATTGTTCATATAGTGGTTTTTGGTTGGAATTAGGTTCTCTGCTATTTGGGTAGTTTTCAACTTGTTGGCTGCATCAGCTACTACATCAGTTAGTAATCTGAAACTTGTTAGTAAACAGGAATTCAGTCTATAGTTGCCTCTGCTGCCCTTTTGCTGGATCTTTCATTATCAAGTAGGCTTTATCAGATGTTAACTATTCTTCAGTTTCACCCCCTTTCAGTATGTTGTTAAACTACTTGGCAATGAGTAGGTGTAGACCATGGGTGCCAAACTGCCGGCTCATAGGCTGGATGCATCATGCTGAAACCGTGCTCACCTCAGCTCCAGAAATGGGGGAAAAAGTTGTAATACGTCACACACATCACATGACATGGCAAGTTTGACACCCCTGGTGTAGAACAATCGGATGTTGCAACCAAAATCCATACAGTTCATCTTCACCTGGTGCTGACCAATTCTTGATTTTTCTTACTCTTTTCCCCACTATTTCTGCTGTTATTACCAGTCCTTTCATTTCAGCTGATGTTTTATTCTTATCCACTTTCTTTAACCAAGCTGCATTGTGTTATAATTCTTTGGGTTATTCTATATCTGTACCCAAAATTGCAGTCTCTTCATTGATGGATTGAAGATTGGATTGAAATTGGAGATTCTGCCTATGCTAATCTTCTTGACTATACCTATTATTTATTATATATATTATGAGCTTCTCACATAGTGGATATGTATGGATAGACTAAAATAACTGGTAAATTCTAGATCACTGCTGTTTATAATTTTTCTTGTGTGGTGGAGGTGGAGAGGGTATTTGTTATTTAAGAACATGAATATTACATTTATAAAAAGATGTAAACAATTTATCATATGCATATAGCTTTGCTAAAAGGAAAATCTTGCATTACTAAAGCTGAAACCTTTGCTAGTCCCCTTGGGAAATGCTGGTAGAAGAAGCTGCAGTAGAAAATGTAAATGTAATAGTTACACTTGAAAAACAGCATTTACATTTTCTTTTCAATTCACTTCATCAGTAAATATTAAGTCTAAACAGACAGTTTCAGGAAAAACTGTAACTGGTGATTATGGAGAGTACCTGAAGGCAAAACTAAATGTTTCAAGCTGATGTTGTAATAATAATAACAAAAAAAGTGACTATTTTAATGGAGACAAGCAGTTTTTGCATCAGGAAAAATAATTCAGAAAATTAGAGTAGCTGTGTGAACACAAACTTAACATCTTTTCTCCCAAACATTTCCTTACACCTGTGCGCATGCACAGACACGCAGCACACTGTTGTGGAGCCCAGTTCAATTACAGTTAGTCCTCAACTCAGAGCAGTTGATTTAGTGAATGTTCAAAGTTACATCACTGAATAACGTGGCTTATGACCATTTTTCACACTTACGACTGTTCCAGCATCCCCATGGTCCTATGATCAAAATTCAGACAGTTGGTAATTGATTCATATTTATGACAGTTGCAGTGTCCCAGGATCATGTGATAACCTTTTATGATATTCCGACAAGCAAACTCAATGGGGAAATAAGATTCACTTAATAATATTGTTACTAACTTAACAACTGTGGCAAGAAAGTTTGTAAAATGAGACAAAAGTCACTTAACAAATGTCTTGCTTAGCAGCATAAATTTTATGCTTAACTGTGGTCTCAGGTGAAGGACTATCTATATTATTATTGGGTAATCTCTTGCTTCAAAAGAAAGTTGGCAGAGTGAAAGTGAAATTACAGTGAGGATACACCAAGATTGTGCTATTCCTAAGGCAACTTTTCTCTGCTTTATTCCATAATACATTTAAAAGATGAAAAATGTTATGTAGTTGTCTTCCTTGAGCTTAAATCATGATCACATTTAAGAATGTTGGCATGAAGTTTGTAGTCCAGAATAAATTATGAATATTTGCTGGCAAGTGGAGGAAGCATGTGGAGAGAATGGGTTTTTCAAAAATAATAGTGAAAAGAATATAAAATAAAATGTAGTGAGTGGGGCTTTTATTTGCTTATTATACAAAGCAGAGGAAAACAATTTAAACAGGACAATTGATATGCAACAATGAAAAGTCAAATATTAAACTTACTATGAATATTAAAATTACATTTAGAGAAAATTAGTAAGATATTTTCCACTGGTATATTACTCCAGTGCTGATTGCCAAAATAGATAATTCTTATTGTCAAAGCTATTGGAATAATCAGGTCAGATCATTTCTTTCATATTTGGTAGTGTCATGGAAGAAAGAAGAATGGAATTGAACCCTGAAAAGGAAAGAAAATGGTTTATTGAGCGGCAATCATCGGATTCCACATTACAGAGAAAATAGAATGCAATTACAGGAACAATGTAAGTTTTAATAGAAAAATAAGGTTCACTATGAAAAAAATTGATTGGTTTATATTTGCAGGGGCTTGTCAACAATTTGTTACTATTTTTAGGGCTCCTGAACCTGACAGTGATTGGCTGTTATTTTTAAAAGGCTTAGGAAGAATGCCTGACTTTCAGCATTGAATATTTTAATATATAATTTGTTATTGAGCCAAATATATGAATAAATTTTAGTTGATTGTTTAAAGGAATGGAATCTTACAGATTAGGTTGATTAGGGTAGGAATGAATACCTTTCATCTAAGTTCATTGAATCAAAGTAAGGAAAAATTCCAGCGGCAAGATTTGTTGGTTAATCTATTGTATCTGTTCAACTATAGCCTTCTTTAACTGCCAGTAACCCGTCCCCAGTAATTTGCTTATTAAATCAAAAGGGACAAGAGGTATTTATACCATAGTTAGTCTTTAGATATTTGGGAAACCTCTAATTGTATTGCTTAAACTTTTTTTTCCAAAATTTTCCATTCAATTTTGTCCAATTCTTGAAGACTGCCTTGACAAATCTGCAAGGTTTTTCACAAGTGGTTTGCTGTTGCTTCCTTCCTAGGGCTGAAGGTGAGTGGCCCAAGATCACCAACTGGCTTTGTGCTTAAAGTGGGACTAGAACTCACAGTCTCTTGGTTCTAGCCTAATGCCTTAACCACTACACCAAACTAGCTGTCAGTAATGTTATAAAGCTTAACTATTCTGGAATTATTATTATTACTATTATTATTACTACTACTACTACTACTACTATTATTATTATTATTATTATTATTAAAAGAAACAAATCATAGAAATTGGATCTTATTTTCTGCCAACTGTTTCTCTCCCACATATCACCTAACATTATAGGCTTATAATGTGTGCATAATCAGGTCTGTATTTCACAGCAGGTAAAGTCATAAGGACTTGTACCATACAAATTTCGGTTTTCTTAATCTAAGTGTTTTATTAAATTTTATTTTGTTTTGCTGTAGATAAGAAAAGATTTATGAAGTTAATAGAAAAAGTTGTGATTTAATTTGTCTTATTATATTGGCTACTGTTGTTAATTATTGGTCATTGATTCAATTACAATAATAATTAAATTTATTGCATATGTAGTGTTGATTTGCAAACTGTATCCTATTGTCATATTCATACATTTCATTCTTAAGTGACTTTTCTCAAAGTTGAGAGTGTGTCAAAATTCCTTTGTATGTCTATGTGTAACACATACTGTAGTTTCATACATATTGTAAAGGTGCAATGCAATCAAAAATCATTGATTAAGATGGGTGAGAAAGAAAGAAAGAAAGAAAGAAAGAAAGAAAGAAAGAAAGAAAGAAAGAAAGAAAGAAAGAAAGAAAGAAAGAAAGAAAGAAAGAAAAGAGGCAGGCAGGGAGGGAGGGGGGAGAGAGGAAGGAAGGAAGGAAAGAAGGAAGGAAGGAAGGAAGGAAGGAAGGAAGGAAGGAAGGAAGGAAGGAAGGAAGGAAGGAAGGAAGGAAGGAAAAGAAAGAAATCCCATAACAAGGAGCCAATAGGTTATACTTAGGGCTATATTTAGTTATTTTATTTTTCTTTAATGGTTTGTTCTGTAGAAACATGCTTAGATATGTATTTATATTTCCAATTTTTATTTGTAATGAAGCATTTTAATAATACAGGACATGTCTGTACTAATTATATTAATATTAATTTGCAATGTTGATCATAAAGACTTTTAGTTCCTAAAATAATATCCCATAATGCCACTTGTGACAATATTATATAAGAAAATGTATTGATTTAGATCCTGTCTTTTTTAGAACAGAAATCTCATCATCTCTGAGATTAATTACCACTATAAAATAAATACTCATATTTTAGTTTTCCTTTGACTAAGGCCATGTATTTGAAAGCCAAAATTTAAATGATTATTTTCAATAATTTGGTGTAGCTATAATTTAAAGAATAAAAAACTTAAATTATATTTATGAGTGTATTAGAAATACTAAAAACATAACCCTTTTAATGTATATTTACATATAAGTCCTCAATTTTATATGTTTCATCCACAACACACATTTAAAAAGCGATACACTCTTGTTTGCTTGATCTTTATTGTTATAATTGATCCAGCAAAAATATTTATATATTCACCTAAATATTTCACTTACTGTTCTATATTTTGCACAATTTGTCACAAAAACTTGTTTCTTACATTATATTCCTTGGACCATCACATACATAACTATCACTGACCTATGAAAATCTATTTTCTATGTATTTACAAAGACTATTGGCCATTTATTCCTCAACTCCATTACATACGTTCTGACCATCTTCATATATATATTATTCCCTTCACATCTTTAAACATTTCATAGACACATAAACATTCTATCTTTTCATTTTATTCATTTGTTCAATTCTTTGCCTCTTACCTCTTACATTAAAAGGTTCAAACTTCCACAAGGTACATGCTAATGTAAGAAAAATCCAATGATTTATAGATGGCAGCCAATATAGTTAAGTCCAGAGTTTTGCATTTCAAATATCATAGCAGTGAGTAAGGTTACAAAAATGATCATATCTGAAGGTCACTATGTTATGGAGGAGGCTAACAAGAGAAAGATTAGGCAGTAGGGGAGTAGAATTTGCACAGGTTAAATTTCTCAACTATTTTTTAATTGAATGAAACTTAATATACAATGTGAAAATGAAGGGACTCATCACTCTCCAAAACATTCCAAAATTTATCAAAAACTAAGCAATGAATACATACCAAGAATGTATTAGTTTGTTCAAAAGTGCCATGATATTGTACCCACTCAAATTATCCATTACAATTTCTGTCTTTCTGTGCTCCTGCTTTTGCATTTAGTGCTGTTAGCCTTCATCATGCCAAACATTGTCAATAATCTTTCACTGAGGTTCATCAATAATTACAAAAGCTTAGTATTATTAATCTATAATATTATATGTATTTTATCTTACAAATATTAGTTAATAGTTATTTGATTGATATAACCTAATATTCAAAATCAGAAATGAGGAGGTGATAAGCTGCCTGGGAAAGCCAAAGGAAATCATCAAAACAATTAAAAAATTAAAGTTAGAATATTTCGGATATGTGATGCCACACCCAGAAAAATATGGCATACTCCATTTAATGCTCCAGGGAAAGATTGAAAGCAAGCGAGGTCCAGGCAGAAGAAGAACATCATGGCTTCAAAATCTAAGGGACTGGTTTGGACAAAACTCAGCAGCACTTTTTTGTGCGGCTGCTGATAAAAACAGGATCGCCAACATGATCGCCAACATCCAATAATGGATATATAATCATAAATGTAGGATATAGGAACAAAATGCATCTCTTTCTTAAAATAATATTTTTGTGATTAGAAACTTGATATCTTAGATAACCTTTATTTGTTACCCTTATACCATTTCAGTTCTGTGTAAATATAATATCACTCAAAAGTAAAGCCACAAATTGGTTCCCTTTCTTTCCCCTCCCCTTGTATTTCCCCTTCCCTCTTCCCATCCTCCTTTCTCTTCACCTTGCCCTTTCTTCTACCAAAATTAAGATATTTATAGCCAATGCTGATTTCACAGTTCTAATAGATAAAATCAGCTACAGGAAAAGATCAAATGAAGGCACAACATGCACTTCAATCCTCTCAAAGTGTCATTTCTAATAAGATCAAAAAATGTTCAACCAAAGCTTATTGCTGTAATGAAATCCTTTCTCTGGGTTTTATTTCTTAATTCTTTGTTAAATGTAAGAGATGCTTAGACATGCTGTTGTTTTTTTGTGAAATGTGTTGTGAATCTTACTAAGTAACATCCTTATATATCCTTATATAAAATTATATCCAATCTGACAAAATAGCTGCAACTTATTTAACTAAATGCACATTAGCTAATATGAATCATAAACAAATGTATTTTACTGAATAATAATGGAAGCAAAAGACAGAAAATTCTAAAGCAATGAATTGATTTTTTAAATTATTTTTTGGAGGGAAGACTTTAAATCCACACACCCTGTACTCCTATTTGAACAGTTATATTATTGCTTTGCATCATTTATATTTAAACATACACATATATGTTCAAATACTTTTAAAACAAAAAATGTGCAAATGGCATGCCTTTTGTAACTTAAATGCAAATTGACATTCACATAGTCCGAATTATTGATCTCAAAATTATCCAAAACTAATTCAACAAATTGTCTAACAAGAATTCAAAGAACCATTGCACATTTTCTATAATAGTCAAAAACTTTAAACTTTTCTGAATGCATGAATATGAGAAGTAAATTCACAGAGATAAGATTCTTACACTTATAGCATGAATTTACATAATGCTGCCTTTATCTTCTTCCTGCATTAGTTAAAATTCAAATGATATGGAAGTTAATTAGAAATTTGATGAACAAGTATATATAACATATTATGAATTTTAAAATGTATGTGATCTGAAAAACTGTTTATAAAATAGTATGAAATTTAGACTCCTGAAGATCATTAAGACCAGATCCAATCTTTACTCATTTGAATCTTGGGTCCCTGAATATTTGATTGAATACCTCTTAGCTTGCAGGGAATGAAATATTTGCTATATATATTTTTGCAATCATACTGTATTGAGAGGGACTATGACCAGCTGCCCATGGATCCTAAACACCTACCAGCTTGCCAAGACGCAAAGTTATTTATATACTGTTAATCTTTTTTATATAAATAGGAAGCATACGGAGCTCAATGTTAATTTCAACTAGAGCAGGGGTGTCAAACTCAATTTCATGAGGGCCGCATCAACATTGTGGTTGCCCTCAGAGGGCCAGGTGGGTGTGGCCAGGGTGAGTGCAGCCTAGTGGGTAGGCATGGATGGAGTGGGTGTGGCCTACTGGGTGAGTGTGGCCAGCTCTACATCGTTTGCATCAGGGGTGCCTGTGGGGGCCTGGGCAGGAATGTGATAGATCTAAGGGTCTCTGGCAGAAGGGGGCGGGACCAGGGCAAGTGCCAAGGCCTGGTCCACTGGAGGAGCCTCACTGTTCCTCTCAGGCCATATGGGGGGGCTTATGGAGCTAAGACTGAATGTGTTTCTGCATAGTTGGCCACCACAAAATTGTACATTGGGTCCCAGCTGGCCTGGCCCAGGGCCAAGGCAGAAGGGGCCGTTCCCTCACTGTTTCCAGGATGCCTTCACCACATGAAACCACTTCGTGGGCCACATCCCGCCCCCGGGCCTTGTGTTTGACATGTCTGAACTAGAGCAACTAAGGCTAATAAATTATTAAATAAATAATTGATGAGATCTCACTAACATCTAATAAGCTTTTGATGGTCTTATGCAACATACCTTTTATTAATTCATGCATGCATGCATGCATGCATGCATACATACATACATACATACATACATATAGTATTAATTATTGGAAAATGTTTCTTTTACTAACAACTGTTTTATATCAGTAAATGTTCATTCTGAAATATGTAGTTTAAATATATAGGAAGTTCACCAACCTGTTAATACTATCAGCTTTATCCATATTTATCTCTGAAACTGAACTGTTTTTGCTTCTAATGAAAATTCCAAAAGTATACAGACAAAAGGCACAGTATCAACTGTTTAGATTAGAAACAAACATACAATAAATTCATGAGAAAGCAGGAAGAAGTCAGACATCCTTCAAATACGCTATGTGGCAATTGTCCCATTACATTGTATATGCAGGTGGTACTCATTTCAAAGTGATGGTTGACTAACTTGGCAGAATCCACCACCAGATGGTGTATCCTAGTGGTATGAATAAAATGCATTTAATTAAACCAAATTGCTCTGTGCTTACCTTTCATCTCCTGTGCCTAGGTCAATAGTACATGCCGAATTAGAAATAAAAACAGTGAAGACTGCATAGAAGAATTCTGACATGTTTGTTATTCAGAAAGGTTCAGAATATTCTTGGTCAAAGAGACAACATATATTAGCTGGCCCATGATCCGAAACACTCACTGCTCCTAAGAAAGTGTTCTATTCACACATGATGACTCAGATTTTTAAAGAGATTTGCTTCTTTGCACTGTATAAAAAATGCTTAATTTCATTTTAAAGAAGGTATTAGTGAAACACATCGGGGTTGTTTTAAACCCTGCTACATTATTTATAAAAAAGGAAAGAAGTATTTTTCTGTTTGAAAGCAGCAGCAGCATCAGTAGTGGTAGTAGTACTTTTATTATATCACTGACATAATTTTATAACTCTTTGCAAGAAGTTGCAAGGGTGAAATTAAAGTACATTTAATTCAGACTGCTGAATAAAATAATTCAGACTGCTATATTATAGATTGCTATAATATAAATATTTAAAACTAATTAGATAGGAAAACTATATTATGGATAAAATACTAATATACCAGGTTCTAAACTATCAAATGAATGTATGTGTGGTGTGTATAACAATTGTCTGCAAACACATCCTTGGTACCCATTAGACTCCATGTCCCACTTTATTTAAAAAAAATGGTAAGCAAACATGTGCCAGCTTCACCCATCATCTTTATTTCCAACAATGCTAGTGTTATTGGAATCTTTTTTTCCGATAACACTAGAGGCATTTGCAGAAAATAAAAATTGTGTGTAAGGGCAATTTTAAAGTGATCAGCAACAAATGACCTGTAACATAAAATGCACAGTACCAGAGAAATCATTAAAAAGTTATTGCATATTTGTATATTTATGAGCGCCTAAAATCAGATTATGTAAAACAATAGCAGCTAAATGATATTTTGCCATGCTCCTAGAGATCTTATGATCCCATTCTGACAGAAAAAAAGCAAATAACATCCTAGGAAGCCCTTAGCTATTATTTCAAGTATGGCCTCTTATTTTGAATGCAGCACTTTATTTAGAAATTGGGATAATTTATCTAGAATCTAGGGTCCATATAGGTCAGCTTTATTTCTTGCTCAATATTCACTTTTCAAGTGTGTTCCTGGCTATCTCAATTATACTTGCTAACTTTTCTTTTTCATTGAGATCTTTAGTTCATTCAGACCAGTGAAACTTCTTATGTAAAGCCCTCCTGGCCCTGGGATATCAAGAGCTAAGCCACAATATGAAAGTGGTATTGCACAGAGCCCTGCAGATAAGGCACAGTGAATAAAATAATATGGGAAAAGTTCCATAGCATGTAACAGCAGGTAATACGTTTTCAATATTACCCGCCTAAAGCACCGTAGAATTTTTTCCTCAGCCTGCCTTAATGATTTGCCCTCTACAATATCGGAGGCAGGTATAATAATACTTTTGCAGAGTAAAACTGCTCCTGTCACCTGGAGGAAACAGAAACTCTAGCTCATTTCTTTCTTCAATATCCTTTCTATAGCAACAGGTGATCTATGATCATGACTTGGCTTGCTTTGAACAGTGTCATCTGTTACTATAGAAATAAAAATGAAAGAATGACATTTTCCCATTTCATGTGCTTTTTAAACAATGTTGGTTTTACATTCAAATTATAGGCGCTCAATTTAATCACATTGTGAAATACTCTAAACCATTAGTGGTGAAATAAAATATATCACCTGGCATCTCTTTGAAGGCTAGAAAGTCACAAAGAAAAATTATCATAACAAATAAATAATTCATAAAGAAAGAAAATCTGACACAATTCTAAATTCAATTTTTTACTGATTTTGGCAATTCTTGATATGACACCCAGACTTTTTTCCCCATTCTGCAGTATGCATGAGAAATGCAAACAAAAATCTTTCTACTTCTGAATACTACTCAATTTATCATTAAGATTACCCCTGCCATTGTGAATTTTGCTGATATGCACTGCTTGAACTATTATGCATAATATAATCTAAATACAGAGAACATGAATATTTTATGTCTTCTTTTCCCATTTTTTCAATGTCTTTTAAGTTTGTGTAAAAGAACAATATCAAAAGAGCAGCATCACAGCAGTTTTAGAAGCTCTTGTGATTCGAGCTATGCAAGATCTTATAGCATTTTTATTTTAATTTCATCTGAAATACCAAATTCTGGTCAAGTATATACAGATTAAAACAGAAGCAGGTATACAGGCTACTTGAAAAAGCAAAATGATAGTTTGGTGTAAATTAATGTACAGGTCTAATTACCCTAGTTTGAGATCTAGTTCCTCATAGAGAAGTGCTTTTTTTCTAAAGCTAATTCAGCCATTTAAATACCCTTATTTACTATTAGAAGTTGTTTGTGGAAATACATCAGATGCTCACAGACTATTATCTAGATTCCATACAGTAAATTACTGTTTGTTTACATGACTTATATCTCTGTATATCTCGTATAATGGCTCCAAATGGCTCACAACAATACATAAAGCATAGCTAAAACATTCTTTCACTCAAGTGCCAGACCAAACATGCTTAGATGTCAATCCCCTCATTCTAGGCCAATGCCTGGAGGAAAACTGAGTCTTCATAGACCTCCCAAAAGCTCAAAGGGTAGGGATCTCTTGATCCCTGGTAGGAGACTGCTCCGAGGGACTGGGGAGACCACTGAGAAGATATGCTTCTGAGGTCCCGTCAGATGGCAACAGGATGGGCAGTTACCTTCAATGATAAGAGGTGCCAAAAGTACCTGGCCCTGTGCTACCTAGATCAGGGCTTTTCAACTGGTTGTATGTGTACTACCTGTGGTACATTAGCACGTGACAGGTAATATACAGGCCTGCCCAGCCAAGTGTAGGGAGGGAATGAACCAGCACAGTGCAGGACTTACTGTGAGAGAGTCCTCTGGAGCTGGGGTGAGGGAAAGGCCCCAGGCTCACTTCTGGCTCACCCAGATGAGAAAGGAGGAGGGAGGCAGAGACAGGAGAGGCAGTTTGGGTAGGAGAGGGAGAGAGAGAGAGAGAGAGAAAGAGGCAGCCTTGGGAGGAGGTGGGGACAGCTCTAGCAGCACTGAAGGGAAAGAAGGAGGAGGGTGGGGGGAGAGGAGAGGAAATCAAGCAGGCCAGTCATGAGCCAATTTACAACTTCTGTGGCAGCCACCTGTGCTGGCAGCAACAAGCAGGCAAGAAACTTAGTGGGGGAGGGGTCACACTCCATGAGGAATGAAGAAAGGCAGCATTGGCTGGAGGTGAGGCATGGAGGGAGGGAGGGAGATGGAGAGTGGAAAGATTCTTTTGTGCTTTTGTGACTTTGAAATTCTGGGATTTGTGCAATGTGGGCTTTGTGTTCTTAAGGAGTGTTTGGCAATTTCTATTTGGCTGATGGCTGATATCTTGTGTTAGCATCTATTGATCTGCTATTGTTAGCTGTAAGTTTTGCTGCAAGGGATTTTGAAGTATTTTTCTCCTGAATGGATTTTGCCTGTAACATTTCTTTACTGATGAATGGAGCCATTTGGGGAGGCTGTCTTAGCCGGCAGCTAGTACTTACTACATTTTTTTTTCTTCCTTAAGTGCTGGCTGCCAGCTCCTTAATTTTCCTTTCTAGCCAGCATCTAATTCTTAAAAGGGAATGTGCCTTTTTAAGCTAGTTCCTCAGCAGCTTGTCTTTTCTGTCTCTGGAGGCTTTTCTTTGTTTGATGAATATATGGAAGAGGAAAGATATGGGGGGGTCAAATTCTTCCTTCAGAAGGAAATGGGAATAAGAAAGAGGGAGGCAGGGAAGGAGGGAGGAAGGGAAGGAAGGAAGTCCTGTCTTAGCACTTGGCTACCAGCAACCCTGCCATTGACTTTGCTTGTCAAAAGGTTGCAGAAGGGGATCACATGACCCTGGGACACTCTGACCATCATAAATATGAATCAGTTGCCAAGCATCCAAATATAAATCACATGACCCTGGGCATGCTGCAATGGTCATAAGTGTGAAAAATGGTCATAAGTCATTTCAGTGCAATTGCAACTTTGAACAGGTTTTTTTTGGTCATCAAGTTTTTGGCACCTTGCTAGGTGGTACTCGAATATTGCCATATCCTAAAAGTGGTACAATCAGTGAAAAGGTTGTAAAGCTCTGACCTGGATGATAACCAACACCTTGTATTGCACTTGGAAAGCAACTGGAAATCAGTGCAGCTCACACAACAATGATGTTATTTAGGTGAACCACGACCCAACCAAAATAGTCTGTGCTGCTATATTCTGGACAGGTTGCAAATTCTGAATGGACTTCAAAGGCAGTCACATAGAGCATATACAAATAATCCAAACAGGAGGTGATTAAGACATAGGTGACTATGATTGAGTCTTCACAGTCCAGAAAAGGGTACAATTGCTGCAGAAGATAGATTTGTGTAAAGACCCTCCAAGCTACAGCTTCCACCTGCTATTTTGCAGAAGCCATGAGTCCAAGAGGACTCCCAAACTGTGTACCAGATATGTATGGGGGAATTTACCCTAAGTAGATTGACAATGTCAACTCTCCTGGGCTTAAGGGACCTAAATTCACAATCACTCTGTCTTGCTAGGGTTGAGTTGCAACTGGTTTCTCTTCATCCAGGCCCTTACAACCTCCAGGCACTGAACTAGAACCTGAATAGCATCACTTGTCCAACATGGAGTGGAGATGTATAATTAAGTATAATCAGCAAACCCTATGCTTGCAAATGATTTCTCCAAGCAGTCTCATATTGATATTAATTGAAGGAATGAGAGTCCTGAAGCACTCCTTATATTCCACACCAATATATTCCACCAATATATTCCAGACCAATATCATCCTGGTACTACTTTGGAGAAATACAAAATAGTGCCCCCTTCCCAATCCCCATAGGCAGTCTGGCAATATATTATGGTCAATGCTATGAAAAGCCATTGAAAGATTCAACAGGGCTAGGATGACTGACCACCCAGACCACACCCTGAGCTTTCCAAAGGTAATCCACAAGTGGAATCAATAGTGTATTAGTAATATATCCCAGCTTGAATCTTGACTAAAAATGATCCAGATAATCTGTTTCATCTAAGGCCCTCTAAAGTTGGGAACTCACCATCCTCTCAACAATCTTCCCTATCCAAAACAATAGGCTCCAAAGATGGCCTCTTGAGGAGGAAGTAAACCACTGCCACTGTTAAGGCTGGTGTAATTGCCCCGTGCCTGCAATGAGACATTTATAATCATTTGGACCCAATCACCTTCCACCTCTCAAGAGGCCTTAACCAGCATGGGAGGCATGGGTCCAGACAACTGGTGGCACAGTAATAAGAATCCTCTCTACTTCCTCAGGATTGACCCACTCAATTTTTTTTCAGATAACTGAGATAGGACGTACCTCAATAACACTGGAGTCCAATTCCGAAAATAAGTCAAGTGATTTTATTTATTTACTTACTTACTTACTTACTTACTTACTTACTTACTTACTTACTTACTTACTTACTTATCCATTTTATATAGCTGTCTATTTCACCAAACAAGTGACTCTGGATGGCATAAACAAATTTAAAGCAATCAATAGATGCCTAAAATGATTACCATTTAAAAATATTAAAATGATAAAAAAGACTATATAAACAAAGCAAAGACAAAAAATAGTAGATTAAGGATTTTAATAATAATGGACCTCATTAGTTCATTGATGCTCTGTGGGCCCCAGGTCTACTGACATAACCAGGTCTTAAGTGACTTTTGGAAAGTCAGAAGAATTGTGGCCAATTTCACCTCAAGGAAGAAAACGTTCCACAGTTTCCACAAATTTTGTCTGGCAGATGCTTAAAATAGTCCTATAACTATTTTACAAGGAGACACCTGCATCCTCCTTTACAAGGAGACACCTGCATCCTTTTACCAAAAAGGCCCTAATCACCCAAAACGAGGCCATCAGCTAGCCATCTACCTACCAATAATAGCAGAGAAATAAGAATACTTTTCTACTCTTATTGCCACAATATAAGCCCTGCTAAAGGGTTGTACCTTTATCTTAATCCTTTATCTTCCTCCAGTAGCATTCTAGCCATCTCAGGATCATTTTCCTAATCCTGGCCACTGCCTAATCAGAGCAAAGGAAAACTCGGCTCACACAATATTTCTTCTCCAATAACCAAGATGATGCCCCACAAACTGCCTGGTTGCCAAACATTCTAGCCAAAATTCACAAAAGGGCTTTGCCGTTTTCTTGTTCTCTGTCTTGGATTTTAGTGGGAGTTTCTTTTTGGATTAAGTTGGAAATCTTATTTCTTTGGAATCCGTTGGATGTTAGTACATTAGTGAGA
Organism: Bothrops alternatus; assembly: GCA_034064705.1. NCBI lineage: Eukaryota > Metazoa > Chordata > Lepidosauria > Squamata > Viperidae > Bothrops > Bothrops alternatus. The sequence continues at coordinate 3,026,240 of JARGCV010000081.1, read as the reverse complement.
GTGTGTAGTTTGGTTTTTAGGTGTTGTTCGTCAGCTAAGCGTTTTGTTCTGAAGATGAGTTTCTTGGCTACAGAGTTGACCTGTGGTGGGTAGTGGTGTGAGAGTGTGTGCAGATAGTAGTTTGTGGTGTGTCCTAGGGAGCCATTGGATTTCTTGTAGACTAAGACATCCAGGAAGGGAAGTTGGTTATTAGCTTCTGTTTCCATGGTGAACTGTATTTTGGGGTGTAGGCTGTTGAAGTGTGTGAGGAAGTTGTCCAGTTTTTCCTTCCCATGTGGCCAGATTATGAAGGTGTCATCTACGTATCTGAGCCAGAGTTTGCGTTTGTGATCAGATTTTTCTAGAGCTTGGGTTTCAAAGTGTTCCATGTAGAAGTTTGCAATGACAGGTGAGAGGGGTGATCCCATGGGTGCTCCTTCTATTTGTTTGCATTTTTGTCCATTATAGATGAAGTATGTGATGGATAGGCAGTGGTTGGTCAAATCTAAGATGTGTTGGGGGGGTTATATTTGTTTTGGATAGCTGTCAAGGCTTCTTTGATTGGCACTTGGTTGAAGAGGGATATGACATTGAAGCTCATGAGTAGGTCGCTGGGCTGTAAGTTTTGTTTCTTTATGATCTCTATGAACTGGAATGAGTTTTTTATGTGTGAGGTGATGGATTCTGCATAGGGCTGTAGTTGTTTGGCGAGAAATTTGGCTAGGTTTTGTAGAGGTGAGCCTATGGAGCTGACTATGGGTCTAAGTGGGGTTCCTTCTTTGTGTATCTTGGGGAGACCATAGAGCTTAGGGCATCTGGATGATTTCTCTCTAGGAATGATTCTTTGCTGGATCTCTTCACTAATGGGGGAGGCTTTTATTTTGGATCTAGTGGTTTTTTCCAGGTAGGTGGTGGGACCTGTGTTTAGGGGTTTATATGTGGAGTCTAGGAGTACGTTGGTTAATTTGGTTTGGTAGTTAGATGTGTTCATAACCACCGTGGCATTGCCCTCGTCTGCTGGTAGGATTATTATGCTGGTGTCTTCTTTCAGATTAAGTAGTACTGTCTGTTCCTTTTTGGGTAAGTTGCTTTTGGGTGGCTTGCTGGTGCAGAGGATGTTGGTGATTTCGAGTCTGATTCTGTTAGCATCATCGGGGTTGATTTTGGTCAGGCTGGTTTCAACTCCGCATATAATGGTTTCAGTGGGGATGTATATATGTGTGTGCATGCGTGCGTGCATGTATGTGTGTGTGAATCCCAGGTACATTCATATTAGCAATATAAAAATTATTTCGAACACCGGGATAAATATAAACATAAAAAAGCTGTTTATTTGGTAAAAACAACCATTTGTTATATAAACATCTGTCTGCTACCTGAGCTTTCGTCGGTCCCCTGCAATGTCATCAGAGTAAAAGCTTTGGAGTTTGGAGAGTCTGCCTATTAACCCAGTTGTTTTTACGCTCTGCTCATTGAGCGAGTAATTGGTCTAAATGACCAATTGACCTGAATGCCTCGCACCCTTTGTGCACAATTTGATTTTGCCACCTTTCCTCCTCCCATTGTCTGCTCCACTTTGCCCATCCCAGCCCAGCCCTCTGTGGCTGTGTCTTGTCCGTAGGTGTGCCTGCCAATCTTGGCATCCCTTTTTCTCTCATCTCTGCCCTTCCACCTGTCCCGTTCGCACTTGGCTGCTTGAAGTTGGCATTTTTCCTGGATCATCTCCCAGCTCTCCCCCCATAGTTCTCATAAGTCATTGTGCAACCCGGTCTGGCATTGTTGCTGGATCATCTCCCAATTCTCCCCTCATGGTTCTCTTGCATCGTTGTGCGCTCTGGTCTGGCGATATGTGCAACCCCCATCTTTGCCGATCCGTCCTTCTCCTGATCTTCAGGATGGTCATGTCTGCATGCGTGCTCTACATGCCTGCTCCCCTTCGTTTGCCTTTATCACTCCCATCTTTGCTGGTTGCGCTCCATCTGTTAGAGTGCATGCAGATCATGATGCTTCTCCCCCTCACTCTGCTGGCACTTGGCTGTCGGGAGTTGCTACTGGACCCCGTCTTCTGGCTCTCATAGATCGTTGTGTGTCCTGGTCCATTGGCATCTCTCACATCATGCTGTCCTCCTTAATCCACCATCCCTCTCCTGGCTCCTGGGCATGTTGAATCGATGTCTCCCCTCTTTCACTCACCATTTCTCTCCTTTCGTTTTCATGTATTGTACTAATGCATTGTCCTGTAGGTGAGCAGCTCTGGTATTTTCTTCTGCTCCTTGTTCTCCTATGTATGCGCAGTGCTTTCTGTTGCTGTTCATGCCTCCTTAGTACTTGGTAAGCCGGCAATAGATCTATATGATGGTTGATTGCGTGCTCATCTGATAGCCAGGTTTCCTTGAGCAACTGACCTCCTTTGGAGGTGTCTTGGGCAACAGCGTCTGCTCCTACAAAATCAAAAGAATGGTTATTGTTGGCCATGTGTATCTTTATCTGTGAGTGTTGCTCATGGCCAGGGTCCATGATGTTCAAAAGCCTGCTTATAAGACCAGCAGTTTGTGCACTCTGCTCATAGAACGCGTTACCGGTCTACCCGCCCCAGTTGACTGTATTGCTCCTAATAGTCTCGCATCCATCTATATACTCGGAAACTCAGGGATCATCATCTCTCTTGTCACTCTCTTTGCCCACTTTGGACGTATCTAGGTACATGTTGCTATAGGATGGTCCCTCAATGCCTCCTGTCCTGTGGCCACCCTCCCTGTTGTGAGTGTGGCACCCTGCCTCCCATCATTGGCTCCTTTATGAATCATGCTGGGCATTTCTCCCCTTTGCCAGTTGTGGTTCTTTGCATTGCATGAGACAGCGATTCTAGTTTTGTGTAGGCTGCACCCATTGCACTCATTGTGAGTTCTTACACTGTTGTTCCCACTTCCTTAGTGCCTGATAAGCAGGCAGTAACTCTATGTGGCAATTAATTGAGTGCTCATCCAACAGCCAAGCCTCCTGCAGTAAACAGCTGCCCTTGGTGACATCCTGTGGCTTGGAACTAGGATCCATGAACACGAGCTGGCCATTAGATGACATGAGCAATGCTCACAGGTGTGAGTCCATATGGCCAGCAACAATCACACATTCAACCTTGCCTTGCTTTTATATTTATCCCGGTGTTTGACTATTTTTCTCAACACACACACGCACACACGCACACACACACACACACACACACACACACACACACTGTTGTATATATATAAAACAGTAACAGCAGTACAGCAGTGGATTGGATTACTAAAGGAGGTTGTGAGCTCCACTTCCCTGGATAAGTTTGAATACAGAAAGACATCGGTCAGGGATACTTTAATTTAGGTTCCTACATCAAGTAGAGAATTAGATGCAGTCACTTAAATATACCCTTCAAATCTATCATTCCATAGTTTCTGTGTGCTTAAATGTTGTAAAGACATTTAGCACTTCAGAAAAGATTGTGTGCTGCAGCACTGCATAACTGTTTTAAAGTTATCCTTTTGTAAATCTATAGAATGTGCATTTTTTTTAAAAAAAATCCACCAATAGTTTAAAAGAATTTATGGCAAAGCTCTTAATTTCAAAGTGATTTCTTCTAAAGGACCACATTACTTCTCAAAACTATTAAAAATAATAGCAACTTTTTTACATCGTGGCAGCCAAAACTGGATACATTATTGCAAGTGTGGTCTTACCAAAGTGCTATAAAACCGTATTAAAACTTCACATGATACATTACATAAGAATGGAAGGTTCCAATTGGGCCACGGAAAGTTCAGTTTCAAAGCAAGCACAGTTATACAAATTATGGAAAAGGTGAAAGAAATAGCAAACCAGAGAAATTAAGGCATGAGGTAGGGGAAAAAAATCAAGCTACAACTAACTTAAAGCTATATCCTTTGCTCTACTTCTCTCTACCTTTCTGTCCTTAAAACCATCCTTGTTTTTCCCACATTCATACCATGCCTCACACTATTTGTTTGCCTCACACATCTCTTGGGATAAGAATTTCCTTGGAAATCAGTGCTATTGAAGAATTGTCAGCATTAGAGTCTGAAGCATACCATGTGTTGGTTACGCCTTGCTGCTGGTTTTTTTTTAATATTATGATATATACCATTACATTGTTCCTTGATGCACACACACTGAGTCAATAAAAACCATGAGGTTGTTTTTTTTGCAGAAACTACAAACCTTCCACACAAAGTTATAATTTCTATCACCAGATGGCTATCGTTTATGTTCACTCTCTTCACTGTGAGAAGAATACTAATAAATCAAAAATGTCAAGTAGAAAAGAAAGCAATGTTCTGACTGGAATTTTTTTTCTTTTTAAAGAACTTGACTATGAAAATAGATAAAGCCATTATAAGCTTACACCCTCAATCAAATATAAATTGTCATTTTTGGCATACAGAAGGTTAATGATGTATTTCTTAGCCCTGGAGCAATGTATGAATATATACAATCAGAGATTTCAGTAAACCTATCTAAGCCAGGCATGTACATTTTTCACTTCAGCAGCTACTCTGGTGGTAGCTTGTAGATCAAATTTCATCTAGTCTGTGTTCCTGTCAGCAGTCACATCAAATTACAGAATCTTCTAGAGTTTGCTGGCACGTTCATCTCAGTCTTTCTATCAAATAATATGCCTGTTGCTTTCATCATGCAATCCTTAATTATCTGCAAATCAGCAAGCTACAGCCTGTGCTAGCCAAGGAAATGAGGAAAAAACAATGTTCCTTCCAATGCACATGAGTGGACACCCTTTAGAAGATCTTATTTGATTGCCAGTAACAATATTCCATTAGTACTTTTTAATCTCTCTTCCATTCCTCTCTCATTCCATTTAAGTCTTAAGACTCTTTTCCTAAAGAATTAGCTTATTCGAGCATTTTTTAAAATGGCAAGATATTCATCCTTTGCCACAAAAATGCTGTGAATATTATTTCTCATTTCCAGATAGCTGATGCTTGGTGGATAAATACACTAACTCCCTCAGGTCAATGTGCTATGCAAAAAAATAGGAAGAAAAGTTGTTGCAAAGAGAATATTTTCTATTTAGCCTTCTGTCTGAAATGCCTGCCTTTAGAATATCCCTTTCTTAATGCAAGTGAAGGTGAATTAAATTTTCTGATTCAGATAGGATCAGGGTTGGTATAGGTAACGAACTAATCCATCAAGAACTCATTAAATTTTGCTTGCCTAGGAGGAACTTTTCATGTAGCATGCCTGTCTTTGAATTGTGGAACATTGCCTATCAATTTTCAATTCCTAGTGTTGCTAAAATCTAACATCAACTCTGCTTAGAGAATTACTACCTGTAAAGCACACCTCTCTGTACTTGATCTAGTTATTACAACCCAGAGTCAGCATTTAAAATACATTATTCAGGACTAAAGATGGTTGCATGACATAAAGGAATCATGAAACTGTCATTAAACACTAACTTTTATATAAAATATGTTTAGTACTTCATCTTGCATTAGTACAATAACAATTCTTCATAGAGATAGAAATATAATATACAAAGATTTCAAGTATGCCTTTGTTTGAAATATTATATCCCAATAATAGTTACAAATGTTCATTTGTTAAAATTACATTTAAGGTTTTTAGTTAATAACAATTATCAATAATAATTTTCTTGCATTCTAGAAACAATGAATAAACATTTTAAATAAGCAATGTAAATCAATAACTTTCAGTTGAACAGGCTTCTCATAACTATAAATGACATAACATAAAAACTCACAGACTGTAGGACAAGGAGTGGCGGAATCTGGGAACAGAGTTAAAAGAGTGATCAGCCTAGAATCAAATGTAGTACACTGAACTAAGTCTAACTTGCTTTGATAAGTGATAAGCAGGATCACAACAAAACTAAAACTAGATTTAATGCAATTAAAATTGAATTGGGTTAAATATAATTAGCATGACCATTCCCATATATTTAATAGTATTATTTAACACTTGTAATACAGATGCAACTTTGTCTGAAAGGATAGCACATGGGAACAAAACTACTGTGGCATTAAAAAAATAGACACATACATACATACACACATAATTAATCTATCTTAGCTTTCCTGGTTTGTATTGTCATATAATCTCTTCTCTGTCAAAAATACATAGTTCAAGTCATATTTCTATTTTTTAGTTAATCCTTTTTTCTCTTAGCTCAACCCTTTTAAAGCTTTATATTTGGTTCAGCAATTGATTTTCACATTGCCTTCTAGATGCCTTTTGGGCATCAGGGACTGGCTCTGAGGAAAGACATTTTTCCATGGACCAGATGGGGCATGATTTCATGTGCTGCTTGCATAACGTGTGTGCAAATGGGGCTGCACTCGTTTGCATAGTCTTGCTTCTGGCATGCTGCTGACAGATGCCAATCTGTGGCCCGGGGGTTGAGGATCCCCTTTCTACATAAACAGTTTATTTAGTATTTTTTTATTCTCATCTCTTCTGATGTTCTTTGTTTTTAATAGAAACATCTTTCTTATTAGTTCCCTTTGATTATTTCTCTCAACGTTATTTTCAATTCATTCTTCCTCCAGAATAATTACTTCTTAGCCCTTGCATACTCTGCACCATCCCTATCTTCTCATCATATCTGGATTCAATATAGTTTCTGTCATCTATCCTACAATTTCTCAGTCTTCAATTGTATCTCATATAAAGTTTAATCCCAGCAAACTGATAATTTTCCATGCCTTAATAAAACTGGACTGAAACCAGTTTCTGCAGAAACAAATTATTCCATCCTATGAAAGCCATATAAACAATTAGTGCTAAAGTTTCCTCTAGTATAGCTGAGATATACAGGAATCAAAATACAAGAAGATGCCAATATGTTCAGAAAATGTGAAGAAATTAGATAGCAATATCACAATTGCCATGATTCATAGTCTGGTATCTTTGCAGAAGAGAAAGAGAGTTAAAAGAATTTCCATTTCAAGAAGTGTGTATTTTTTAGCAATGGAGGGTTTTAAAATAAATGATGCATTAAGTCGAGCCTGAGATGTGATGCACTATAGTGTGAACTCTAAAAGCATTCATTTGTTACATTTATATAGAGCCACGCGCTATATATTCCTTTTTTGTTTGTTTGTTTATTGCCTCATACCACAAATATTCCCCTTCTCAGCCACATGCAGAAAAACATACTGGTTCAGCTACTTAAATAGGCTAATAAAAACAACATTCAGCCATTTGGAACTGAAATATTCATGAGCTATTCAGGGAACAATGAAACTCAACTACCTTAGCTGTCCTAAAGGAACAAAAGTCAGGGGAACAGAACAGTAAATACAGACCATTCTAATGCATCTTAAATTTTTCTTCTTTGTACACTTCTTTTAGCGGACCATTTTCAGTATAAACTCAGACATGGGAATTAGTGTGCTTGCAGAAAATTGTATATAGCCTTCAACCAGATCACTGGTTCCTTCCATGCTTTTGATAGGACTGGTATGTTTTAAAAGATCCAAATCAGGCAACTATCCCACTATTTAATTATCTCTCTTATTTTCCTTTACATCATGGGACATCATGAGAAAGCCATACCCAAACTCCTAAAAGCAGTTACTTCCAATAACAGTGCCATAAGCTTCTGCATTTGTCTTCTAAAATCCATGAGGATCAATTAATAATCTCCAGACAAAGTCATGCATGCTTTAAACAGCTTTGCAATTGACTAATCAGTGTGCAGACTGGATTCAGATGTTGCTTTTTGAGAGCTGGTGAGGACACCAAAATGGTGAAGGAATGGGCTCAAGCTTGGTCCAGGTCCATCATTAGGTGTGCAGCAAAAGCTTCTGATTAATTCAGGACACCATTCTGTATTGTTTAAAATACTTGACTTCACAAATCTTCAAATGATGAGTTTTGAAACATGTGGTAGTGCATATGAAGCATCACTTTTTCTATGTTCATCCAAATTCTTCTCTTATATCTGAATTAGCATGGGGAGTGCAATGGCCACTTTCCTTTCTTTTGTTCTCCACTACTTGTAACATAATGAAGAATGAAGAAGGCAAAGGCAGAATAAGTCTATTCTTCTAGACATACAAACTATGGTAATAATGAGAAAAATCAGATATAGTTTTTTATATATACAAAGTTTCTCTTGGGAAGGCAGACTTTGAAAGGGACCAAGAACTTGCATGAATTTTAGTAGTTTTAGAATTTTAACAGGAGGATAAATGACTGGCAAATAAAGATGAAATTAGTTAGTCTCAGGCTGCTTAGGAGATGTAGGTTTCACACTGATCAAGGATTTAATTATCCAAGAAATGTTTATGGAGTGAAGAATAAGACATTATATGAGATTTATCTACCTGGAGCAGGTACTAAGAGGAAAAAGAGAATCTGAAGATCCCCAAAATATCGAAGTTGTGCAAGTCATGAAAGATTGCCATCTAAGAAATATATCAATCTCTTGATTTACCTGAGAAATATTGTGATACCTACACACCTAGCTACAGTTTAGGATTGGCTAAGCACATCATTATATTAGCAGAAGCAATATTATTGAAGACAAAAAGATGGTTAACCTTAGACTGATAGACTAATTAGACTATTATTATTTTCTATCTTCTCTTGAAGTCAGATGCTAGAAGAGAGTGGGAGGAGCTGAAGCTATTTAACCACCTGCATAATTATCTGGCTAAGGAAGCAGTCTAAGAGAAAAATTAATATCTTTAGATCCTTGACTTGCTATGAATAAAGAAAATAATTAAACTAGTTTAGACAAAAGTCTTGCATTATATCTTGCCTGAAAACTTATGATGCAGCTTGTTAAAAATAAAATCAGAAGGCATTGTTCTCTTATAGACAGCTGATGACCATTATTTGTGTTATTTAATGTGCATGATAGAGGTTTCACATGCACTATTCAGACAATGTCATTTCACAACAAATGCTTAAGACTTTTTACCTTTTTACCTTTTTTCATGCAGGAAAAGGCATGAAGACATTCCATAAGACTGGAAAAGAGGGTGAAAAAATAAACTGTAGTCAAATGTTTTCCTGATCTACCAAGTCAAATCAAAGAAAGAAATGTGAATTTCTGAAACTGCTTCTGTTTTAAAATTTTGAATTTTGTATGTTATTCCATTAGCTCATCATATAGGTTTTGGTATTAAATATGTAATCATAGAAGTGGTTTTGTTTCTCTCACTGGTATTATCTTCAACCTATAAAATATGTCCTAAATGAGAAACCATGTGCTACATTGGGACTTTTTCATTTGTTTGTTTCTTCTTCTACTTTACAAATATCTTACAATTAAGAAGCACTTACAAATTTTAGATATCATATTTTACCACTCTTATACATGTATATTGTTCAGTGAAAAAAAATAAACATATTTAAATATCAAAACCAGAAACAAAACAAGCCTTAGAAACAATACCATGGCCAAAAAAAAAAAAAAGTTTTGTTCAAGCTAATGAGAATACAACAGGATTCTTGTTCTATTTAACAACATGTCTTGTGTATCCCTAAATGTATTGCAGGGGTTCCCTAATACTCCAGAGCAAGCAGTTTCTAGGAGGCACATGAAATACAGGAGAAAAAGATCATCCAAGTCTATTTATTGACCTGAATAGTCCAATTAGATACATTAAAGAATTCCCATGGTATACATCAAAAATCTGTTATCAAGAATATTATTTAATACAGAATTGAAAACAAGAATAAAATAAGCCTCGTTAGGTGTTTCTAAAAAAGAGAAGTGTTGCAGAATGATCAGAATGCTTTCTTTCCTCATGACTATTCTGGCTTGTATGGTTACTTTGCATGATCTGAAAGAAAGGAGAGGTTGATTTTGGAGAGCTTTGCAAAGTAGCAATACAGCTTTAGCTGCTCACAAGCCTAGAATCTTGTATTTCTACCATTGCTCACTTGCTCACCATACCCACTTCTAATTATCCATTGTTTGACTGGAGATTAATAGGTAGAAATAAAAATGTAAGTTGGGAAGTTATTTTATTTATTTATTTATTTATTTGTTTATTAAACTTTTATGCCACCCATCTCACCAAAGCAACTCCAGTCAGCTTACAGTCATACAATTAAAATACAATATGGAACATGAAAACAATGAATAAGAAGCATACATCGCAAGCTCAATTAAAATTCAATTAATCAAGATAAAAAGGAAGGAAACAATGTGTGCATGAGAAGGTGGGTGGGGTCTGACTAATCCATTAACCACTTCCAAGATGCCACAGCCCCAATGAGCCGTGTCTTCAAGCCCTTTTGAAGGGAGGTTATGGATCTCACTTCAGGGTGAAAGCAGGTTGTTCCAGAGGGCAGGCAGTATAGCTCAAAAGGCTCTTCTCCTGGATCTGCCAGTCTAAATTTCTTGACTGACATGGTCCACAGTATGCCTCTTCTGCCAGCATGAGTGCAATAGGCCAATCCTATCCAGATGAGCCAGATCCTTAACTAACCTGAACTCATGCACGAAGGGCTTTAAAAGTGATAACCAATACCTTGAATTGAATCTGGAAGCAAACTGGCAACAAGTGCAGCTTGCAGTATAGTGATGCAACATGGACTGCCTAGGGATCCCCAGAACTGCCAATATTGCAAGTGTGATATTACCAAGTGATTATAGTGGTATTAACACTTCATATGATCTTGATTCTATCCCTGTATTAATGCAGCCCAGGACTGCATTGGCATTTTTGGAGGCTGCACCACGCTGCTGGCTCATATTTAAATGGTTGTCCACCATGACTTCTCACAGTTATTGCTATTGAGGCAGGTACCACCTATTCTGTACCTGTGCATTTGTTTTTTCTTGTTTTTCTCATACTGAATGTCATTTGTTAGGTAGGACTAAGTGTTTTAATCTGTCAAGATCCTTCTGGATATTAAATCTATATTCTGGGGTATTGGCTATTCCCACCAGCTTGGTGTTGTCACAAATTTCATTTTGCAATGAAGACTAACTTTCCCCTTGGTGTTGTCACAAAATTTCCCTTCTATTCCCTCATCTAAATCATTTATAAAGATGTTGAAGAGTACTGGGCCTAAAACAGAACCACTGCATACCTCCCTCCATATAAATATAGTTCCATTGTGGACTACACATTAAGTGCAATTTGTCAACCAGGTGTGGACTTACCGAAGTCCAAGTATATTATGTTCACATCATTCTGCTGGTCCTATTTAACTATTTAGCTATGTAACATATATATGATAAATAGGAGTAGAAAAAGTATGGAGCCCTGCAGGATGACACAAAGAAGCAGCCATGGACTGGACTTCTCTATCAACACTGTTAGGGACCAAGAAAAGAGCCAAAAGAGTGCAAATCTTAATGCTGCTATTAAGGCATATCTCTTGGTGATAGTAGCAGTGAAATACAATTATGGCACAATAGGAGTATCACCCAACAGCCCTATTCTGGATCACTGATTCAGGTTTTAGTTCTAATGCATGTTCTAGCTATAGTTCTGGGTCTCTTCTGTTACTTGCATCTTCAGTTTCACAGTGCTTTTGCTATTGAACAGCTGATACTTCATGCCACTGAACAGCTGAGCCAAATGAGGCAACTGCTGCTTCAGGCCAAACTCCACTGTGCAACTGAGTTAAAAGTTGCTGCTGTCACCCAGAAAGTGAAGGTTGAGGTAAGGGTTCAAGGCACTTTCAGGTGATGAAGAGAGGGGAAAAGGAGAGCTCCCACAGCATTACTGTATAATTTAGGAGGAAGCTACTGGGAGTTCCACACATGGTATCTGCTCCCATCTGTCATCTTAATTCATCATGGATTAGGTTTTCATGGTTTCATCATTATTCTGTCACACATGCCTGCTTTTTTACAATATGATTGTTCAATATCAGCCTATTTTGTCTTAATATAGTGCTTCATTAATATAGCTTAAATACATTATTTGTTGGAATATATCTCATTTGTTTAATTTGTTCAGCTGTTTATGCTAACTCTAAAGACTGACTGTATAAAAATGATGTAACTGGTAGAAAAGAAAATAGACATACTAACAATACTACATGCAATGCTTGAAAAGGTCCATTGGTTTTCTTTGTTCCTGTGTTGGTAGTGGTGAATGAGTTTATTTTTCTCCCCAGCCATCACAAAAATGCATTAGTATTTTCATTAGAAAAGTAAGTTAGAACAGCACAAAGAACTAAGAAGGAGAATTAGGACAGGATATAGCCGAGGAAACGAATTGGTTACATAAAACAATAGAAGCCGGATATTCCTAATAAATGTTTTGAGCACTCTGAAGAACTGTGAGAAGATGCCATAATTCCATTTTTTAATTACATTCCAAATACACCTGTAATGTGCTTGAGGTAAGAATTCAGTTTCAATGATATATGGGTAAGAAGAAAGATAAAGGAATAACTGGTGTAGAGGTCACATTAACTGGATGGTTTTTTTTTAAAAAAAAGAAGCAACAATCAAGATCACATTTTATGCATAAAAGGGCTGCCAGCTAAAGCAAGAAATCATAAAGGCTGCAACAGGAAGCATAATTTGATTGATATATTTACTGAAAACATTTGAATTTGCTTCCAAGCAAACATGTATTGAAAAATGTAATTATACTAGTTTCCTTCTTTGTCCTGATTATATTTTTCTTACTTTTAAAAGATACATTGCTCATGATTAAGCAGTTTCTTGATGGTAAAAAAGATAGCTTTATGACTGATTTTTGATTTTGCCAGGAAGTGATTTCAGAACTCCTGTTTCACAAAAGAATGCTCTGCACAAGGTTAGTAAAATTTAAAATTGTCCCTTGGCAGTTTCTCAGCATTCTGGATGAGTTCCAGAATGGATGTCAAGAAGCTTTTCCTGCAAAGAGATGTAAGTATGAGATGTAAGATGGGTATGCTAAGTAAACACACATTTGTCCTATGCCACCTATCAATTGGATGATCTATCATATTCTATGATTCATTCTCCATTGCAATAGATATTTGTCTAATGTCTGACAAACCACACAAATCAGCATGGCTGGAGGCCAAGGTCCCTACAAGACTGAAATCACTCTGTGCCAGTCCTGAAAAATAAATTATTTTTTCCAATCTAAACACATTACAACTTTGCCATCTGGAAAGCATCTAATATGTAAGAACATAAAAAGACATAACAAAGTTGATTCACAATGTCTCCAAGAGTCTTTAAAGAAACATATAAAAAAGTTTTATGTTTACTACAGATGTTAAGTACTTCGTTCGCGTGCGAATGATGAAGACACATGGCGATGTTAAACAGCTCTTTATTCTTCTTCTAACAACACCCAAACAACAACAAAAGGCACACAGGCCTTTTTATATGGCCAGAAACCTGGACAACGTCCACCAATAGAATAGAGCATTTTCACACCTTGTGCATGCGCACAAGGTTGGCACTGCTCTGTCTGGTCCCGGGCAGCTTTTGGAATGCCCGGGACCAATGCAACGTCCCAAGCCTGCTTTTGCAGGTTCAGGACACAACATCCCTCCCCCCTAGATGGAACATACCTGCGCACACACATGTATGTCATACATTGGGAAGAGTGTTATATAGTTTCATTGATCAAATGCAAGGAATGTAGAATATTTGAGTCTGCCCTCAGGCAAAAGCCCGTCAACTTTATTCATACAATAAATGTATCCGAAATCAAAAAATAATATAAAATAATCTACCCGAGTTAGTCCCATTATTCAGGGGCCTCATGAACAGAACCCTCATGATTTGACAGCAACTTCACAAAGTCTCTCAGATGTTTGGGTGGGCACTTGGACCGCTGCGACCTTCTAAGGGCTGGAGAGATTGCCTGGCCCATCTGCTCGCCTACCAGGCTAGGCAGGCTAGGGCATTGCTTCCCTAAATTCCCAGGGGACCCCAGTGAGGGTGCCTGGCCTACCTGCTCACCTACCAGGCGAGGCAGGCCAGGACTTTGCTGCCCCAAATACCTGGTTGACCTGCCCTGCTGCTGGCTGGCTGGACCCTCTAAGTCCTAGCCAGCATACCATGGAGGTGTGGAATTTTCCGAGTCCACAATGGACCCCTCTTGGGAATACTGTCCCTCCAGTCCAAGGCCAGCAGATGGAGAGGACTGGGTAGCGGAAGTGCCCCAATACTCTGTGGCCCCTAAGCACATGCCCAAAGTGCCAGAGTCAGGAGTCGCCTCCATGGCAAACCCCTTTGCTGGTGATCTCCTTTTGGGAGCAATTGTGGAATTTGGCAAGCACCCCTGATGGAATTCTTTTTCTCTTGCTGTTTGTGATTTATGTGGATACCCCAGTCAGTCTCCCTGTCTGGAGCACTATCTGACATATACGAATACTGTGGATACTCCCGGTGTGACTCCCTGTCTAGAGTGATTATGGATGTGTGGGATGACCCCCTATCCCGTGAATTCCTGTTAGGAGCACTTGTGGAACCTTGGGATGAATCCCAAATAGCATCAGTAGCAGCTAGTGATGGCCTGTTAGGCCTACGAAACTGTGACCCAAAATGCATGTTATGGTCCTCCTCCCCCCCAGAGCAGAGCCAGGAGTGGAAGGGTGGCAGTCCAGTCTCCAACACAGTTGGTCTATGTGTCTGTGAAGAATGTGGTCGTCTTCCAAGGCAACTTCGTATGACAATGGCCCAGAGACCTTGCAGACCACAGCTGTGACCCAGATATGACCAGGGCCATAGCTTCTTGCCCAGACTGGATACCCACCTGGAGTCTTCTAGGTGCCTGTGGTTATGACATCTGTGAAGCCATCCAATCAGGGTGCAACCTGTCCAGTTTAGTGATGAGACGGTGACCCCAGCAGAGTTCAGCAGGGCTCTTCCCTGTGGCAGTGCATGGTGGTATGGTGTGCAAGAAGGAAATCTGCTAACCTGTGATGCCAGTTACCGTAAGTCAGTTTCTTGAGGGCATCTTTGGTGGTGGGCACCATTCTCTCCGCCAGTCCGTTGGAGGATGGGTAGAAGGGAGCCGATGTTGCATGCCATATCAGGTTGGCCTGAAGAAAAGCCTGGAACTCAGAAGAGGTAAATTGAGGGCCATTATCTGAAATCAGAAAATCTGGAAGACCGTATAATGCAAAAATTCCTCTCAACACCTGGATGGTCCTGGCAGTAGTAGTGGAGGAAACAGGAACAACCTCTAGCCACTTGGAATGGCTATCAACAACAACCAGGAAGAATTGCCCCTGAAAGGGCCCAGCATAATATATATGCAGCCTAGGCCATGGAGTTTGAGTTTCTTCCCACCTATGTACTGGGGCCTAAGGCATTTCAGGCTGAGACTGTTGGCACACTTGGCACCCGTGCACCTGGGTCTGGATGGCTGCGCGCAATCGCTTTCATCCTGACTATGCCATGATGTCCCTCATGCATTGAGGGGAGACTCAGGCAACTCCTGAATGGACAGAATTTAATGGCTGGAGCAATATCTGGCTCCAATTGATTCAGGGGTAATCTGCTCAGGCCATCTGCATGGCCCATTTCTTTTCCTGGTTTGTGAACTAATGTATAGTCATATGCTGACAGGAAAATGGACCATCTCAGCATACGAGGAGAAATAATATGTGGGGTCTGTTTGTTAGTGGTAAACAAACCCAGCAGAGGCTTATGGTCAGTATAGACGGTGAAATGGCGGCCATATAAGAAATCATGAAATTTCTTAATGCCAACCACTATGGCCATGGCTTCCCTGTCAATCTGAGCGTAATTCCTTTCTGCAGGAGACAGAGTCCTGGAATAATAGGCCACAGGGACCTGTGTCCCATCAGCCTTCAGATAGCTGAGTACAGCTCCCACCCCATAAGGAGAAGCATCACATGTGATGCAAACAGGCAGTTGCGCTAAAACAGCATTAGAAGTGAGCAAGGCCTTAACCTCATTGAAACTCTTGTCATGGACTTTAGTCCATTGCCAAGGAGCTTGCTTGTCTAAGAGCCTGTGTAATGGCTCTGCCACTGCAGCTTTATGTGGGAGAAATGCATGGTAAAAATTTAATAGCCCAAGAAGGCTTGCAGTTCACTCTTAGACTTAGGGCTTGGGGCCTGCTGGATAGCTTGCAATTTAGTCTCAGCAGGGTGAATGCCTTGAGTATCTATCCTGAATCCTAAAAAGTCAGTAGAAGTGACTCCTATCTTACATTTATCCTTCTTTAGTTTAAGGCCTGCTTTTCGAAAATGAAGCAAGAAAAGCCCTTAATCTCTCTGCTAAATTTTGGGATGACTTCCCAGCAATGAGGACATCATCAAAGTAGGGACAGACCCCAGGAATACCTCGAAGTGTGCTCTCCATGACACTTTAGAATATGCCAGGGTCTTCATTTACCCCAAACTGCAGTCTCTTGACCTTGAAGGCCCCCCTGTGAGTTACAATAGTCTGGGCCTCTGCAGCTGCCTCATCAACAGGTAGCTATTGCTATGCCTGTGCCAGGTCAACCTTCGCAAAAAATGTGCCCTCATTTGAGGGAGACCAGAATGTGACTTACCACAGGCACTGGATAAGTGTGCTGTTGCAGCGCCTTATTCAGTGTGCACTTATGGTCTGCATATATAAGTATTTCCCCATTAGCCTTTAGAGGCATTACTATGGGGGTTTCCCATGGACTTGAATCCACAGGTTCTAGAATGCCCTGCTGGAGCAATTTGTCCAGCTCAGCATCAATCTTGCCTTTGAGGGCAAAAGGTACCCTCCAAGGCTTAACCCTGATGGGCGTGATGGTTGGGTCTAACCGTAGCAAAATTGGAGGCCTCTTGTAGGATCCTAGCTCTGAACTAAACTCCTTGCAGACTTTTGCTAGGCTCAACGTTTGCAAATGGTGCAGCCCAGTTACCTGGATTCCCAGAGCCTCGAACCAATCGAGTCCAATAAGATTCGTATGTTCACCCCCAATAACCACCACATCTAGGGGACCTTCAAAATCCTTATGCTGTACTCTAAGGGTGGCCTCCCTCTTAACACACACCATAGAATTCTGAAAATCTGTAAGTATTAGATTGGATGGCCTGAGTTTAACTCGAAGGACACTGCTGCTGCATATCCTTTTGAATGTGTTAATAGAAATAATGGAGAGAGCGGACCCAGTGTCCAACTCCATTGATAAGGGAACCCCTTACAACCTTATATTAATGGACAGTTTCTTCTTAAGGGGCTTATGTGTGCATGTCCTCAAAATACTCCTGCACGATGTGCAGAAACCCACCCTATGTTGGCTGGGGACTCTGGTACCTTTCAGATGCAATTCTTCATGAGGTTGGACCTTCTGGAGACCCAAACAGAAAGATGCAATGTGGCCTTGCTTGCCACACACTGTGCAAATGGTGGAGTGGAACCTGCAGTCAGCTCACTTGTGGCATCCTCCACACCCGAAGCATTGAAGAGATTGGTCTCCGAACACAATTCAAAGTGTTGGTTATGACCTGTAAAGCCTTATATATGGCAATGGGCCAGGATACTTGCAGGACCGTCTTCTGCCCCATGAGTCCCAGCGACCGGTTAGGGCACACAGGGTTGGCCTCCTACGGGTCCCGTCTGTTAGACAGTGCTGTCTGGCGGGACCTAGGGTTAGGGCCTTCTCTGTTGCTGCCCCAACCCTCTGGAACCAACTTCCCTCAGAGGTTCATACTGCTCCCTCCCTCCTAGCTTTCCGAAAACTCTTAAAAACACATTTATGCAGACAGGGCTGGGGCGTGTGAGCTGCGCTCTGCCCCTGGGCCTTTGATTGGGACTGTATGTTGTATGAGTGGTAATAGTTATATAGTTTTTATATTGTATATTACTATTTTAATTGATTTATATTTTTGTACTTGTATTTTTGCTGTGAGCCGCCCTGAGTCTGGGGAGAAGGGTGGCATATAAGTCAAAATAAATAAGTAAGTAAGTAAGTAAGTAAGTAAGTAAATAAATAAATAAATAAACAAACAAACAAACAAACAAACAAACAAACAAACAAACAAATAAATGCTGGGGCCTTATCCTTCTGCCTCCTTTCAGCTGACTGGTGAAGCCTATCCACCTCTTCTTCAGGATCTGCTTCCGATCCTTCTTGAGCGTCCTCTTGATGGACGGTGGCTGTGTCTGGAGGGTTCTTGGTGAGCCATAAGGTCTTCACACACCCGCCTGCTGTTTCCTCATCTGTCACCTCTCATAGTGCGTCTTGGAAAGAGACATCTTCTTTTGCAAAAACCTTCTGTTGTAAGTCTCTGTTCCTTAAACTGCATATGAAGCAATCTTGCAGACTCTCTTCCAGATCCTTGAACTCACAAGGTCTGGGTGCTTGCCTTAAGGCCGCAATAAAATCTGCAGCAGATTCACCCAGCCTCTGGTCTCTCTGCTTGAACACGTGCCTCCAAGCAATAACAGATAACTTTGGCTGGAAGTATTCCTTTAACATTTTCTTCAAGTCAGTATATGTTACTGACTCCAGAGGTGCAGGGGCCACCAGATTCTCAGTGATTTCAAAAGCTTCCTGTCCATAGACACACAAAAGAGTTGCAGCCTTCAAGCCGTCTTCTCTAATTTGATTTACTCTGAAGTAATTCTCCACCTTTGCAACATAGGAATTCCATCTCTCTGGGTGTGAGACATCAAAATCAGACAAACGGCCAATCTTTGCCATCTTACTATTACGACCTTCACCACTCACTCCTCTGCAAACTGCTATTGAGGAAAGGGTCCTTTAGCCGAGCTCACCCTCCAGCGACGCTATACTGGCAGGCTGGGACGCTGATTCAGACACCGTCTTCCCCTCTTCAGGACTTCCTGGGTAAGTCCTTAAAGTTTTTTCTTCAGTTTGCAAAGGATCCCACCTTCGTCGCCAGTGTTAAGTACTTTGTTCGTGTGCGAACGATGAAGACACATGGCGATGTTAAACTGCTCTTTATTCTTCTTCTAACAACACCCGTACAACAACAAAAGGCATGCAGGCCTTTTTATATGGCCAGAAACCCGAACAATGTCCACCAATAGAATAGAGTGTTTTCATTCCTTGCACATGCACACAAGGCTGGCTCCGCTCTGTCTGGTCCCAGGCAGCTTTTGGAATGCCTGGGACCAATGCAACATCCCGAGCCTGCTTTTGCAGGCTCAGGATACAACAACAGAAATCAAAACCTACTAATTCTTTATAGAATAAACCATTCACAAACAGTCCAGCTTCATAAACCATACCAAGATGATGTAAAACTAGTTCCATGCATAAAATTTATTCAAATAAATGTATCATGATGGTATGTGCTTCACTGTGGCCTCACATGTTATAGATATTGTATCAAGATGATTTTGGACATCTTGCAAATGATCAAATGTTCCGTAAAGTTCGGGTGGTGGGGGGAAAGGTTATATATGTGGAAAACTTTTGGAAGATGATTAGGATGGTGAAAACTGTCAGCTTTATATGGATAATATTCAGGGATATAGATAGACAATTAACCCACAGTTTTACATTTTTTAATCCTTGTCTACATATGTCAGTGAGAATTATTCTCCTGGAAGAAATATATAACAGCGACTAAGAACAAAATATTGCACAAGTAGAAAGATGGATAAAATGTTTAGGTAACTAGATGAGTACTTATTCATTGATGGAACATACTATACGCTAACCGAATTAAACTAGTTTATATCATACTAAATTTCATTGAATTTTTTTCTGACTTTCATCTGACACAAGCTTTCTGTCCTTATTCTTTTAGTTGTTTTTTTCAATTTTCACAATTGCCCCAAAGTTAGATTTGGTAATTGAATAAAGACAGCAAGGGTTAAAACATAATACTGTTCCCTTTAAACTGACCTTTCAAGTAACAGCTATAATATTTTATGATCCTTAGTAGGATGGGAAAATTATTTAATGACTTAATGTTAAGATAACCTGTGAATCCAAAACAATTAAAGTTAGACTTGTCCAAGGGAAAGCCAATGGCATCAAAATAGGAAAAAAAATGGGGTGGGGGAAATCCAATGTTCTGTAATATGATATATTGATGTCCATACATAACGGCAATCTTGGAGATTGGAAGCTAAAGAAATGCCTTTATAAATACTAAAATTGCAATTACATAAAGTGCAAGCAAGCATTTAGAAAGCTATTTAAAAATGTGTAAAGTTATTCCATAGTCATCAGGTTATGACAGATTATAACATTTAAGTTTGATGGCACATTGCAAACTTTATTTGGCAGCAAAAATACTAGATATAATAATGAGTTTGTATCAAGAAATGTGTATTTTCCAGCTAAGCTAAAGTGGAGGTCAAGAACTGATCTGTATTATGGATCCAGTTTTAATGATTTATTTAATCAACCTGAATAGGTTTACTGCTATACTGAAAATAAGTTTACAAGACAGTAAGACTCACCATTTTCAAATGACTTCCAATTGCCCTAATTTACAGAAGTAATTATTATTCATTTTAACAATATCCATCTGCTCGGATAGAATCACATTGGATAATATAAAATGTAAAGTGATTTTGTAATTTTCATCCAAGATCTTTGCTCTAGGATACATATTTCAATCGAATGTTTATAAGTAAGACTTATGCAATTTAAAGAAAGACATCTAGGACTTTGTACAGCATTCCCTTTTATAGTTTCACGTTAAGGATTAGACATTGTAGGAGACTTCCGGTGGCTCCGCGGCCCCTGCTGGGTCTCCTTTGTGAGACTCCGCTCTCTGGATTTGTAAAGCCGCGAAAAACAGCGCTCATCAGCTGTTTTTTCGCGGTGAAAAATCCCCTCTCCGGGCAAAGGAGAGGTGTAGAGCATCGGGAGTAAGGTTGAGCCTTCTTAGATCCCTGGAAAACAAGTTTTCAGGGATTAAGAGTGAGCTCCCTATAGCTCCGGAGAACGCTCCTTTCCAGAGACGCTTCTGTCTTTGACAGACAAAGACGCCGCGACCACCTCTGCTTCTTCTAAGTTCAACACTGGAGAGACTGCAAGCAGGCTGAATGAATACAGGAGTTTTAAATGGATTGCAAGTATTTTCATTGTTTTTTTTTGGCTATGCATTTCTAACGTTCACAATCAACATAATGCTTTAAGATGGCGCTTAACTTTCACTGCTTTCATTGTTAGGGAAAGTGCTGGATAGTGAAACTGGATTTGTTATTTCTCACTTCCTGCTTCTTTAAGTGCAGCTAGAGAGATGGCTGTGACTATTTGAAATTTAAAATGGAGTGGAATCTACAGTCATATGTTAAACCTATGTTGGATTGTACTGATGAATTTTATGAAAGAAGACCTGATACACAGAAGACTTTTACGCAAGAGTTTAAAGAGATTAAAGCACTTCTGAAAGAGGCTTTTACAGAAATATTTACTATATGTGCTGGATACCTTCCTTTGAGTGAAGCTGAACAACTTACTGCTGAACAATTTATATCACAATTTGATTTTGGAGAAGAGTTGGAACATTTAACTGGAATCTCCCCTTCAAATGAATTACAATCCTCTGTTGAGTATTATACAATACAAGAGAAATTTGGAGATCAACAGGGAAAGGAAGAGGATACTTCTGAGAATGGGGACTATAATTGGATTTTGCTTGATGAAAAGTTTATTTATGGACAGAAAGAGGTTTTGTTTCAAGAAAAGGAATTCTATCCAGTTAAGCACCAAGAAGAGGATTTAATTCACAAAAGAGAGACATTGTTTCACCTCAAGAAGCACTTACCGGTAGGCTACAAAGTGAAATGGACTTTGTTTGATGAGCAGTTTATTTATGGAAAGCAAGAGGAATTGATTCAAGAAAGGAAGATTCAGTTTCAGAAGCAATTTATTTACGGGGCTGAAGAAATAACGAAGAGAGACTTATTATTTGAAAGGGTGGCCCTGTTATGGCGGCTTGTTTGGTTAAGAAAAAAACCTAGAGTTCGTTTGAAACAATGAAATTTAAACTTGTATGTAAGGAATTATTGGCAATTTAAAATTATGGACTGAATTCAGGACCAAGATTAGGAGTAAGAGGCAAGAGAAGATGTTTAATGGTTGACATAATTAAATTGATGAAGGATGTATTTGTTTTGATGATCTGGGTTTGACATTAGATTGATTTAATGATGAGATAGATAGACTGGATAAAATTGAAGGAATGTAAGTTAGAAATGCTATAAATAGTTTGTTAGATGAGAGAGCCCAGAAGCCGATTGATTAAATGAAATTTATAGATGATAAATATTATTTTTAACAAGATGAGTTAATTGTTTAATAAGGAATTAAGCTTAATTTAAGATTATGGGTTGAATTAAAGATAAATATTATAGTTAAGGTTTTGGTGAGGATGGTTAAATGAAGATATATTAAGATATATTATGAGAAATTAAATTGATTAGAATGTAATTGATATTGCTACTATTATTATTATTATTACTTTTCTTTTTTGAACTGAGGGATTCATTGATATTGTTATCGTTATTAATATTATCTGTTTAATTTTAATAAGATGAGTTTTTTTTTTTTAGAATGTAATTGATATTGCTACTACTATTATTATTACTATTTTTCTTTTTTTGAATTGAGGGATTTATTGATATTGTTATCGTCATTAATATCATTTGTTTAATTCTAATAAGATGAGTTTTTTTTTTTAATGGATTGTTTTGATTTAGAGAATGTATATATTACATAGTTTAAAATTCTTGTTAAGATTATATAATAATTATGTTTGATGTAGTGGGGTTTTCTTTTGTTATACCCTGTAAGCATTCTGGGAAGTCGTGGGTTAGGGAGGGATTACAATTTTAGATGTGATGTTTTCTCAACTGTATTTGGGGTTGGTGGAAGAATAATTAATTATTGTTACTAAAGGGTTGTTTGGGTGGCCTTTGGTGGAGTGAAGATTGATTTAAGTGGAAGTTGATAAGAAGGGGGAATAATAGAATGGAGATAGAGAAGGATGAAGGTTATTTGTTTGAGATGTTTATTTTCAGTTGAGTTATTATCATTAGATGCATTGGAAAATGTATTTATGCTCTGTTTATGGATGATTGTTTATTTTAATACTATGATTTGATATGATTAGTCTCTTTTTTCTGTTAAAATTTTAAAAAAAAAAAACCAATAAAAATATTATTAAAAAAAAAAAAAAGGATTAGACATTGTACATGTACCAGAATATCTATCTGATTTTTTTAAAAAAAAATGCATAATCAGATATGACTCCTGGTAGATAATAGCCACAGATCTCTAGAAAAGAAAGCTTTTTTTGTTTTGATGTCTTGTTAACAATCCAAAAATTTTGATTAAGCTAGCCAAGATAGCCAGATACCAAAATAAATAAATAAATCAACAGAAATTCCACCCTCCCTAAAAAATATTTTTAAAAAAACATTACAAGGGGGAAGAATTCCATAACATTAAATGAAAACTGATTTAATTAATTAGGGGTGGGTAATGTTCAGAAAAACAGTAGCTGAATTGCATCTTCCAAAAGTTCCAGGGAGGTATGACCAAAATTTGTGTTGTCTCAAAATTCTGGAACACCCCACAGCTTGTCTCTTGAATTCACATCGGGGAGGATTAGAATAATCAATTAGAAAATCTACATATATATACCTATAGCTATAGCTATAGCTATAGCTATAGCTATAGCTATAGCTATAGCTATACCAATACCAATACCTATACCTATACCTATACCTATACCTATACCTATACCTATACATATACATGGAAAAACCTGCACTGGGGAAGAATTCTGATTCTTATTTGCAGCAAGGCAAAAAAAATTTTTTACCAAAATTAGTAGAGACAGTATGGCAAAGCCCTATGCTTGATTCACTGCTATAATAAAAACATTATATTAATAAATTATTTATAATACGAAAAATCACTCCATGTAGATTTTCTTAAATATATAACGGGATAAAGCAATCCCAAATCATTGTTATGGTAATTATTTTCAACAAGAGTCATCTTAAGTTTAAAAAGTAATAATAAAAGCTTCTAAGTGGTACAGTAATTACAGTTAACTGCTGTGATTAAAATATATGTAATTTTTTTTTGCTTTAGAAGTTGGATTGCTTCAAAGATTACATAACTAGCAAAGTATCAAAAAGTTCAAGTATCTCCTCTAATTTATTCAGTATGAGTTTCTGCATCCAGGCATAATTCCCCCAGCTGAATACAATTTATTACTTGAGATGGGATTAATAAAAAATAGCAAAAAGAATTAAGCAATGGAATAATATACTATGGTAACAAAAGCACTTAAATGAGGGGAAAATTTTTTGGGAAACAATTCTTTCCTACCACATGGCATTGTCTTATGCATACATTTGCCACATTACCTATTTAAATGGATATGAATATGTTTTGTTTTACTTAATATGAAAAACCATATTTTATATTGCTTGATGCCTTAGACATACTTTAATTTAGTGTGATCACATCCAGAAAAACATTATGAGAGACCAATATAATGCAAAAAATTATCCTAGTTTCCATGTACTAGTTTTTGTTTGTGAATGTGTTGCAATCTAAAAGTATTTGTTTTAAAAAACATTTCCATATTTTTCTAATAGAAGTTGAAAACTCTGGTGCAAAATTCAAATTCAAGTAAACCAATAAATTGAGCTTGGTCAGACTAATTTGTCCTAAGTTTAGCAAATTTGAAATGTCTCAGTAAAATTAAGGTTTTGAATCATATTAATGGAAGAGGAAGCATAAATGCCTGCTTTTTCTTTTGGGCTATTTTTAAATAGATAAATGTAAAAAGGCTTTGTGAACATTTTCCAGATGCAAGACAGGTACTAGAAAACAGTTCTAAGTATTCTTCAATACTCTGTCCTGGCAGCAGTTGGATCCTGGAGCATCACCAGTCGAGCAGGTACTACTTACCGGTAATAGGGCTGTAATCAGACCTACTTCTTACTTCCAGTACAGGGCATTCAAGTATAAGAAGTATTCTTTTGAATAAATGTGATTCAAACATCACCAGATTTTATTAAATATAAGTTTAATGAATTAATATGGTCATGATAACTTCAGATGCCAATGACAAACATTTCGAAAGAAAAAACAGGCAAAGGAGAAGAAATGGATCTTAAGTTTAAATTAATATTACTAATTACATACAAATGCATTATCTGTTTTCATATAGAATTTCAGTACAAGCATTAATACAATTTATTAATATATGTTTATCCCAAAAAATGTGTTCCCCTTCCTTGGATAGTTTACTTTTAAAATGGGAGGTTTTTCTCAATTTACTGACAAAAAAGGGTAAAGGAAGCAGATTATTTTCTTTTTCTGCATTTTCTATTCTGAATATCAGTACAAGAATATCAAGACAAATAGAATTGAGATGCAGCAATTATTCTTGGTTTTCTGTCAATTTAACAATATATCAATCATGTAGTCAAACACAGAGTAAGATAGACGGTCCAAAGCTAAAGTATTACAGGAGTGTGTTATTTCCTTATAAGGAACATTAGTTGCATGATCATAAACTTGCAATGCTTTCATACCAAAATGTGATATTTTAATTCTGCATTAACCAATCCCATTATAAGAGAGCATTATTGTCAGATTATATAACTCACATACAACAGTTTACCTGATGGATGTCTTATATGCAGAATGAAATTAAAGTTACATTAGTTCTGTTCAAAGATGTTTGATACTGCAACTTATTTATTTTCAATAGTTTTTAAAAGTATATAAAATATTGTGTGTCCCAAACATAGATGTTACATGCTATTCAGCATATCAGTGATGAAGGGAATGGTTGCATGAAGCAAGTAGAACAAATCATCTTCAACATGATACCAAAATTGAATATTTTGGTTACTTAAAGAAGCTTCATTTTTTCCTTAGGGGAAAAAAACTGCATTTGATTCAAAGAGTTGCAGACATATGTTATGTTCATGCCCATGAAAATTCTGAATTACTTTTTTGCCTTCTGATTTGAAACATGTGAAGCTTTAAATAGACAAGGGCAATCAAAAGTAGCAAGTATCTCTCCAATTGTTTTAAAAATATCTGTTACTCATTTACTGATTAGATAAGTTACTCATTTACTGAATAGATAATATCTGTTACTCATTTACTGATTAGATTCCTCTGAGAGACTCCGTTTTCATTATAAAAACATCATAAGTTGGCAATTGTCTTTGCTGCCAGAACTAGGAGGTAAATTCCATTTATTGTGGAGAAAATACACCAATAACATTGGAGAATCTGTTTAAGCATAATAATGCCATGATTCATATGAAAGTACAAAGGGGAATATGAAAATTAGAGATGGATTATTCCTGCAGTTACTCTGTCATCAGATAACTAAGAACTCTTTACATAAACATCTAAGAAAGCTTAGAAGCAGCTTCAATAATTTGACATCAAGTTAGTTGGATTCAGTCAGTCAGAATAGAGCTGGAAGGAACCTTGGAGGTCTTCTAGTCCAACCCCCTGCTCAAGCAGGAGACCCTATACCATTTCAGATAGGTGGCGGGCCAGTCGTAAAAACCTACAGTGATGAAGCACCTACAACTTCTGAAGGCAAGCTGTTCCACTGTTTAATTATCCTCACTGTTAGGAAGTTTATCCTTAATTCCAGGTTGCTTCTCTCCTTGATTAGTTTCCATCCATTATTTTTTCTGGTGCTTTGCAAAATAAGTTGATATCCTCTTCTTTGTGGCATATACTGGAATACTAATATCATGCCTCCTCTAGTTCTTCTTTTCTCTAGACTGGCCATCCCCAAATCCTGCAACGGTTCTTCATATGTTTTTGTCTCCAGGTCCTTAATTATCTTAGTTGCTCTTCTTTGCACTTTTTCCATAGACTCCATATCTTTTTTGTAATGTAATCAAAGCTGGATGCAATATTCCAAGTGTGGTATTACAAAGCAGTACTAATACTTCATGTGATTTTGATTCTATGCCTCTATTTATACAACCAAGGATTGCATTAGCTTTTTTGTTTGCTGCTGCACACTGCTGGCTTACGTTTTTAATTATTTTAAATTTTGTATATTTATATGTTTTTTAAATTTTAGGCTGTACACCGCCCCGAGTCCTTCGGGAGAGGGGCGGTATAGAAATTTGATTAATAAATAAAAAAATAAATAAAAGTGATCGTCCACTAGGACTCCAAGGTCCCTCTCACAATCACTGTTTTTGAACCAGGTTTCATCTAATCTGTACTTGTACCTTTGTTTTTTCCTGCCTAGGTGTAAAACCATGCTTGTCTCCACATTAAATTTCATGTGTTGGATAGGGCCCATTGTTGAGGTTTGTTAAGATCTTTTTGGTCCCTGAACTTGTTTTCTAGGATGTTGGCTATTTCTGCCAGCTTAGTGTCATCTGCAAATTTGATGAGTTTGCCTCTTCTAAGTCATTTATGAAAATATTGAAGAGTACCTTGTGGTACTCCACTGCTTACTTCCTTCTATGTAAATGTAGTACTATTAAGAATTACTCATTGAGTACGATTTGTCAGTCAGTTACAAATCCATTTGGTGGTGATGCTGTCTATCCCATATTTTTCTAGTTTACCAAGAAGTAGGCTGTGGTCTACTTTATTGAATGCCTTGCTAAAGTCTAAGTATAATATGTCCACAGCATTTTCCTGGTCTACTAATTTAGTCACTCTGTCAAATAATTAAATAAGATTGGTTTGGCATGATCTGTTTTTAACAAACCCATGCAGGTTGCTAGTTATAAGTTGATTTGTTTCTAGATGTTCACAAATCTGTTTTTTTTATTATTATTTTCAGTATCTTCCCAGATATTGATGTTAGGCTGATTGGTCTGTAATTTCCTGGATCTGTTTTTTTTTCCTTTTTTGAAGATGGGAACCACATAAGCTCTTTTCCAATCCTCTGGTAATTCCCCGGTGTTCTAGGATTTTTTAAAGATATGGTACAATGGTTCTGAGATAACATCCTACAGCTTCTTCAGAACTCTGGATGTAATTCATCAGGTCCCAGTGATTTATGAGGGAGATTCAGAAATAAATATCCATTATTGCATGTGAGAGAAATAGGTGGGGATAGCAATGCCCATCCTATGGTGCCATGTGCAGTAATTTAGTAGACAATGAGAAATGGAAGGAGAAGGTTATGTTGCAATTTACTCATCTGCTAGATCAATTGAAACTGAACTGTGCCATAGAAAATCCGGCCAAATGTGAATTGTGTGCAGTAATACGATTCCTGTGTGTGAAAAAAATTTCATTGCGAACTGTGTAATGTTTATGGACCAAACACGATAAGTGAAGGTGGTGTACATCAATGATGTCACATATTTAAAGATGGATGAACAGATGTGCAAGATAAGGCAAGTGGCTGCCCATCTGTAGTCAGTGATGACCTCATGCAGGAAATTGACAAAAAGTTCTGTGAAGTCCATTGGTTCTCAATATCTGCAAGCATTGGGGCATGCTAACTTCCAGTGTGGTGTTGGTTCACGATAATTCTCACCCGCACACTGCTAGATGCACCCAAGAACTTTTGAAGCAGTTCTGTTCGGATGTTTTCGATCACCCCCCCCCAATAGCCCAGATTTGGCACTGAGCAACTACCACCTCTTCAGGCACCTGAAACAGTGGGTTGTGCTTTGATGATGACAATGTACTTCATGAGGCTGTTACAGGGTGGCGTCATTCCCAGGTGGGGAATTTTTTTGCAGAAGGAATTTCAAACCTTGTAAGACATTATGAGAAATACCTCAATTTCAATGGCAATTATGTCAAAAAGTAATGTAACGTTGTAGTTTTCTAATGTGTATAATAAAAGTTCTGTATCTGCATGTGTCTTTCATTGATAACCAAATGAAACTTTATTTCCAAATTGCCCTCGTGTATTAATCAAGATCAAGCAAGTGTTCTCTTACCATTTTCTTGCTTAATTTTAATTTTTATGTCTAGTCTGACTTTTAAAGTTATGCGTTTGGTAGGTTGGAGTAAAGGGTTTTGTTTTGTTTTTTGCATGAAGACTAATGACTTAAGCAGCTCTGGTTTGTCTCTACTGCCTGTTACTTCCTTGCCATCTCTTCTCTTTAGCGGATCAACTGTGTTCTTGACTTTTTTCCTGTTGTTTATATGTTGAAAGAAATTTTTTTTACTATCTTTGACTTTTGTTGCAAGTCTTCGTTCCTTCTGAGCCTTTGCTTTCCTGACTTCATCTTTGCAGACTCAGGCTATCTGCTGATATTCTGTCTTATTTATGTGTCCATCTTTCCACTTTTTGTAGTTATCCTTTTTGTCTTTCAGTTTATCAGAAAGATCTTTGTGCAGCCATGCTGTTTTCTTCTTGGATTTCTTGTTTTTCTTTTTTAGTGGCATTGTGTTGGACTAGATTTTTATGATCATATTTTTCAGAGTTTCCCATGCTTCTCATTTTCCCCTTTAGGGTTTTTATCAATAGAATTTTTCTTAAGTTCTTTCTGAGTTTGATAAAATTAGCTCTTTTAAAGTTTAAGACACTAGTTGGATTATATTCTATTGCTTGTGTTTGCATTATGTTGAATTCCAATATGATGTGGTCACTTTTACCCAAGGTTCTGGCAACTTCAATTCCCTACATCACTTCTTCTCTATTCATAAGAATTAGGTCAGTATAGCTTTTCCTGTAGTTCCATCCTCTACCTTTTGGATGACAAAGTTGTTAGCTAAGTTATTTAGGAATCAGTTTGATCTCCAACTTGTTGCAGAGTTTGTCTCCCAGTTGATATCAGAGTAGTTAAATTCTACCATTACTACTGTTGTAGGTTTCCTACAAACATTTGTTAATTGATTAGCAAAGAGTTCATCTATTTCTTCTCTTTGGTTGGGTGGTCTGTAGACGATAAACCAAAATTTTGACTATATTTGGTACTAATTACTATTCATTGTAATAAATAATGTAACTGATTTTTGTTCCAATATGACTACCATTCAGAATAATTATATCATTATAATCATATGTTACAAAGAAGCAGTACCTTAGGATTCTTACTTCAGAACAAAAACATCTGATAGCAAACATATTTGATTTGAACTTGAAATCAATTTTTAAAAAAGAATCATTAATAAATCATAAGAAGAAAGCATTCACTAGCTATTTTGGCTCTACTTGCCCCCTCTTTTGGCAATATAGAATGATAATACACAAGTAGATCATTTAGTATCTAGTTTCTACTGGATATATTCAAGAATTACACTTTAGTACATTATTAGGTTATGCGCCATAATCCAGAGATAAAGAACAGTAGAGAGCCTCTATGTTGTCAGAGAATGTTCTGTTAAATCATGGAGGAAGTATCTTACTCTCAATTTAAAAACAATGCTTTCCAACTTCCTCTTATATTTCCTTTTGTAGAGGCAAGATTTAGTATGAGATTGAATAATGACCATTAAGTTGCTCTTAACGGAATGTTATATATGTGTTGCCTCTAATATCTAGTAAAATTGACATAGCTAATTGGGAAGCTTGGAGCCTGCTGGGAAGTATTCCTCTCATCACTCACAGATCTTGGTTATATCAGAAAAGTGGCTTGCCAATACCTGAAAATTAATTATCAGAGGCAACATAGAAAGCAGTCACAATGATGTGTAATACCACAAAAATGGACATGCTACAGAGAAATTAGCTAGCAAAGAGTGAATGATATTCATAGCCATTTATTACCACTCTTAAAAACAATAAATGTTTATTCCACTATATATAAGCATTTTCTGACATCCATTTATTTACTGTCAATCAAATTAAATGCACATCAATTGGCAGAATATGAAGGATGTTTTTGTTCCAAAGATGATGGCTTGTTAAGAAGGAAGCAGAGCTTTCTATGGAGCCAATCTTTTTTATGTTATTTTTTATTATTCTGTTTCTATTTATGATAATTTGGTATTCTAGACCAGGGATGTCAAACTTCCAGCCCGCAGGCCAGATGCGTCACGTGGAAGCCATGCAATGGCAAACCAGTCCCAATACGTTGTAAGACGTCACGTGATGTTGCGAGTTGGACATGTCTGTTCTAGACAATAGTTTAAAATTAAAGGCAGAAGAATAAATTTATTGATTAGGAACAACTTGAACTCTTAGCTGTCCACTTCAAAGTTTCTGAAACTGAGAAAATAAATTAAGTTCTAAAGCAATGTTAGCCTTGTCACCCCAAAAATGCTTTGATAGGCAGAAGTTTAAATTACCTTATATCTACTTATAACACTGTCAAATAATTTATCACATAACTGTAACTATTAACCAGACTCCCACACAAATGTAAATTAAGCCACAATAGTGTATATTATCTGGAATAACCTCATAAGCAGCAGAAAAGATATACAGTAGAATTTGTGAAGTAATTCAAAGCTACCTGATTTGATTTGCCATTTTGAAACAGTTCCTTATTCATTTTTCAAAACTGTTTTGATATGATGATTCGATTAAAGTGTGGCGAAAGTGTGTCCGTGGTGTCACCAGGCCATCATGAATCATGACAGAGACTTGAGCTTGTCTCATAGTGAAAGCCCAGCCAGAAGTCAGGCATCTCCTTTTATTACACATCAAAGGTTTCTTCCCACAAATTGTCACCCTACTGATTTACAGCCAATTACAGTACACAGATAGTTAAACAATACACTTTGAAAGCCTGACGTTTTTCTCAGGAAATGAAACTCATTCCCTTCTTTCTCCACCCCCCTAGTGCAGCTGTCAGCTGACAGCCTGTAGGGGGAAAGGGAAGCCCATCCACACAGAGAAGGGATTTCTTAAAGGAGAAATGGACATTTATCGCAACATCTCATCCTTTTTGGTTTTTGTTTAGAAGCAAGGGCTTTCAGTCCATGTATTCGATTTCATCCAACTGAGGTGGGTGTTTATCCATTGGCATCCGCTCAAATCCTTGTTGACTAATGTTCACTTGTTGAGACAATTTGTTCTTTGGTATAAAAGATTTCATCATAGCAAAAATACCAGGCAAACATTATATATAAAAGCATCCACAATGGAATAATATAACAATACAAAATAATACTACTTATCAAATTTTTTAACCATTGAAAATTTGGTAACCAAAACCAGAATGCATCCCAAATATCCCCAATGCTTATGATCTCCAGATATTGGTGGAGGGATTTGTCTTTGTTCTTCATTAAGCATTTCAACGGCTGTCACTGTCATTGGCTGCAGTCCAATTCCGTGCGCCATTAAAATAGCTACAAATGCAATACACTTGCATTGTACTCTCCATCCTCACATTTTACAAACTCTTTGTTATTACTTTCAACACAATTATCAGGCATATTAAAGGTGATATTACAAGAGAGATATATACCTAAAGGATAATTTCCTTAGAAAATTAAAACACACTAATGCAAAATCTTCATAATAAAACCTAAGTGGCAGAGTATAATTTCCTGCCACATTAATATTTACAAAACTTTCGCTGGCTCCAGTGTTGTTCAAATGAAGTCCAACTAAAAAAAGTCCTTGACTGGCATCCGATGGTGACATCATACACATCCAGCAGTCAGTATGGTTTGTTAAGGCACTAACTTTTTATTGTCCTTCCAAAATTCATTGTCTGTCCACTTTGGGCTCACCAGAGTCTTTGCAATCTTTTGGCTGTACACTGTAAGGGCGAATATTGCGGCCAGGAACCCATATCGTATTGCCTTCATGTTGCACTGCAGCATATCCACGACCCCAGGTGATAAGTTCAGCTGGTCCTTTCCATTGGGGGTCTGGTAATTTACGATACCAAACTAGCGGTCGAACCGTGGTTGCTGAGGCTGGAAGGGGATAAAAATGCCTGCTGGCAGCTGTATTAGGTGGTGTGCCAGTAAGGATCAGAAGACTGAGAGTATATAAAGCTAAATTAAGATGATTTTGCACTCCAGGTAGTCCGGGGGTATTTTTCCCATTTTTTTGTTTTGAATTTGTCAAGCATGTGCTTAAGAGTGGAATTGGCCCGTTCCACTACTGCTTGCCCCTGTGAATTGTAAGGAATGCCGAATTTATGAATAATGTCCCACCGATTGCAAAACTGAGCAAAAGCATGACTACAATATGCAGGTCCATTATCAGTTTTTAATTCTTTAGGAGTACCCAGAGTGCTAAAAGTTCGAATACAATGATTGATGACATGTTTAGTTGCCTCTCCATGCTGTGGAGTAGCAAAGATGAACCCAGAATATGTATCAATAGTCACATGTATATATTTCCATGGACTAAAAGATGCATATTGGGTAACGTCCATTTGCCAAATTTGACATGCCTCAAGTCCACGGGGATTCACACCCATTGGAATACACAGTCCTTGTTGTGAACAGTTGGGGCACTGTTGAATGATAGCTGCTGCCTCCCCGGGGGTTATGCCAAATTGTTTAGCCAAAGCCTTGGCCTTTTGATGAAAATAGCCATGACTATCCCAGGGAGTGGGTTGTTGCATAGTCATAACGTGCGTTGCCGCATCCGCCTGGGAATTCCCTTCACTGAGAATTCCTGGGAAAATTTGATGACTTCGGATATGTGCAATAAAATAAGGGCAATATCTTGTCTCAATAAATTTTTGCAATGTCAAAAATAGTGTCAACAAAGTCTCATCCAAACTAGGAGAGATATAAGAAAAAGGTAAATTTTTTATAGCCAAAAATCATGGATCTGCTGGAGGATGACAAGAAAATAATTGTAAAACCGATTTATTTTGAATCAAAGTTTCCCACAATTTTAAGGAAAATGGGATAAAATAACTGCAAATTCAATTCCAGTGATCTGGCACCATCGTGTGGCCACGATGTGTAATTTCAGCCAAAGTCATAGCTGGAATGAAAACAATTTCTTGAAGACTTTTTAGATTGAGTAATTGCCACTGTGGGTGGTCGATCAAAAATCACATTCAAATGCACAGGGTGATTGTCAACACACCGATCAGTCCACTGGGTGTTGAGGGCCGTTTGGACTTTCTCAACGACCAATAGCTGGTCGGAGGTCAATGTCACAATGTCTGTGGGATTTTTGAGGCCTTTTAATGCCATAAACAAAGGAGGAAGGGTAGAGGTAGAAAGACTTATATATGGCTTTAACCAATTAATATTTCCTAAATATTGTTGTAGTTGAACCAATGTAGGTGCAAGTGTCTTTTGACCAGTGCCCATTAAGGGTTGTAGAACTCTTTTGCAGTCTGCATTAGCATTTTCAACAGCCAATTTCATCAAAATCTCTTGGGCAGCCAATTCATTATCAATTTTTGCATCCATGCCCACAGTTACAGTTACAGGGTATAAATTTGCCATTTCATCAGCACCTAATTCTTCTGTTTCATAAGCATTCTGTAAGGTTTGCTGAATAAGATTAGTATGTCTAGAATCTGATGGAGCAGTGGCATTTAAAATAGGATTACACGTCTCAACACTGCTAGGAGAAACCCTGCTGTGATTTTTTAATTGTTACTGGAGTTTCACTGGCAGGGGAAAGAAGTTGAACTTCATTATAATTTGGTGGCTGCATTAGGTTTTTTAGTAAGGGCTGTTCCTGTGTCTTCAAAGTGTCGAAAACTGATTTCCATGATGTTAAAATGTTAAATACTTCGGGACAACTGCATCGAACTGGAAAAATAAAGAGATGACCTGTCAAACCAGCTAGCTCTCTTAAGAAAACAGCAACTGAATGCCTTTATCAATATCAAACAATAGTTACAACAATACAAGGATTTTTTTGATGATTTAAAAGCGAAGATACGAAAGATGATTTGGCAGAGGAAAAAAGCTAGAATTAGACTGAAAGGGATTGGGGTTTTAATCTATACATGAGATCTAAAATAGAATATATTTAAATGGATAGAATATGTATTTTGAATATAAGATATTGTAATGATTTGAGATAAAAAAATTGGTTTTATAAAATTTAGAAATATAAATATTGAAATAAGAATATTATATTGTCTTATTAGTTTGTTAAGATATATGATAGATTTTACATATAAGGTCTGTATTTTAAATAGTAGATCATATGTGGAATTTGACAAAGGAATCGTGTTTAATTAAAATTTGGAAAAAAGATAAATATTAAATGTTAAATTAAAATATTAAGGGAAAATCAATTACCAGGTTACTGATTTGCTAAAGGTTTGAATGTTTATAGATAATTAAGACTTGAATTTAAGATATTGTCATGAGTTGAGATACAGGTTAAATAAAACTTAGAAATATAAATACTAATAATTAAATTTGTATATTAGCTTTCTCTTTTTCTGGAAAGGAAGAAAGGAAAGAAGTAGAAAAAAGGAAAAGAAAATTATTAGCCGTAAATATGAAAGAGAAGACTGAGAATCTGGGATCATTTAAAATCTGGAAATGATAATGATTAAACGTTAAATTTAAATATTAATGCAAAATTAAACTTAAGAAA
Organism: Bothrops alternatus; assembly: GCA_034064705.1. Lineage (NCBI taxonomy): Eukaryota > Metazoa > Chordata > Lepidosauria > Squamata > Viperidae > Bothrops > Bothrops alternatus. Next base: position 2,990,933 of record JARGCV010000081.1, on the reverse strand, counting down.
AACTTATTAGGTTATTGTCTAAAAGATGGAATGTCAAATTAATCAAGATATATATAGACTGAAGATTATTAATGAATATTAGAAAGGTATTTTTGTTTGATTTATAGAATAAGAACTGTATTGATCTGAATATGACATTAGATCTTATAGGGGAAAGAGAGGGAATTTTGTTGTTGAAATACTTTGAGATTTGTACTGATGATATTTAAATGTAATGGAATCACGATGCTCAACCGCCACGCTACTTTTCAAATATGTAAACGCAATATTGGCAAATTAATAAAAAACTTGGATCAATGAAAAGCAGGCCTTAAGCTGAAGCAGGATAAATGCAAGATAGGATTCACTTCCACTGACTTCTTAGGTTTCAGGATTGATGCCCAAGGCATTCACCCTGCTGAAGCTAAACTACAAGCTATTCCACAGGCCCCAAGTCCCAAGTCCAACAGTGAGCTACATGCCTTCTTTGGGCTCTTAAATTTTTACCATGCATTTCTCCCACAAAAGGCTGCAGTGGCAGAGCCGTTACATAGGCTCTTAGACAAGCAGGCTCCATGGCAGTGGACTAAAGTCCATGACAGGAGTTTCAATGAGGTTAAGGCCTTGCTCACTTCAAATGCTGTTTTAGAACATTAGAATGGGAGTACTTAGTCATCTGAAGGCTGATGGGACACAAATCCCTGTGGCCTATTACTCCAGGACTCTGTCATCTGCAGAGTGGAATTACGCTCAGATTGACAGGGAAGCCTTGGCCATAGTGGCTGGCATAAAGAAATTCCATGATTTCTTATATGGCCACCACTTCATGATCTATACAGACCATAAGCCTCTGCTGGGTTTGTTTACCACCAACATTGCATTGGTCCCGGGCATTCCAAAAGCTGCCCAGGACCAGATAGAGCAGTGCCAGCCTTGTGCGCATGCGCAAGGCATGAAAATGCTCTGTTCCTATTGGTTGACACTGTCCAGGTTTCTGGCCATATAAAAACCCCTGCGTGCCTTTTGTATTTTGTTTGGTTGTTGGAGAAGGAGAATAAAGAGTAGTTAACTGTTACCATGTGTCTTCATCATTCGCATGCGAACGAAGGATTCAACAATTATGACTATATACTATTCAAGTCAGGGTTTATATAACTGAAATGTTCAACAGAATTTTAAATTGTAATCTGACAAATGGTATATCAGATGTATCTTTCCCATAATTTACTGAACTATATTTCCATGAAAGTGGGTGTGGGTTGCTGCTTGAGTATTATATATTTAAATTTCAAAAAAATGTTTATGTCCAATAGATTTAAATGTAAATCTTACTTCATTTCCAATGAAACTACCATTGCTATTTTAAGAACTGGCTCATATCTTGCTTTTTTTTTTCAAAATTAATAAATGATTGAGAGATTAAAAATTAGAATTATACATGATAAATGAAGTAAGTTATTACTAATTATTCTAAAAGTCAAACAATCAGAAAATGATCTCTTCAGGTGCTAATTTTAATACTTGAATGATATTAATAAGGCTCTTGATAAAACAGCAGGATATCTTTAGATTACACAAGTAATCAGGAAGAAAATTTATTGTGGCTTTGTGAAGCATGAAATGTTTGTGGAATGTATGCAAAAGTGGTACTTTATTCTCTGCAGTGAACAATTCCAAGTCCTCATAATAGAAAATATTTAATAGTTTGAAAACTCTTGAGGCATAGTTTAAAGTTGTTCAAGTACAGTTAATTTGACTCAATATAAATGAACACTGAAATAAGAGTTGCCTTATGTAAAAATACTTTAGGGCCTCATTGATTAAAATAATTATATAAGATAATGCTAAAAACATTAAGATAGTGAGAAAGTAAAATCAACGTCTAGAGAGTTAACATATGAAGGAATACCATTTGCAGATGAGATTTTGAATAGCAGACTCATTTGAATTTTTTTAAAAACAACACTTTCTACATCAAAAAAAGCCCCAAAGCTTCATCCAGGCAAGTAGTAAATTTAACTTCTAAAAGTAAAATGTATTAAAATATATCTTCAATTTAATGCACATGTTCATTTGTACTTTTTAGAAATCATGTTTAATTTAATTAGAAAGTATGTTTTTAATATTTGTTGACAAATATTAGAGATAGAGATGATAGAGACAGAGATAGAGATAGAGATAGAGATAGAGATAGAGATAGAGATAGAGATAGATAATCTGTCAACAAATTGTCAACCATCTGGCTAGCAAATTCAATATTGAAGAAATTCTATGGTCTTGAAGTGCCATAAGAGGTAAATTTTATTGAATACACATCCGGCACTGAAGAAGCAAAATCAACTCTAATTTTCCCAATGAAAATCTAGTTAGTTAGCAATAGCTTTTCATAATCCCCACCCACCAAATGTTCACATTACCAATCACATCTCTTCTGTTTGGTATGGGAACAATCCACTTCTCCATCAGACACCTGTTTTTGTGATCTTGGATCTCACAGTCTCTGGATGGCATCTTGAAACTCCCATTTCTTTCCCAGGCTCTACCTCCCCCCCCCACCATTTCTGTGGCAAGTTGAGTAGTGACAGAGGTTAGCAAACATCTTAGCAATTCATCATTGACACAAATATTAAAACAAACATTACAATCAAAAGAAGGGGTGAGAAGATATCTTCACATCCTGGATATAAACTGTTGCAACTCTCTTTTTGGGATGGCACTACAGGGCATTGCAGACCAAAACAACTCAACACAGCGACAGTTTTTCCCCTCCAGCCATTATTGTACTGAACATCTAATTCTCATAGTGATATCTAATGTCTATGGGTACTTACCCAAGTAGTATGGCTGTATTATTATTATTATTATTATTATTATTATTATTATTATTGTTGTTGTTGTTGTTGTTGTTGTTATTGTTGTTATTATTATTATTATTATTATTATTATTATTATTATTATTCATCGCACTTAGCCAGATATTCAGATTTGGCATTTTTGTCTACCTATTGAGTTCTTACGAAGGACCTGGGATAGGAGATGTGGATGTTTGATGGTATTACAGATATCGTCACATGATAGAAGCAATTCCTAGTAAGGCCGCCTTTTGCAATGGACTTATGGTGAATTTGTCAATGCCAATGGTGTTCAAGTGGTGCTCCAGTTGTTTTGGGATTGCACCCAGGGTGCCTATTACTATTGGTACTACCCTTACTTGCCTTTGCCACAGTCATTCTATTTCTATTTGTAGGTCTTTGTATTTTATTATCTTCTCCAGTTCTTTCTCATCTATTCTGCTGTCTCCAGCAACTGCTATGTCCACTATCCAGACTTTTTTGTCTTTCTTATCGACAATTGTTAAGTTTGGAGTATTATGTGGCAGATGCTTGTCTGTTTAAATTCTAAAGTTCCAGAGCAATTTATTATTATTATTATTGTTGTTGTTGTTGTTACTGTTGTTATTACTGTTGTTATTTTCATTCTTACTCCCTCCTACTATTGGGATGATGATGATGATGATGATGATGATGATGATGATGATGATGATGATGATGATGATGATGATGATGATGATGACGATGACGATGACGATGATGATTCTGTTGCTTTGCATGTACACTGACAACTTCTGTACTGGAGACAAATTCCTGTGTCTAATCATACTTGGCCAAATATTCTGTTCTGTTCTGTCCTGTCCTGTCCTGTCCTGTCCTACCCTATCCTATCCTATCCTATCCTATCCTACCCCACCTCATCCCACCCCACCCCATTCCACTCCATTCTATCCTACTTTATTTTTGGTCAACTCAAGTGGCATGCATACTTAATGTTCCTACCTTCTATTTTCTCTACAACCACAACCATGTGAAATAAATTGTAATAAAAGAGAGCAATTGATACAAAATCATCAATCATTTTTCATGTCTAAAGAAGAATTAGAACTCACATTTTCCTGGTTTTTTAGCCATTATACTAAAATGGTTTTCAGTTTAATAAATATTGCTTTTAGAGAACAGAAGAAAACATGTATGAAAATTTACTAACCTAACCTAATCTAAACTCAGTAAATAAGTTTATTATTAATCTATTAATCTACGTTTGGAAGAGGTTTAAGCTCCATATAACCAAGATCAAACTTTCAAAAACTGTAGGCTACACAGACTCCATAAACTTCCATAGCATGGTCTCAATATATGGAGATAGTCCAAATGATTACTTTGGAACAAGCTTACATTTACTTATTTTCAAAACTTAGCTCTCAACATACATTGTTGCTTGTAATTAACAATATTTGTCTAAGAAATAAACTCATTGGAAATTAGTTTCAATTTATTGTGAGTTAGTAACTTAGTCCTTTCTCAGCACTAAAACTATATGACACCTTCAACAATATTGTAAAAGTCGGTGGTTTCTTCACAACGAATCAGAATATGTGTAACTCTAGTTCTGGAAAGTATGAATACCAGTGTAGTATGATAGATATTGTAGTGTAATAGTTCAAGTTTAAAGTAAAATGAGGAAGCATAGATTTAGGTTCATTCTCAGCTATGGAATTTCAGCAGTGAATTTTGATAATCATTCTCTCTTAGTTTATCCTAGCTCATGGGGTTTTTGTTGCAGGGTTAAATTTTGGAGATCATTTAACCTATAAGAGGAAAATGAAATATAAAGGAGGAGAAAAATAAAAAAGGAGAAACAGCATCAACATGGAAATGAGCAGATCAGTCTACTCCTATACTGATAGAGATGAGGTGAGCTAAAATCATAGCCACGCTTCTATGCATGTGTGTGTGTGTGTGTGTGTGTGTGTGTGTTTCTCTTCAATGAAGAACACATCACATCACATCCACTGCTTGCTATCCCATTAGTCATGAGATTCCTCCTAAAATGTAGCTTAGGTTCCTTTGTTATCATTTTAGCTATTGCTCTGGTCTAACATTTGGAACATTAAAGAATAAATGGAGTCTTTGTTCTGTATGATAAGCCTTGGGATATTTAATCTTTGGCTTCTATCCTATCATCTCCTAGTCATCATCTCTGTTGATTAACTATACCCTAATCCTTTGATACTTCCTCATAGGGCTTATTTTTCCAAATCTCCCTCTATCTCAATAATCATCTTCCATGGTTGTTCTAATTTTTTACTATCACTTTTGGTTATAATGCCAAGGACTGAACACAATTTTACAAATACTGTCTAACTGAGATAGGTACAATGAAAGTCATCTTCTGTGATGTGGAGCCTATATTCCTGTTGCTGCTGTTTGGTTCATCCGGGTTGAAAGGATTAGCCAGTGACATCACTGTTGCCTGGGGAATGCCTGGTTGAGGGCTCCTTTCATGTTCCCATTATTGATCCCACCAAAGTGGTACCTACTTATCTACTCATGTTTGCACACTTTCAAACTGCTAGGTGAGCAGGAGCTGTAGTGAATGACAGGAGCTTGCCCCATCACACAGCAGCACTCTGGTCTCAAACTCCTGTTAACTTTTCCTATTAATGAACCTAAATATAGCATTTACCTTTTTAGCAACTGCATCATGCTGCTGCCTTAGTTATTACATATGGTTAAAAGGGCTCTTTCACAGATAGTATTGCCAGTCAGGTCTCACCCATAGTATATCTGTGCCTTTTTTCTTATCCATATGTAGAACTTTAATTTCTTTCTTTTGAATATCATTCTATTTGTTTCAGATCACTGCTCAAGCCTGTCTGTATATTTTATATTCTTCTCTTTTTTACCTAGCTACTTCTAGGTAAAAAGAGAGCTACCTCTCTCATTTTTGTGTTATTTGCAAATGTTCTATCTTGCAAGCCTGTAAATCAGGGTTGTCAAACTGCCGGCCCATAGGCTGGATGCGTCATGCCAAAACCACACCTACCCCATTGCTGGCAAAGGGAAAAAAGTCACGATATGTCACGACACATCATGTGATGTTGCGAGCTTGACACCCCTGCTGTAAATGATGTAAGGAAGTTTGAGATAAAGTATTTGAATGGTTATCTCAGAAAAATTGTTGAGACAAGTTCAGAAGTTCAGAGTAGAGAACCCAGGTTCTTTCCTCCTAACTGCAGTGCTGATGGTTTGTGGTCACTGAGTCTACCAAACAGTCTTTATCTATCCAACATTTTACTATTTTATTGAAGAAAATATTATGGAGCAGCTTGTTAAAGACTTTGCTGAAGTCCAAATACACCACACCTGTATTCCCCTGATCTAAACATTTTGAGTTTTGGCCTGACATAATTAATTTTTATAACATTCCAAAGAGATGTTTTGAGTGGGACTGGTGTTTTGGTCTGAGCTCAAAATAAAATATTTATAAGAGCCAAGTAAAACTAATTCATGTTTAATTATGCAATTGCAATAATTTAAACTATTGGTTGAAATTATGCAGTGAAATTAACTCCAATAACTGTATTTTAGATACTAACCATAATAAATCATCTCAAAAGTTTTCAAAATAGCAGTTTTATGCATTTCTATCAAGAAATATATTGCAAAGATTGTGTTTTTCTTTATCTTCAAGAATAAAAATAAAATAAAATATTTTATTACATATTATATATAATGAAATTCATACTTTATATTAAACAATTTGATAGCATTAAATTTAACTTAATTCTTATTAGGCTTAGAGTTAATAGTTGGATGTCCAGTGACATAAAATTAATTAAAATTAAAATGAACAATTAAAAATTTGCTGAACAAATGCTTTTTAAAAATTCTTCCCTTATTAACTAAAATGTGTGGGTGAAACAGGGAAGATAACTGAATGTTTGAAAATAGTAAGTTTTAGTATTACAATTGGTGTAGCTATTGATAGAACAGAAATTCATTTAGTCCTATATTTATTCATGAATTCAATTAATCAATTTTACTATACAAATGAACTTATCTAACTTGGCTCAAATGACATTCATATGATCTAAAACTCTATTATCCTTTGAAACTTGGATTGTCTGCTGTGATTCTAATCAAAACATATATAAATGTATTTGATACATAAATTTTGAGATCACCTACTTAAGTTGTTTACATTATTAAATGTATAAAAATACTATATATTAAAAACAACAATATCATGCAAAACACCACTTTTTCCTAAATGACAAAGATTGGGAAGGTATATTGTCGTAAGAGGGTACAGTGTTCCACAGGGAGGAAGCAGTTCATTCTCAAAAATAGATATTACTGGCTCCTATTTCCTTGATCTTTTCAAAGTGAACACCCACAACAACTCAGCTAAAAAAGATGGTTATGATCATAATCACTTTTAATTTGCCTCTGGAAGCCTGTTAAGAGCAAAGCGGCTATCACAAGACTGATACAATATTAATCTTTCAAACTTGTTAGTATACTTAAAAGGTGGGCAGCTGTGTTCTGTGCCAGCTGCTACTTCTGGATCATCTTCAAAGGTAGTGCCATATAGAGTGATAGTAGTCTCAGTATGACAAGACAAGGGTACAAGTCAATGTATTTAGTACTTCCTGATCCAAGGAAAGGAACTAGCAGACCAATCAAAGCCTACTAAAGCATCTCTGGGCCATGTCTTCAGCTGATGTTCTAGCAGGAGTGATTGTCCAGTTGCATACCTTCCTTCATGTGAAGTACCACCTCAACAAGAACATGACATAGAACATTTATGGTACTAGAAGCTTTTGCACCAAAACCAACTCCATCTTGCTGGATTCAGTACAAATCTGTTGCAGCCCATCTAATGCCTCATAGGCTCCCAGTACCAGGTCAAGTATAATCTAAATTTTCTGGTTTAGCCTTGTTTCCAAGTTAAAACTGGGTGATTTTCATTTTGAAATACATGGCTCACCAAGTAGCTGGATAAAAACTGAAATAATGTAAATATGACTCTACTTAGTGATCCATGAGACATTACACAGTAGATTTTTGGTGTTTTTCATCAATAGCAATATTCAGAAACACAGCAAGTTTGTACTGTCTTCCAATTACATGTAAAAGAATGGAAGGTATTTAGAAATATAAAGCACCTTGGAAAGAAGCCAGCATTCTAGATAAAAGTACTTAAGATTAATTTAACATGCACAGGATTTCCCAATTAAAACTTTCACATTAGCACTGCATTTTAAACAGTTAATCTCCTAATGAGACATCCCCAGCAATGAAAAGTGAATTGCAGGATTCAATATGGCCTTGAGGCCTGTTTGTGCATCTGGAAATAGCTGTGGCTTTTGTAAAAGCTGAATTTATGTGATCTTGCAAACAATGGCTGTAACAGAAGAGCTGTACTGCCATCTATTGATACCAAATTCTTTCTCATGTCACATACATCTGGCTTAATTCATGAAAGAGTCTTGCTTGATTTTACATGAAAGCTAGAAGCTTTAAGTTGGTATTATTATAAGGAAAAAATACTTTATTCCCTAATGGCAGTATCTATCAGAAAAAATACTCTGATCATTATCTTTTTTCAGTTTTGAAATTATTTTCAATGAAGCTGATTGGATTTCACATAGAGCCCATAAATATTGTATACCTGCCAGTCTGAGGCAGTGCTCAAACTATGAACTTAACTGAAAAAAAGTGATTTAGTAAGTCTCATTCTATTTCTATGCTTTAGATATTTTTTCTTGGCTTCAAAAATGTTGTGCATTGGTGACAACATATCTTTCCCATATGTAGTTTTCTTGAATTCTTAAAAAAATGTTCACAATTAGAAGATAGAATCAATTAATAAAAGGGAAATTGTGATACATTCATCTTTGCTCTATATAACCAGTATCAAGATATTTTGTTGAATTATTTTGTTTCTTGTTTTTTTAAAAGAAGTGGCAATGTTAGGAACAATTAACACTATGAAATTAATTCACCAAACCATTTTCATAGCTCTTTTTCTCTGTTTCACATGCATACACACATCAATTCAACCTAAGTGGTAGTTCAAATAACAGTTAATATTATAAATCTAGAAGACTATCATTTAAAAAGAGCAAAGTGTTTTCAATAATAATTGAATATTTTCATTGTATCATGTATCATTGGAGGCTTGCTGACATTTTTTAAAAGAACACCAATGGTCTTTGCTAGAGAGTGGGCATCAATGAAAAAGCACAAAAATGCATTTACATAAAAAAGAACTATATTTCCACAGGGACTGGTGATGTTTTATTTTCTCTTAGTTCTGCTCTGGTAGTGAAAATAAAGTTAAAAGAGAGCTTTCAGAATAAAAAAAAGTGATGAGATATCTGCTGTCACTTACAAGATATGAAAAACCTTGGTGCATGTACCTGTCATTTTGACAATAAAAAACTCCAAGCTGAAGGTGAAATGCAAAGTCATATACTGACAAAGTAACCTACCCTTTGACCTTGGGTGCAAAATGTGCTCAGTGCTTTCCTAAGATAAGAGAAGACAAATATATATAAGCTCAATAGAGAGTAGGATGAACATTTATAAAAGATGAGCATGGATGCTGCAGCAATTTAATATTGTCTTCTCAAAAGATGCATTTCCTACTTAACAATAGTTGAATTTTCTTATGTTTAAAATTTATAATAGGGGACTGAAATGATAGGCATACTTTGCAAATCCTCTTCATTTTGGCAAGTCTTCATATCAAAGCTAGTTTATTTCAAAATATAGTTGTAAACAAAGCCCTAAGCTATTTAGATTAAAAAAGTGGATGTGATGCATAGGATACACCTGCACATATTATATAGTATAGTATATAACTAGTAGAACAGTTGCAGGTATTGGGTTTGTCTAATTTAATGAAAAGAAGACTAGGGGTGACATAATAGATTTTAAATAATCTTATGTATTTTCTCTACTCAGACAAATTCAGTTTTATGGTGTATTTATTTATTTCACATTTCTGTAGCACCCATCTCCTTCAAAGAGGATGTTTTTACTTACTATAAAGGTAGAAAACAGTATTTAATAAACTACCCGACACTGATTAAAAAGCAAGCATATTCATTTAATGTCCTTCTATTGTTTTCACTTAGTGTCCAAGACCAAATGATATGATTTCAATCTATTTATCATCTCACACAGGCTTCTGAAATCCAGTCTGCAGCTCTGTGTCCTATCTTCATGAAAAATGCATGGAGTTCCCACTGCTTTGAGGCAGCAGTTAGTCAATATTTACCTGGACCCTGGGTTTGTCCTGGAGAAGAGGATGGAGAAACTTACATTCATAGCCAACAGGAGGTAAGGAACAAGGAAGAGCCTGCTGAGCTACTTCTAACCCCCCCCCAAATATTGAAGATGCTTTCAAAATACTACCAAATATGTAGCTGTAGATGTAAAGCTCAGTTGGACATGTCAGTCTACTGCAATGCAAACATGCTATATCTCACAACTGCTTTCCACCAAAAAGCAACTATTTCCCTACTGCCAATATCCAGTGAACTGCCATACATCTACTAGAAATTTACATCCAGTGTGTTTCCTGTGGATATGTAACTGGAAATAAATAGTATGAGTTGTCAAGGATAGATTAAGTCAACATAGGGCCAGACCAGGAACTAAACAAACATCTTGAGTAGAGGTATCCATAGTGTTTCTCTTTATATTTGTGCAGAAGGTTTTTGCACATGTAACTGTAGTACATGCATAGATTCCTTTCCTTGTTTCTAAATGTATACACTTTTAAAATAATTGAAAGTAAGAAACAAAGATATTTATCAAGAATTGGCAAGTATAGTGTGGTCTACTTTCTCAGCCAGGGTGAGAGAATGAGTAGTAATCTCTTCTGAATTAAGTTTATATGGGAATATCTCAACTAATGAATCATCAAATATTTATCTTTATATATACGTAATATATGTCCTAGTAGAAGCTCCTAAAACATGGGTAATCTCTGGAAGTCTTTAATATGTGGGTGGTTTATATTTTAAATGTATTAAATAAAATGTACACAATAACAATCATACATGAAAGAGAGAACATATCCAGGCAAATTGTTGCAATTCTTGCATTAGTTACAATAATGCTTTTTAGAAGTTATATCTCAAGGGGAACACTGCAGTACTGCAACCTTGCTTTTGCAATATGAATAGTATATGAAAGTAAACACTACTAAATCCCCCTTGACTGAAGATGAAAAGAACCTTTATAATCAGGTGGCTGGTGTATGCTGAAAATAATTCAGAAAGGATACTTTGGATTACAGCATGGCTGTATGACTCCAACAGTTTTCTGTTATAAAAGCAGCTCTTTTTGTTTTACAGCTGTTTTAAAAGTTGTATTGACTTTAATGAGACAGCCTCTAAAATAATAGATATTTATTCAAATTTCACTGGGAAGCCTGAAAAAAGAGCTGTTATAATGAATATTATAGAGGTACTATGCTTGCATGAAATTCAAAACCACCTTTTAGATTATCCATAGTCCTAATTACAAATATTACTATGAAGAAAGCATCCTATTTATAACTTTCCATTTATATAAAATAGCTTTATTTGTATAAATCATAAAACTGCACAATCATCATCACAGTAATGTCTGACATAATAACTACTAAAAGACATCATTGTCAATATGGAGCATGGCTAGTGACATCCTCTATTTCACGTTATCTGAATTCAACAAGATATATTTGAATATCTTTATGATAAATGTATAGATAGTCCTCAATTTGCAACAGTTCATTTAGTGACTATTTGAAGTTATAAAGGCACTAAAAAAAGTGACTTATGACCAGTTTTCACACATACAATGGTTGCAGGATCCCAATATTCACATGTTCAAAATCTGGATGCTTGGCAACTTCTTCATATTTATGATGATCGCAGTGTCTCAGGGTCATGTGATTCCATTTTGTGACCTTCTGTTAAGCAAAGTCAATGGGGAAGCCAGATTCACTTAACAACCATGTTACTAACTTAACAACTGGAGTGATTCACTTAACAACTCTGGCAAGAAAGGTTGTAAAATGGGGCAAAATTCACTTAACAAATGTCTCATTTAGTAACAGAAATTTTGGGATCAATTGTCATCATAAGACGAGGACTATGTGTAGTTTATTTGTATCCTATGTTCATCTCAGAAGGAGCAAAATGTTTGAAACGTCTTGTTTGAAACTATGCAGTATAGTATTCAGCATGTGAACACACAAAAGATATAATGGAGAATGTGCCTTCACACAATACAAAGAAAACACTTATATGTTCACAGTCTTTGACTACTCACAACACAAGTGTATTGGAAATCATGAAATGGATCTACTATCGTTCAAACTTGCTAATAGTAAAATCTTATTTAACTAAAAATAAAAGCTGTTTTGACTAGAGCTAAACTTCATGAAAATGTATTTTTCATGAGTAATAGTGTGGAACTGGCTTGTCATTTATGGACTTCTTTTGGGATTTATGTATGTTTTATTTCCTTATCAAGTCTACCCCCTGGTGATCTACCATTCAAATACTAGACAGATCTGACATTCTTTAGCTTATTGAAATCAGTCACAGTCAGCTAGCTGGATTTAAGTAGCCCTAAAACAGGCCTCATTCAGATGCCTACACATTAAAAAAAACCACTTGCTTTCAATTTGTTTGAACATTATAAAAATTATTAATTTCTAAATGCTTCTTTATAGAGTCACACTACATTCCTGATTGCACCAATGAGCTTCCATGTGCATGGAGTGGAATTGTATGGGATTAATTTAGAATTACTTATTTCAATTGCTTGGGATTTTTATTCCTGTTGATTTATTCTACATCAATCCTTCCTTTTCAAAAGGTAACATATTCAAAAGCAAATAGTCACATTCCTCACTCTGTAATGTAGTTCTAGTCTCACGCTGAATTCCTGCCGCTGTTGTAATTCAAACAATAAATAATAACAGTAAAAAAAATACAGGAAAGGAAATGGAAGTACACTTATAAAATCAACCACAATATTATGTAGTATACTATATGTTGTATTATACTATTCTTAAATAGGGTTTATGCTCTGTGTAGGCTTGTTCTTCACTGTATAAATGTATTCATGATCCATCCTTTTGAATTACGTAGTACTAAAATTCAATCACAGTAATACTACCCTTCATTTCTCTCCAACAAGAAAATAATACCTATGGTAGGTAATGCTACTTTGTATGGATTTTGACAAACCTGAAATAATTTAATGAAGCAATAAGACTACATTGTTGTGCAGCCAGAACAAATAAGTCACCTTGAGGTATTGTTTTACTAAAAAGACTGAGCAAGGACTGCTAAGGCAATTCAGCTTGTATTTCAACAGCTATGCTTCACTGTTTTCGTTCTTAACTATTGGGAATTCTATGGGATGTCCCTATTACTTCTTAATGCTTCACAAAGATCTATGGCTATGAAGATGAATGGCCTTAAAAGGGACTGTACATACTATTCAGACATTTTGAGGGGAGGAAAAGAATGAAGAGGCCATGATCCCATCAATGGTTAAACTATGCAAAAAGACTATTATTAATATTTCCAGAAAATATATGAATTAATCCTTATTGATTCCATTTATTTACAGTACTAGAATAGCAGAAACAGTAGAGATGAAAATTAGGTGTAAATTGGTGGCTGCTTGCTAACATTTTGAATGCAGACTGTCTAAATATTTGCAAGAATCATTTGATGCTAAACATAATTAAAGATGAGGATAGTGGACATGAGCTCTTCCAGACATTGCTAACATATGATTATCCTTTCCACTTCAAGACAAAAATACTTAGAAATATTGTTTGCCATGTCATGTTATCATGTAAATAGTATATCTTTTTTTAAAGTATTTTGATATTGATCATATTTTTCTTCTTATCACATATGGCTTTTCTTTTTATGTTATTACTTTTAAAAGCAATTAAAATTATTTTTAAAAAAATTCCTATCACATGCAGATTTCTCCCCTGTCATAATTTTACCTGTTAGAGCAGGATAAGGGCATAAGCCATATTCAGACAATACTTTCTTATGTTGGATTTAGTCCATATGAAATAGTTGCCCTGGAGATACAGCATCCAGGAGCTATCTCCATATGTAAGAGAAAGTGACTGCAGCAGAGAGTTTTCATATATCCATGAACATGTCTATCTGAGCTGAATAAAAAAGTACTCAGTTGTTATGGCAATTGACATACTCAGTGGTACCAGTGTTTGTTAACAGCAAATGAAAGATTAACTGGCAATCCCACTTTTTACCATAATCTGGATTGTGTATATCTCTACCAATATACAGCTTTAGGTACAAAAGCAACAAATTTTCAAATGTTCAAACTGATAATGTAGATGCCTTCAACAGCCTGTAAATCATATATTCTGTGTCAGGGATAAAAATGCTTAAACTCTAACTTTAGCTCTTGACTCTTTAACTTTAAAGATAGCTTTAGAAGTGTAAATATTTCTGCAAATCAGACTTCATTCCTGATGGCTACATGGAAACATTCATATTGCTTTCTTGGCAAAGTACATTAAAGTGATTGTCATTGCTTTCTTCTGTGATGTTTTTTTCAACTTTCCAAACTAGCCATTGCCCTTATTATTTGCTGGTGGTTTCCCATCCAGTTTCTGTGGAGATGGTTTCCAGCATCAAATTTCTGGGTGTACAACTAATGAATAGGCTGGCTTGGTTGCTCAACAGCAAGATACTGGTAAAGCAGGCACAGCAGCACCTGAATTTTCTGCGTCACATGAGAAAAGTACATCTTCCTTCCCTTGTCCTTACCATTTTCTACAGAGGATGATCAACAGCATCTTGTCATACAGCATTACAGTATGGTTTGGAAGCATCACTGCTTCAGACAGGAAGGTGGTACAGAGAGTGGTGAGGATGGCAGAAAGGACTATTGGCAGTTCCCTTCTTTCCATCCAGGACATAACATATAGGGTCCGCAAGATTGTCTGGGATACTACACATCATCTTCATGACCTGTTTCCTTGTTACCTTCTGGCATCTGAAGCAGAACATTCAGATTCAGTCACAGTTTTGTTCCATACAGTATTAACCTTGTGAACTCTAAAGGTTCCTCTTTCTGCTATGTATTCAAGATGGACAGTGATTAATATTTATTTGTTATTTATATGTAATAGTCTAGGTTTATACATATGTTGTATATAGCATGTTTAAATGTGTGTTATGTATATGTACACTTTTGAGAGCAAGCAACAAAATTTCATTTTTAATGTGTACCAATGTGCCCACAGTAAAATGACAATAAAGACTATCTATCTATCTATCTATCTATCTATCTATCTATCTATCTATCTATCTATCTATCTATCTATCTATCTATCTATCTATCTATCTATCTATTCCTGCATAGTTTTCTAGCTCATTCAAGGTTGCTTATCTAGTCCAATATGACTGATTGTGGCTAAATCCATTTGCTAAATTGAGTAGCTCATATGTGTCTTAGATCAGTAATTCTTTATGGGGTAATTAAAATGATTTTATCCATTAGGTGCTGGATAAACTCTTTCAGACAGCCCTTAATCTAAATTCTCCTTCCCAAAGAGGAACTGGGTCAACTTAAACAGGGCCACTGTGTGGATGCAATAAGTGGATGCAATTGGTTAGGTAATAGATAACAATAGGTTACCATTGAAGAACATCCAAAAGTTGGTTAAAAAAAGGTGGACACCAACAATTATAGCATTCTTTGGTACACCAAGGTTACACCTTTATTATGCAGGCTTTACTGGTTTCTAATAGACTATCCTAATAAACTATCAACTGTAAAGCCATGATATTTTAAGGACCACCTTTTCCAATTGTCTCTATCTATGCCATCAGGTCTAGCAGGAGGTTCACGTTCTATTTTGCTACTTTGTTTATGCTACCTTTTTGGATCCAGGAAGCAAGCTTTTCTTCTGGTTTTTTTTTTTTTCAAAAAATTTGTCTGTTCTCTCAGGAATTATTTTTAGTAGAACTGAAAGGCTTGAAGTTTTATTTATTTTATTTTTGCTAGATATATTATTTATTATTGTGTTTAAAAAAATAAGAGTAATTTGTATAAAATATTTGTGTAAAATATGCAGCCATATAAATTAATAGATAAAATAATTCATCAAATAGCTGTCAATGTAATATCATTTCAATAAAGTCCTATTCACCATAACCAGGGCTTTTTTTTTCTTATAGAATGCCCAGAACGGAGTTCCAGTACCTTTTTTGGATGGAACCTTGTAGGGTAGGCAAGGTGGGTTGTACAATGTGTGTGAGTTCTGGCGCCTTTTTTTTTTTTTTTAGAAAAAAAGCACTGACCATAACAATTAATGAATGCCAATGTACAATGTTTTTAAAAGTGACAAATATGCTAAATGTGTTTTAAGGTGAGAATCAAAGTCATAGGGAATGTCAAAGTATATATTTTTCTATCATTAACTGGATACAAAGCTGGTATACATTTTAAATATTCAGTAAAAACTCTGAGTCAATCAAGAAGAAAAATAAAAAAACATTTCTTAAAATGGATTCATATATGCACATTCAAAACATAAAGCTTAGATAAACAAATAAGTAAGCATATCAAAATCTTTTTCAGTGTGTTCTTTTTAAACTCTTACCTGGGATTATCTATTAAAAATATAGAATTTAAAATTTATAAAACATATAATTTTAAAGTCTTATTATTATCGTCCAATATGATTAGACTTATTTTAATTAATTCCAGCTTAAACAATGCCTTTCATCTTTATACCTACTTATGTATGTCTTAATAGTAACTGCATTAAAGTTTATAATTATGAAAATAAAAGCTAACACAAACTAGAAAAAGATGGAAGAATAAAAAGAAAAAGTAGAAAGTGCAGAAAAGAAAAAAAGAGAAATAGAAAAGAAAGAAAAGTAAAAATATAGTAAAGAAAGGAAAATAAATATATAAAGAAGTGACTTGTCACCGTTATCATTACAAATATAAACAAGTCTACCCGTAGACAGATATGTTGCTCTTGACATTGTAAATGTAAACGTAGTAAATATAAACTTTTTGGGATATTTTGTTTTATTTTGTGATTGTAAATTGAATTTATGTGTTCATCTCTTTTAATGTTTATCTGTATCTCTCTCTCTCTCTCTCTCTCTCTCTATCTATCTATCTATCTATCTATCTATTTATCTATCTATCTATCATCTATCTATCTATCCCTATCATCTATCTATCTTTTAAATTTATGTGCTGCCTGACTCTCTATCCACGGTCTGAGCAACTTACAATGGTGCCCTCCAATGTCCAATTTTTAAAAAGTTAATAGTTTGGGTTTTTAAAATCAAATCTAAAGCATTTATCATTAATTTATCATTAATTCCAAAATCATATTTCAAACTGATATGGATCCTTGTCTACTTGTAATGTATAAAATCACATACACACTTTTGTTAACTTGTAGTTTAAATTTCATTTTGCTAAAAATTGAAGGATTCACACAGTGCTGTAAAACTTGTTGATTCAAAGCTTTTTAATAGTTGAAAGCAATTAACAAGCAATTTCATAAATTTATTATTAGAAAAGGAAGTATACAAACTTAGTATCTTTTCAAGGATGTTGACCACAATTTCTTTCCATGATACCATCTCCAGTTCCTCATTTCTTTCAATAGAAATCCTAATGCCATTTATCTTTTTGAAACATCTGGTCTTCAGTGAAATTCAATCTAGTATCTTCCTGCATAATTTTGATTCTTGGAGCATATCACAGAAATCTGTTGAGAATGGTTTCCTTGTACATGTCTGGTGAGTTCCATGATGTATGTAATTTATTTCTGACCTGTCTTCCCATGGACACAGCATTTATTCACTCTTGTGAGAATGAGAATGAGTGACTTCACTCTCTCACAAATATGTTCTATACACTCATTCTTGATTCAAGGTTGCCATTAATTTGTGATGAAAGAATAGGACATCAGAATTATCTGTAGAGAAGAAACTATGAAAACAAATGTTGATTGTCATTCTGTGAAAGCTGCTATCTTCCACTTAAGCACAACTCTCATTTGTTATCCTCTTTATGCTTTGTGGCTTATCATCAAAATTGACTGACTTTCATATTTCAGAGATTTTAAATGTTTAAAGCTACATACATTTTCCAAAGATTTAAAGAAGCTCAATTTTTCTCTTCTTAATTAGATTCATATAAAATACCATCACATAAAAAAATATTTTGTAATACTGGATAACATATTTTTTTTCTTTTCTTTGGCTTTAAAATTTGCCAAGCTCTGAACAATGAAAGATTTCAAACATGATATTTATTCTGAAATCCTACTGAGTACAAGAGGACTTTCACTTACTGAACTAACTTTTCTAACATCTAAATATTCTAAATATTTATTTTTAAAGACCAAATTAGGTAAGATAATCTTGATTCTGGTCAATCATAGACCTATAAGAAAGTTTTATATAGCATTAGGACATTGAAAATAATTTGAGCATATATTATTATTAGGTTGGAGATACACATATAGACAGACACACACAAACACCCCCCCAAACACACACACACATAAATGTACAAAGAAAAGGCTATGAGCAATGTTTACACATGTTATGCTCATAAGTAGTTGCAACTTTTCATTTACAAAATTAGAAGGATCTTTTGCATACTGTAGTATAGGTAGTCTCGACTTACAACCACAATTGAGCCCAAAATTTCTGTTGCTAAGTGAGACATTTGTAAGCGAGTTCTGCCCATTTTACAACCTTTCTTGCCACAGTGTTAAGTCAAACACTGCAGTTGTTAAGTTAGTAACCCATTTGCTATGTGAACATGGTTTCCCACTGACCTTGCTTGTCAGAAGGTCACAAAAGGTAATCTCATGGCCCCGGCAGACTGCAATTGTCATAAATATGAGTCATTTGCCAAGCATCTGAATTTTGATCACATGACCATAGGGATGCTGCAATGGTTGTAAGTGTGAAAACTGGTCACTTTTTTCAGTGGCATTGTAACTTTGAACCATCACTAAATGAACTGTTGTAAAGTCGAGGATTACCTGCATATGCAAGATAAATTACATATTGTATACAACTATTTAAAGGACATTATTAAAAGCTATAAGCATTATTTATAACAAATAAATAGAGAAAGAAAATTCCTTTCTTACTAGCCCTAAGGACGCACCAGCTGAATGAACCAGTAATGGGGATAACAGAAAATTGATTAACTAAGGAATGGGAATGGTGTGAAAGAAATGACATAAAAATGCTTGGATATTTAATGAGGTACTATAATGAAGACATTTCAGTTACAAATTGTGAGATGTGGCAGAAGAGAAAAAAATGTTGTAAAAAAAAAGAAAATGAACTCTGCACTTTTAAGCACCCTTTCACATTACTGGAGGGTATAGTTGTGTCATAGGTCCAAGTAGATGGCTACCTAGAGATTCAGCTTCATTAATCTGGGCATGTGCAGACAAGTGGAAATTCTTTTGTACACTCCTTATGACAAG
This sequence comes from Bothrops alternatus, assembly GCA_034064705.1. Lineage (NCBI taxonomy): Eukaryota > Metazoa > Chordata > Lepidosauria > Squamata > Viperidae > Bothrops > Bothrops alternatus. The sequence continues at coordinate 2,971,559 of JARGCV010000081.1, read as the reverse complement.
TAAGAAGCCTTACAGTGTGGTTAGGCAATCTCCTGAATAAATATGAGCAAAATGCAACAATGGATGTTTCACTGGATACAAAACTTTATCAGAAGTATTCAGGGCATAAATGCTATCCAGGCATACAAGGTGATTATATAATTCATGCCCAAATAATTTTACACTTGAAGTAAGTTAGGCAAATAGTAAGGAAGAGAGACAACACTACAAAGGATAGTTAATTGGATCTCCAATTACTCTCTTTCATGTGGGAATTATATTATTTTTTAAAAATCTCAATTAACAGCAAATGAGATTTGATCAAAGCTTAACTGCTGTGCAAGGGTGTCAAACTGCTGGCCCGCTGGCCAGTTGCATCATGCAGAGGCTGCACCCATGCCAGCTCCAACAATGCGGAAAAAAGTCACGATACATTGTGACAAATCACGTGATGTGGCGGGTTTGACACCCATGTTATAAAGGATATCTCAATATGGGGGAAGGGAGGTGTATTCCTTCTCATCCCCATCAGAGATCTATTGAAAAGATCTTCACACCCGCATGAAGCAAGTAGGTCTTATAAACACTTCTATTTATGTCAGTGTAAAATGTTTAAAAGCTTAATTATCATTATGGAGAGATGAAAGTTTTATAGGCCTATTCTGGAAGTCAGTAGTTTAAAGCATGCTACCTTTTAAAATTTGTGCCATACAGTACTTGAGTTGCATGACTGCAAATTTCTATGCCGCCCTGAGTTCCCGGAATAGGGCGGCATAGAAATTTAATAAATAATAATAATAATAAATATGTTTAGAAAGGAAGGGAATTAAATCTTTTTCCTAATAATTGAAATACCAATGGGAATTTCTATCTGAAGATGCTGTTTGACAAATGAGGGAAGCATCCAAGTTGTGGGGGCTAGAAATATCATTTCGTGACCTGGTATTAATTTTATTATAAATTCTAGACATGGTAATTGCAGTGTCATTTCTCTCAATTTCTATCATGCTCGCTAAATTGAAACACTAGGTATGATTCCAAGTTCCATAAAGTTGAAGTCTGAGTATAGTGACACATGCTAACACTGGCCACTCTTAGTGAGATCCAAAATTCAATCCAAAAAGTTAAAGAATTCTCAGCTAGTCACTAGACAATATACTCCAAAGGGAGCAGTATGACTCTTCATAGAATGAAGTATATGTCCACAGTGATATTTACAACTAAGATAATAGAATTAATTTTGCCACTGCTGAATTTTAGTTTGCCAAAGTATTATATAATCCTTAAAAATTGTCAATCCTTGAATGTTTTGTCAGCCTTCAAAGACTGCTGCTATCTGAATTATGACAGAGAGGAAGAAGCAATCCTTGTGCTCTTTTTACTTTATTCATTCACTTTTATCATCTTTTAAAGCTTTGATAAATTGCAAATACAAGCAAAATGCATTTAGACAGTAATTAAGACTACATATTTAGAAAACACTTGATAAAAAGGGTTCCATATTAAGCAGATTTAATTCATTCTGACTAGTTTAATTAGGCTAAATTTTATTTGACTAAAAAGTTTTATTTTGTTTTATTTTTTGTATTATTACTGTCAGTCTGGTTTCATAAAATATTGCCAGTATGAACAATAGAAAATTGTATGTTAACAGGTTGTTTTCATAGTCAGTATACACTGGTAAAGTACTTTGAATGAAATGGAATTAAGATGCACATTAATTAGACAAACTCATAATTATTAAATTTAACTCTGCAACTATAAACTCTTTTTTCTAAGTAAGGATTTAGAACTTCATTTTCTTTACTTCCTCTTTTATCACTTTGGGAGTGAAGGGAGATACAAAGTTCTGGTTCTTGTTCTTCTGGCAGCCTCAACCATTGTTAGTTGATGTTTTTTATAGTGCATCTTTAATGTTCTCTCTCCATCTTCTTCTGTGTCTGCCTCATATTCTTTGACCTTCTACTCTTTTTGTACATGACTGGTATGGTATGGAACGCTATGACATCCTCTCCAGGTTATTTGCTGTTTTTGTATGTAATTTAAGATTGGTTTTATGCAGTGGTGCGATTCAAATATGTGAACAACCGGTTCTCTGTGTGGATGCTGCTTCCGGACGTCCATTCTGGGCCTGGGCAACAAAAAAGTAGCTACTGGTGTCTTTTTCTTAGCATCTTTACATCTGGCCCCTGAACAGGGGCAGTCCCCCATGGAGCAACTGGGACAGCCCCCCCTTCCAAGGGAGCAACAGCCAACATACTTATCAGCGTCTGGAATAGACCTCTAAGTGCACTTTCGTCCTATGGGACCCCTCAGTGGTAAGTAAGGGTTGCAATCTATCTCAGCACCAGCAGAAACATGTATAGCAACTCAAATTCCTGTTACACAAATCAGGTGTGAAAGCCCCTGAGGCAGACATAAGGAAGCTGGTGGATGAGATAGGGAAACAAGAGCTGGACGCTTAGGTTACGAGATTGGGAAAAGATAGGGCATACTTTACATCTTGAATCTTGGGCTCTAGTACAGGTATTACATCAATGGCATCAGTGCCATCAAGCAGTGGAAAAATTTGGCTCAGATTCTTCAGCAGGGCAACAATTAACTACAAGCCCCACACCTGATTAGGATCAAGTAAAAACTGTGTCTCCGAAAGCATCTTTAATTGGATTTTCAGCTCCTTCTGAAGAGGCTAATTCTTTTGCTTCCTTATGGCCATCATACACCCCTGTAAGGAAAATATTAGAGGAACAATCTTGAAGTAGAAAAAATATATATGGGGAATCGTCAGAAGAATTTAAAGAAACAAATTAAATTAAAATGTACTCCTCTGCAATGTGTTTTGAACAACTGGGATGTTTTGAAACTTCAAGTAGCTGTTAAGTTTAACCCTGTCAGACAATGTCTGATGTGTAGAAGTATAAATAATATTTAACAAGACAACATTGAAAAACTTTGTAAACCTCCAGTTGGCTAGCCACAGAAGAAAAGAAAATTCAAAGAACTGAAAGTAAGTTTTTTTCTTCCTTTTCCCCCCTTTTAATCTGGCTCTATTCAATTCCCCTTTGTCAGAGGTGAGGAAAGGAGACTGCTACTTTTCCCTCACCCTTCACACCTTTAATATTCTTTTTAGTCTTTCCCCAATGTCTTTTGAAGTTGCTGGGATAAATTGGAAGTAACCATAAATGTTCCTCTGCTTTTTAATTAAAAGGGGAGGCCTGTTTTAGCCTCAAACCCCAAATTGATTTGTGTGTGTTTTGTTTATGTATAAGTGTGGCCACCCAGAACATTACGCTTGGGCTTGGAATGGTGAGAAAAATAGGAGATGGTTAAAAACCACATGTTTGGTTGGAATCATCTCATGATTTTTCTTGCTTCTTGCAGGACAAGCCATATGTCTAAATAAATGGTTGTTTTAATAGTATTTGTGTATATATGTTTGTCTGTGTTGTCCTGTGTTATTTCCAAGACTTGGAAGAGGATCAAAACCCTCTCTGATAACATCACACAAAAAGGCCTTATTTAAAAATAAATGGTTTGCCTGGAGAAAGTATGAAATGAAATATTTGTATGTGGAATTGTTTATGCAAGCAGTTAGAATGAAAGTGAATGAATTAATTTGTTGATACCTAAGTGTGTGTGTTAGCCTTCAAACCCTATCCTCCACCCACTGCCTCCCAGGCTGTGAAAGAAATAGTAAACTGCAGATTTTATTGTAAAAGTAAATTGAAAAGTAATAGTAAGTGTTTGCATGAGAAGAGTCCCATGGAGAATGTGTGAGAGAATTTATGGAAAATGCATGTGAAGGAAAGAAAACTATTTTTTAGTGATGAGAAGTTTGTAACAAAAAAAAATCCTGTCTCTTTTGTTTTTCAAAAGAGCTGTGTTGCTTTAAGAGCAAGAAAGACTGAAAGAAAGAAGGGGGGGAACTGTTCGTTTTAAACTTTTTTCTTCTCTGCTTAGATTTCCGGTTTGTGAATGGAGATGAAATTTAATGCCCACTCTTGCAGTTTCAGATTACAAAATTTTACTCAAAAGAGAAGACAGTAATTGTTGGACAATTTTTTTTGGGGGGGAATTGTTGAGTTTAAATTGTTTAGTTAGACCTATATATCTATCAACCAAAAGAAATGACTCTGAATTGTTTTGCTTAAGATTTGTAAATGTTTAACATACTTAATGGAAATTTGTTTCCATCTGAATGGTATTTGATTAACTTGGCATTTTACTTATTGACCAAAGGAAAACAACCTGGAGATCTCATTGTAGTTCCACTTGCAGCTTTTACCACAGTTGAGCAAATTAAGTACTTGAGTACTCAATTTGTGGACATAATTCCATATAAAAATTGTCACTTAACACTTTTGATATTTCTTACTAGTAAGCTACTTAAAGGAGTATTAGCTGTGTTAGAAGCACAAAAAGTATATTGTATTGAATGGCTTTACTTATCCCATCCCAAAATGTTTTATCTTTTATCCAGGCTGAAATAATAACCTTAGGACACAATCGAGCTTGTCCTTGAAATGGGACTGATTTAATTAATATTGTTCTTCCTATCCCAAAATTTGATTTTCAATTTTATTTTCATAATAACTTATCTCTTCAGTGCTATATAGGCTGTATTTCATATCATCTGCCTACACTGCAGTGCAATCCTCACCACAACGCTCAGAATTATCTGCTGCTATTTTAGCTTTCCACACCTTTTCTCAACAGACTTTTAACTTATTCTCTGACTTTCATTATCTGTGCCAACTTATTTTTAATTTTCCAGGTGCTTACATCACGCCCAGGATGTTTTTAACTTTACAGCAGCTATCCTTTGTTTCTCACATATGTATCAGTCCTTTAAGGACTGCCTTCACAAACAAATAAAAAAGGAGGGATCAAGGGTACCTAATTTGGCATGGATAACTTGTCAAGTCAATAAAGTCCTAATAACTTTAAATCAGCTAAATATTTCTTTTCAAAAAAACTGCTGCCTACCAGCATCACTTTTAGCAGAAAGCTGTGCTCCCTAATCCATTGGTATGTTATTGGCAATTGCTGATAAAACCTGGTTAGGTCCAATTCCCTTACTAACTTGGGGATGAGGCTATGCTGCTGTGCTTGCTCCTACAGGCCCTCTCTGGATTCCAGCCCGGTGTGTGCAACCAGCCAAAGATGTCATGGCATCAAGTCCAGAACCCAATACTGGAAATGAAGCAGGTTACTCTTCAGATAGCACAACGTCCCTTTCGCTCTCGCCATCACAGTTGACCAACAACCTGGGGCGATGTGAAAAACCTAACATCCAAAGCACAGATGGTTTTGCGGCAACAGGGAAAAGAACCTACACCAGAGAATTTATGCGCTGCCATATTTGTGGTTTTGACTGCAAATTCCTTAGTCATTCTTTGCCTCTCTTTCCTTCTTAATTGTTGTGTGGGGGCTCAAGCTTTCCCACATCATTCTTTAGAATCACAGATGAAATATAATATTTGGGTGCAATTAGTTAATGTCACACAAGTGACAGACTTTTGTATTTCTGAATCATATGATATGAAAAATCTACTCTCTACCTGTCTTATACCTTTGTGTGTTCCAGCTTCAGTTTTAAAAAAATTATACTGGCTTAAACAATTTTCTATCAGACAATGAATTTTATTATGCAACTATGTCAAACTGGGGTCCTATCTCTTATATGTTACCCTTTGATGCTATTGTTTTGCATACACCAATTGTAGCTGTTCCTACAAATCTTACTTGTGCAAAAATTGTCAATTGTACTACTTCATCTAAAAAACCCTCATTGTATACATGTCAGTCAAAGAATTTTAAATTGTACCTTCTTTCAAGAGGTATCCTTTAATTATGCACATATATGGTTATTCAATGTCTTTTTCTCTCTACTTTCAATTTTCCACACTAAACTACCATTAACTTACCCCAGGAACAAGTTATGTTTTGTATAAACAAATGCAAAGTTATATGTCCCTGACTAAGACCCACTAACTACTCCAGCTTAGGATAATGTCCTCACTAATAAAATAGAGATGAGTGAGATGTGGGGGAAAATGTACGTGCAGTAAACTGCCATGCTTTCCCCACCACAAACCTCATAACCTTTTGATACCCTTTGTCCAAATGAAGCAGCCAGAAGGTCATCCACTTTTGACTTAATGCCTCACCTACCTAAATATGCGTAAGTTACTTCCTATCTCTTCCTGTAGATAATATGCTTAAGTTGCTTCCTATCTCTTCCTGCCTTTGTTAGTTCCTTCTCCTGTTTGCTCTTTACCTTGTCTTTGATCATGTAATGTGTTACTAGAATACTTTATGTCAGCATTTAATGGTAAAGCCTATGTATGTAACAAGTGTATAAGAAGCAATAAACTCAGAGTTGGTCAAGCTGTGTCCTGCAGCTTCAAACCTCTGCTCAAGACATGCCTGTATCTTTTTCTTAGTGTCTTATATTTTCCAAAGGATTCAACTTTGCAATTGCTCCCAAACACATACCCACTGAAACCATTATATGTGGAGTTGAAACCAGTCTGACCAAAATCAACCCCGACAACACTAACAGAATCAGACTCGAAATCACCAACATCCTCTGCACCAGCAAGCCACCCAAAAGTAACTTACCCAAAAAGGAACAGACAGCACTACTTAACCTGAAAGAAGACACCAGCATAAAAATCCAACCAGCAGACAAGGGCAATGTCACAATGGTTATGAACACATCTGACTACCAAACCAAATTAACCAACCTACTCCAAGACTCCACATACAAACCCCTAAACACAGATCCCACCACCTACCTGGAAAAAACCACTAGATCCAAAATAAAAGCCTCCCCCATTCACGAAGAATCCATCAAAGAATCATTCCCAGAGAGAAATCATCCAGATGCCCTAAGCATTATGGTCTCCCCAAGATACACAAAGAAGGAACCCCACTTAAACCCATAGTCAGCTCCATAGGCTCACCGCTACGAAACCTAGCCAAGTTTCTCACCAAACAACTACAGCCCTATGCAGAATCCATCACCTCACACATAAAAAACTCATTCCAGTTCATAGAGTTCATAAACAAACAAAACTTACAGCCCAGTAACCTACTCATGAGCTTCAATGTCATATCCCTCTTCAACCAAGTGCCAATCAAAGAAGCCTTGACAGGTATCCATAACAAATATAACCCACCCCCCAAAACACATCCTAGATCTGACCAACCACTGACTATCCAACACATACTTCATCTATAACAGACAAAAATACAAACAAATAGAAGGAGCACCCATGGGATCACCCCTCTCACCTGTCATTGCAAACTTCTACATGGAACACTTTGAAACCCAAGCTCTAGAAAAATCTGATCACAAACGCAAACTCTGGCTCAGATACGTAGACAACACCTTCATAATCTGGTCACATGTGAAGGTAAAACTGGACAACTTCCTCACACACCTCAACAGCCTACATCCCAAAATACAGTTCACCATGGAAACAGAAGCTAATAACCAACTTCCCTTCCTGGATGTCTTAGTCTACAAGAAATCCAATGGCTCCCTAGGACACACCACAAACTACTATCTGCACACACTCTAACACCACCACCCACCACAGGTCAACTCTGTAGCCAAGAAACTCATCTTCAGAACAAAACGCTTAGCTGACGAACAACACCTAAAAACCAAACTACACACTCTCACTAATGTACTAACATCCAATGGATTCCAAAGAAATAAGATTACCAACCTAATCCAAAAAGAAACCCCCACTAAAATCCAAGACAGAGAACAAGAAAACAGCAAAGCCCTCCTCCCATACATAAAAGGCACCACAGACAGAATCAGCAAGATCCTCCACAAACACAACATCAAGACAGCATTCTGCACAAACAGAAAATATCCACCATCCTAAAAAACTCCAAAGACAAAATTAAGTTAGAAAATCAAGGAGTATATGAAATCCCATGCACCGCTTGCCCCACCACATACATCGGACAAACCAACAGAAGAATAAGTGCACGCATTGAAGAACACAAGAACTCAGTCAAAAAAGAGGAACCAATTTCTTCCCTGGTCCAACACCTTAATGCCACAGGACATGAAATTGACTTTAAAAAGACCAGAACTATTGCCAAAACTGAACACTTTAATAACAGAATAATCAGAGAAGCCATCGAGATAGAAAAATGCCCAGACAGCATGAATAAACGAGATGATACTTCCCGCCTATCAGCCATTTGGAAACCCGCCCTTATTAACAAATGAGTCCCTAACACAAAGAATGATATCAGACCCACATTCATGAAAACCACACAGGATGTCACCACCATATATCCACGCGAAAAGCAAACCCAAACCCACACTGATGATGAGGCATGACCACAAACCAGAAGCCAGACCACAGCTGCATCATTAGCCACTTTAAACTCCTCCAATCCATACATGAAGCAAAATGACAGCCACCATGAAGATGAGGCATGACCACGAATGTGAAGCCAAACAACAGCAACACAGCTCACCATCTAAAATCCCCCTGCAACTCAGACCAACCTGAGCACAACAAAGCCCCCACCCAAACAGAACACACCTCCACCCAATCAGAACACAGCCAAGCTCCCACCCAGTCAGTTCATACCCCCACTGGCAGTTAAAAGGAAGAAACAGCTATGATCACCCATTGCTCCTAGAAGCATGAAGCCAAAAACACCAGCCTGAAGATGACGAATGGGACTTCATCAAAATGTCACCAAGACACTTCCAATTTTATGCAGGAGAAAACCCAAATAACCAAAGACCTACATACAAACACCCGTGAAAACCTCAGAAAACAAATATCGTACCTCTATGGGGAGGAAATCCACCATCTGACCAGGACCTATGAAAAACTCGAAGTCCAAAGAGCTTCCATTCTATGTGACCTTGCATTCCTACACGACTGCCAAGATCAAAATTTAATCCCCACATGCTTCCAATTGAAATTCCATTCCAACTCTGCAGCCACCAAACGCATCCTGAAAAGAACAGAATTGGCCTAATCAGAAATGAACTTTACACAAAAAGATTCCTCTTAGACCGAATCAACAAAGATCTCCTCACACTTCACTTCACCTCAAACTCACACATTGCTCCTAGAAGCACGAAGCCGAAAACAACAGCCTGAAGATGATGAAATGGACTTTGTCGAAACGTCGCCAAGACACTTCCAATTTTACACAAAAACCCAAATAACTAAAGGCCTACATATATGTGTGTGTGTGAATGTTTGTGTGTGTGTGTGTACATACACATATGCAAATACACACACACACACATACACTTTTTCTTTTTTTCCAGCACTTTTTCTTCTTTTTTTGCACATTATTTTATTCTTTTTTATTGTTGTTAGAGTTGAATGTATGCTTTTGTTTTGTTTCATTTTGTTTGGTTGTTTTGCTGTTTTGTATTGTATTTTCGATGATAGAACAATAACATTTTTTTTTAAAAAAGGAAATGAAATAAGGATTTGCAGGAATAAAAAACGATTTGAAAGAATTTTCACTTTCTAAATTGAAATGTCAACCAAACTATTTTTGTTCTTAACTTTTCTATCATAATACATGCAAAATTACCCAACACATAATGCTCAGGGGGGAAATGAGAATTTCTGCAAAAATTAAAATAATTAAGATTGAAGCAGAAAAAACTCAAAGGAAACCAAAGCTGATAATGTTCTCCAACATGTTAGCAATTGATATTCTTCAAAATTGTTCAGAATCAAACTCAATCCCCCCCAAAAAATTAGGAGTCCATTCCAACATGAATGTTTATAATTATACAGTTTGCAGATTAAATATGTTCTACTGCTTTTGATACATTTAATTCGGTTTAAGATTAAGATTTATTATGGAGGTTTTCAAAAGAATAAAAACAATTAATTTATCATAGAAATTCCTCTCTTAGTTTTTGTTCATTTTCTCTTTCCTCAGCACATTTGGGTTTTTCTCTTTCTAATTATTTTCATCCGCAAATTATAAAATAATCCACTCTAAACTCCACTGGGGAAAAACACATTGGGTAAAACAATACAGTCTATGAAGAAACCATAGTCTGTTATCTTTATACTGCAGAATGAAAGACAAATTGGGGAAAGAATACCGTGCAAGTCTTTTATTGCTTTTATGATAATCAGAAGAGGTTCTTATTTGTTTTGATTGCATGGTACATATTCATTGTCCAGCAATGAATTATTGATTTAGCTGAAAGCCAGTGGTTGCTTGATTTAACACTTACAGGTGTTTCCTTCTGATAGTTTTCATTTGCAATTTAAATTGAAGTTACAAAGCTTAAATGACTAATCTCCAACTACTAAATGTATTCCTTTGGGAAGCTATATCAGTCTAATGTCAAGTATCTTTTAGTTAAATATATTGGAATTTAAATTGTGAGGGGGAGGTTGCAAAATGGGAAGATAATTGCCAAGTTTCAATTAAGAAACAAGGAGTTTGTGCAGAAAAAAAGCAGACTATATATAAGTTAAGGACAATACAATCTAAAGATACATGGGCTACTGTAAATATCTGCATCTTAGGTGATACTTATTTATTTATAAAATTTATTGGCCACCCATCTTACCATAAGGTAATTTTGGACAGTTTACAGTCAATATATATATAATTCTTGCTTTTAATTTATGTTTTATATATATAAAGGAGAATATTTGTAGCTCAGGATTGAAATGAGGGGTCCTTTGTGCTCTCTGAGTTTGCTTGTTTTCTTGCAGATGTTTCATTACCCTAACTACCAATAAGTAACATCATCAGTGCTAGCCGAAATGCTGGACAGCTCCAGACATCAGTATAATCCTTAATCTTCAACAAAACAAATAAAACAGATCAAGGCTACATTTGGCCTGTGCTCCCATTTTACTGGAAGAAAGGGAAAAGAATTAAGTCACAATTTTGACCATCACAGAACTTTCCATAGCAGCATAATTGTGTGCACATGTCTACTTTTGATGAGGGCTTAATGCTAAATTACAACTGTTAAAAAAAAGAAACCCTTGTAAATAAATGTATTTTTTCTGTTTTATTTTATTTCTTTGCATTTCCTTTACAAGTCTGATCATTAGCAATTGCATTTCTGAAATCATAGAGATCCTGCCTTAGCTGTGGGAAGTGATAAATTATAACAGTTCAATCTAGGGATTGAAATTATAAAATTCAAAAGTTCTGTATAAATTTCACCTGGTCTTCCCAAACCTTCCAGATCTATTGGTTTAAGACTCCTCTCTTCCTCAGATGCATACTGATCTTCCCTAACATGAAATAGTTTGTGGGATTCATGGTGGTCTCTGAGTTTGATTGTTTGTTTGCAGATGTTGCATTACCCAAACAAGTAACATCATTAATGCATAAATAACTGATGATGATACCTAATCAGGTAATGAAATGTCTACAAATAAACAACCTAATTCAGAGAGCTCCAAGGATTCCACAGTTCAACTCCAAGTTGCATATATTCTCTTTTATTGGATAATCAGATTTTCCACTACTATAGGCAGCACAGAACTGTCATATTGCCCAATAACTGGACAGAATTATACTTACTCTACTCTTCCTATAAGTTGTTATTTACTGGATTGAACAGTTGTGCAAAGCAAACACAGAATTTTGCATAAGAATGTAAAAGATTTACTAAAGAAGGATTCTTTGTATTTTTTTTTTCTGTACCAATATCTTCTAGGTACAATTATACTGTGAACCTTTGTATTTCTAATACTGATATATAGTATGGTTTCCTATTTTTATTTTCCAAAATGTCATTTCAATTTTGATTATCATCTTATGTTTCTTAAAGCTGTAACTATATTTATCTCATTTTCTTCTATCTTCTCTGTGACCTTTTCTTACAATTAATCAGTGTGTATGATGTAGCCCTTAAGCCATAAAGGTTGTTGAAAGGACATAATCAGCAATAAATCATGGAAAAATAAATATAGTTCAGGACAGCATGCAACTGTCTCCTTAAGTTTTTGCTATATGGATTCAGTACTGACTGCCTGTATGCTGCTTAGTGACAGTGTAACTAGGCTTTATCACTTTATAAAAGAACAATTTAACTACTTCCATCATGGCAATGGAACTTAAAGCAAGCTGGACCTTACACTATATATTGTTCATCTGATTCCACACAACTCTAACAGGGTAGATTTAAAGATGAAGAATAATTAGTAATCATCCAAGCAGGTTCAGAAAATATTATGAGAGGGCTAGCCAGCTGAACAAATATCACAGTTTAAAATAAATCACAGACTTCTATGAAGTCTATTCCTACTGAGACATTCAATGATTTTCCAATAGTGCTGTTAGCTAAATCATATCAAAGGGAAGGCAAGTGCAAAGGTGAAGAGCTATAAAGGCAGGCTATGTTAGCAAGTATTCATTTGAGGTTACTGCAATTTAAGAGTGTGTTCTATACATATGCCATTCATTTTTAGTAGCCTATTCATATTTCAGAAGTACTCCTTTTCATCACTTTTTATGATTTCTGCATTTTGCTCTCTGCAATTTTAGTACTCTTTTAGAATCTCCAGTGCTGCTATATGTTTATTAATTCACATATGATTTCTTTATTGTTTCCATGTAACATCATTATTAGAATGACAGAAAGAAAGGACTTTGCTTTGGAAGTGCCAAATATTCCCTAGATGCTCTGGTATTTAATATATATTTAAAAAATCTGAATAGCCTTTAGCATGAATGTATTTCCATGGAATTTGGTAATAAGCTGGAAAAGGGGAAAGTAGACAGGCAGTCTGATCTTTTCAACATCTGATATATTGCTATGTCAAAGATCTGTCTTCCAATTTTTTGAATGTTTCCTTCTGCTTCAAAAGAGCTGCTTTTTATTTATTTTTCTTTTCCAAAGAAATCATCCTTTTCTTTTCCCTTCTGCTTCCCTTTCCTTTCTGACATGCTTTGATATTATTTTATCTCAAGTGGATGTTAAAGCAGGGAGCCTAGAAGGCCAAAGGCTGCTGTGGATAAAATTGTAAAACGAGAAACTATACACTCATGCATATCTCTCAGTAATCTCATAATAATATGGAGAAAAAGATTGTACATTCCCCTTCCCCAGGACAATTTCTTTAAAATGTTCTTTTTCGTTAAAAATAATTCCTTCTTTATTAAGTTGAATGAAAATGGTTGATTGGAATTTTAGGCCTATATAGAATTAATCATTCCTCTTATTTTATATTCAAAAGTTGATGCTTTCCACTTTGACCAGCAATTATTCACAGTGAAGTGATAAGTAGACATTGATATACTTTGTGGGAAGGGTTTTTTTTAATGAATAAAAAAACTGCAAAAAAAAAATTCCCCACAATCACTATGACATCTTTTTTAATGTTTGAGCTCTTTATAATCTTATTTGTATCTATTCTTTTTAGAAAGCCCTGCTGCCATGTTAACTTCACTCTTTTGAATAATTAAAAGCAATTTAAAGCAAAATTGAATACTTACCAGGACAAGTGCTGATTATGTTAATTTAAATTATAAATGCTTTTCCTTCAATGTGATCATGTGGGGAGTTTTTTAGACAATTGTGCTTCAAGCACACCGGGATAGGGATATGTACTGATAACTTTCATATGGTAATACTTTTCACATCTCATGTTAATCTTTTAAAAAATAATAAACCCAGAGGCAGAATCTTGAATTCATTGTATAATCCTATTTGCATATGAGGATATAAGCATTGGTATTTTTAACCTTTTGATTGCTTTGGAATCTTATGTAGAACAACATATTCCCTTTTACATTCATATTAAAATTTCATGGCATTCTAAATTACTGTGCTAATCATCTCTAGTAATGCTAGACAAATTTGCTACAGTATATGGTCCTATGCAGTCTCAAGAGATTATGGAAAAGCTGCTAGGAAGATACATTTTGTGCTTCAAGTGGGAGTTTACATTTTTATATTTGTTGAAAGTTCAGTGACATTTCAGATATCACTGAACATCCATGACAAAGCAGCATAAAATGAAAATAACTAAATTGATCTATTAAGGAGATGTTCCTTACTTTTCCTGAAAAGCAAGAAGAGAGTAGAAACAGGTGGGTTAAAATTTTGAGAATTGCATGCCAAAGGAGGATGACATGCTAGAAAAGATTGTATATTTTCTCTAGCAAAGAAACAGGCAGGACAGGTAGCTTATATATTTTAATACCCCATGGAAGAGAATAAAAAAACAAATGAGTAATGGGATAGAATAAAAATGTCTAGGTATGTAGGTATATATTAAGAATGTAAGTTACATCCTTACATACTGAATTTTTGTTTATCAGATAGTTGTCAGTGGTACATCTTCTAAATCATAAAAATGGAACTACATGAAAGTTATTACTTTAAACCAACACACCTGATAGTAAGCTCAATGGAATTCCATAGGGTTTGCTTCTTTAAGGACACAGAATGGGTGTAATAGTTTTGTGTCAACTGACAAATACATGTGCCATTTAATTAAATAGTAACCCTAATAGGCATTGTTGAAATAATGCATATATTTATTCCCCCAGAACAAGACAACAAGACATCATCATGGCGATAATAATAACTTGAAAACAGCCCTTGTTTTTTATGTATTTTCTAATCCTCTTCAATTATGTATTACAAAGGGCTAATCTGTGGCAAACTAGTCACTGAAGTATCAATTAATGCAATTGGAATAAAATTGTTCACAGAAAAAACAAGTAGACAAAGTAGACAAATAATTAAATAGAAAAAATAATAAAATAGTGGTGGGATTCAGCTGGTTCACACCAGTTCAGTAGAACTGGTAGCTAATTTTTTGTTGCCCAGGCTCACAATGGACTTCCAGAAGCAGCATCCACACAAAGAACTGGTTGTTCACATATTTGAATCCCACCACTGGGGACACTATATGAGAATGTGTACAAGAAGGAGTGGCAGAGCCTGGAAATGGAGTCAAAAGAACAGTTAGCCTGGAATCTCTATATTGTCACAAACAGACCAAGTCCATCCCTCTTGAATTCTGTTAAACCTTACATAGTGCCAAAATAGTGCTAATGGTTAGTTGACTAGATTTTTTTGCATTGGCTGTCATCGCTGTCATCATCCATTTTGTCATGTCCAACTCTCCACTCTATTGATCAGTATTCTACATGCCCCTCTGTCTCATACTGTGTCCTTCATATCCACCATGATCATGCCAGTGTCATTTTTTTACAGTGTAGAGCAGCCCCTTCTTCTTATTCTGCTGATCACTCTCAGCATGATTGACTTTTGGCTAAAGTATGTTTGGCGATCTTAGCTTCAAGTGAATTTTTGGTGAGGTTCTGTCTAGGATTTCTTTTTTTTGTTATTTTTGGAATGCATAATAGTCCATGGAATGCATAACTGTTGCCTATAGCACCACAGTTCAAAGGCATCGACCATCTCCTATCTGCCTTTTTCAGAGTTCAAGTTTCGCATCCATAAATAGCAATTGAAAAATTTATTGCATTAACTAATATGCATTTGGTTGTGAGGCTGATGTCTTTACTTTTCCAGATGTTATTCATGTAAGACATTGCAGTTCTTCCAAGCTTTCTGATCTCAGAGCTGCAGTCACTACTTTGGTCAATTTTAGAGCCCAGGAAGGTAACTTCCTTTAATGTTTCAATGGTCTCATTGTCAATCTGCACTCTGATCCATGTATTCTCTACAGTTGTCATTATCTTTGTTTTCTTAATGTTAAGCCCAAATTTTTCACTTTCATCTTTGACTCTCAGGATTAACCACTTCAGATCCTCTTTGCTTTTTGCAAGTAATCTGTATATCAGAGGTTGTTAATATTCCTATTACCGACTTTAACCCCAATGGTAGATTGTTCCAATGTGTATTTCTCATAACTCTTTCTGTGTACATGTTGAATAGGATGCAATCTTGCTGAGTACCTTTTTGAAATCTGAACCATCAAAAGCAAAATGAGACTTAGGCCCTGAGGTTTTGATGACTTGATGTAAAGACAAAAAAAACCCTATTTTATCCTTATGGAAATAGATCACAAGATGCCAATAACTAACAACCAAATGGTTATCATTCTGGAAACATGACATTCTTTCTACATAAAATCTGATAACATGAAAGTAGTTTAATAAGCTTGAAGAGAAATACAGGTCATCAGATTATTTTCCTCTGTGACATCTTTTAGAGATAGAGAAGAAATGGCACCATTATGTCCTATTTCATCTTAGTTTTAATAATCCATTTGTCATATGCTATAACTAATAATTGTCAAGAAAACAAAAGTCATTTCCTTGCCAAAAGTAAACTCACTTAGAGTAATTGAATTCCATTCCCATTCAATCTCAGTAGCATGTATCCTCAGCATAATTTATGAGCGTTTTATTTTAAAATATTTATTGCAATTTTTAAAAGTAAATTGGTTGAGATCAGTATAGCTGTTCAGATAACTTCTCTAATGTCTAGGTTTTAATTGAGTTTATCCATCAAGGTCTTATATTTTTTGAGAATGGATGCTGAAACTGGAGCTTTTTACTACTATATATTGAAAGGGCTGTAATTTAATTAACAATAGTATCTCAGTCAAAAAATTTAAAGTCTATATCCATACTACTTTAATCAATCAGATTCTAATGTTTTATTCTGATAGCATACGGGAAGTAGGGCTTTAAATCTGTAAGTTCTATACAAAAAAAACAGATACCACAATAGTTTATGCTATACATACTGAAATACAATTTTAAATATTTGGCATTTCGAATTACAGCAAGGATGAAAATATTGCAACTAGCCAGAATAAATAATGCTGGGATTATTAAACAAATTATCTAATAAAGTTACTTCAATTATTTTTATTCTTTTTATTCATGGCTGCCTTTCAATAAAAATATTGGGCAATGAAAAAATAATTAAAAAAGACTGGCAGAGCAATCCTGTTGCTCTCAGACTGCTGTGAAGTCAAACCATCCTAAAGCTGCAGAATGAATATAGAACTACAGAGATTGTCATTCTTTTCTGTATTCATAAAGAACAGTTTCTCTCACATTTTTGTAATGGAGAGGAAATTGTTTTTCCATCAACACAATAGCTGTGGGAAAGAGTTCATTGGTTTGGACACTGTTTCTTTCTGGGATTCTGGATTTTGAGCATCATGATATTGAAAAGAGACACTGTCATTACTGTCTTTGAAAATGAGGAGGACTTTGAACCTATTTGATAGCCCATGAAATGCTAACCATCCTAAAACCCATCAGTGATAAAATTAGAATCAATAAAAACAATTATTGCTTAAAACTTAAATGTTACCTTCTATAAAGAGATAATCAGTAACCTTTAGATACAAAAGATCTCAGGATCAGTCTCATATAAATGCATCTCAGCTGTCCAGAAGAAACCTTGGATTTTGGGTGGACACTGGTGGATAAGAAATAACATAGTAGAATGGACCAATGAAAATACCATTTGAATTGTTTTATGATGACCAGAATCACAGTTCTCAAATGTGCATGACATTCAAGGACTATATAATTTTGGTTCATATTCCAGACCTGGTATTTTTTATTTATCTTAACTGTAATTTAAGCCTGTGTTTTTATTTCTATCAATTATCATTGTTACTTTTTTACAAAGATTAGGAAAAAAAGGTATCTGAAAAAAATAAAGATAATGAAGATGACTTATTAGACTTATTAGAATTATGAGACATATCCTTCCAAGCTAGTGTTTTATTAGCTACACATCAGAAAGCAGTATTTTCATATCATGTTGAATGTTATCCCATTATGATTTCCTTATTTATTTTCTAAACTATGTTGAACTGGTGATATAAACAACATTTCCTAATAAACCTATACATTTTAGACAAACGGAATTAAATAATAGAGTTTTTATTATTATCTCGGGAAGATTATTTTGGCCAACGTGCATCTCCAATAACCAGTAAGAATAAGTGATAGCCACAATATATCAAAAATTATTGTTCTTAAATTAGCAGAGATTGATGTATGTGGCATGTGGCATAAGTATGATTTAGGTTGATAATCTAATCTGTTCTTTCTCATCTTGCCAGTTTTAGAATATAAATATAAACACAATTAATCAGCTTTGCAAAGTATAATATAGAAAAGAAAATACTTGAAAATCTTTCTTTGCTAGGACAGTTAGGTTCTACTGTTTCTGTTTTATTCTACCTTTCTTAAAATTGTGGTTCTACTGTTTTATTTCTTTTTCAATATTATATTTTATTATTGCTCCTTTGAACATAAGCTGCTTTGGAAGGTTATTTTAAGCAGAAAACTAAATAAATAAAACAAATGGGTTATCAAACTATTCTGTAATCACTAATGCATTTTTGTGCAAAGTGCATCTGTAATAGAACTATCTGTAATGTAAAGTCCTATTTGTTATAAACAGAAAAACTGAAATAGTGTATCTTTGTGTGCCACAGCTACATAAGTATAACTAGAATTTCAATAAACCATTTATTTAATGTACCGTACCTGAACACATCTGATTTATTATTAAAGTCACAAATATCTTTTCTTTGAAAAAAATTAAAGAAGAGGTTAATTCTTTTGGGTACCCTGCTGATTATTGAATATTGTAATGAAGGTAAATGAATATAGTTTTGAAAATATCCAAGCGTGTCCAGTGATGTATATCAAAATGTGCTGGTGGGTGATAGCACATTTTTTTCTACATATGGCTTTGGCTATTTATTAGTATATGTATGGGAAAGTGTTTTCTATGTAAATGAATTGTTAAGTTGTCAAATGTATGAAGTGGATAGAAACTTGCCAATAATAGCATATTATCTCACAAACCCAACCTTCAATAGGAACAATGCAGAAGGGAGTTTCAAAGTCTGAAGATTATTTTAAATGACTTTTTTAAACAATGTAATAGAAGTGTTATATTTATAACAAGTAAGGTTAACAGAAAGAGCATGCACAATTGCTTCTGAAATGTCCCATTGATATATTATTCTGCCCTAGTCTTAGCAAGTAGGATAAAAAAATCCAGCTCTCCTTCATTATAGAATATCTTGAAATAACCATGTGCCCAAGAGAAATTGTCCTTGTCCACCAGAACCTTAAGGTGGATGTTTAGGACACATGTTCTTAAAGATGGCATAAAAGTATTATTAATTCAATTAATTTTAACACTTCAACAATTGATCCAAGTGTCATTAATTCAACATTGCTAAATAGAATAATTTTATCATTTAATTTATATGTGAAAAAATCATCATATGAGGTGATAACATCATACATTTAAATGATAACCTCAGTGATTGAAAATAATTTTGGATAACAGAATTATATCATTACAAATCTGATTTACTACTAGTGCTCAGAAAAATATACTTATTTTCTGCATATTTATATCTATGCTATCAGGATTCAGAATCCTGGTAGTACCTGAAAATGAAATCTTGAAGTCTCCATATGGGGAAAAAAGTGATACTTTGATTATTTTCATCAGTAGCAAATCACTTTTTCTTTTTTCCTCTGTACCATTGACTTTTATTTTGGAATAGGTGACTAATTCTATCTTGTGATGAGAGCACCATTTTGATGATGGAAAGATCACAATTCTTATTTGGATGGGGAAAGAATTCCAATTTCTGTCTGTAGGAACTCTGCATAAAAGTGGAATGATGGCAATGCATAATATCCATATTCACGCTTTATTTCACTCAGACTTCTAATCTAAGGATTTATATCCTAACAATTTTCATGAACATTGAACAGAAGGTGAGTGGGTTGAAGCAATATTCATCTGCGAACTTAATTAGACCAATTTTTGTCTAGGAATCTAAACCTAGTATCAAGAAAGCCTTGTAGAGGTTTGAGTTTATATTTTGTCTTACCAACTTCTTCAAATCAAATGACACTACTTGTCCTGATATCCTTATCTTGCATTTTAAAATATGAAGACCAATAACAATTATTCACGATATAAAGAAAGAACACTCCAAAGCGACTGTTCTAAATTAAGATTGTACAAATTCCATCTAGGATAACAAATAAAAAGGTAAAGAAATTATATACTGCCATATAAGCTGTCTTTTTTTCTTGTCAGATACTGTAGTTCATTCTTTTAACAATTTCATACCAAATTTCTATCTGAAGCTATCCTACTCTCACTAAATATTTTTGGTTTTTCAAATGAGAATAATAAATATAGCCTACTTTTTAGAATTATTGCAAATTTTACTGGAATAAGAGGAAAAGCAAGCCTATACCTTGCATATATTCCTTATTATACTTATTAGAAATGGAAAGAAAATATGAATATTTCATTGTTATAAATATATATTCAGTATACAACAATATACCACCTAGGAAATGAGTCTATAATTTCAACAAATAGACCAGTTATAATACATTTTAGTATCTGCTACACTTGCAAGTAGTTAAAAAAGCCTATAACCATAGTAATAATTCTTTCTCCCATTGAATATGCAATTGAATGCAATTATGGGACAGATACTGAAGTATGATACATAAAGGAAACAACCCATTAGTTTAACTATGTATCCTGTTTCTAATTCAAATGTAGACATTTTCTTATAAGCTGATACACATGAGATGCATGTTATTGCCTGCAGATCTTTAATTGTGCTTCAATTCATACATGACTACTTCCTAAACATAAATTTGATTAAGAATAAAATTAAAAAATAATCAACTTAATCATAATTAGACATAATTAATCTCTGCTCCTTTCTATACATAGCAGCATTTTTGCAAAATAATTATTTATTAATACATTTATTATATGGTGTATGACAAATAGCAGGTTGGCTGCTGAGATAAAGACATAGGCAGGAATTCTCATCAAGTCATCCAGGTTGCCTTGTGAACTGGGAAATGTCCTTATTTTAGTACACTGTGATAACAAACTTACAACATTAATTGAATAGGACATACATGCAAGAAATCTATCCAACTAATGAATAAAAGACCCTGTAATATGCAATACATGTTAAACCCGGCTTGTGTGTATTATATATTATGAGTCTCTCATTGTTATCCAAAATGTAGCTCTGAAACATCAAAATTATAGTATTTACAAATTTTCATGATATGAATAAACCAGGTAATTCTACAAACCTCCAGGTTTCCAACTAGAGGTGAATTTAATCATTAAAAAGGGAGGGACTCTTGATTAGGCAATTAAAGTCTTGTGCCTTTTTAATATGCATCATACACACACTAGGAAAGGCAGAGCTTTAATTATAATGGTGTCAGAATGGCTTTGGGAGACAGGAGGAAGAGCAATAGCTTTGCAATGAACTGATCAATTAAATTTTAATCCAAAAGAAGTGTGGTGGCAAAAGTGTCATAGATGAAACCCTCCCTAGTTTTCAACAAAGTAAAAGTGAGAGACAGAAGGAGTATTTTCAGACTTGCAAGATTCTGTTAATGTAACTTTTCAGTAAAGATATAGGTAATACTCCTGATTAGGCATCTTGTTACCTCACAAGACTGTCCTGTCATTCTTTCTATTTTGATGGTGTTTATCCTTTCTGCAGATGAAAAGACTTTTTCCAACTTCACACTTCTTGGGACCACAGAGAGGATATCAATTACATTCAGAAGATTTGTAGACTTTATAGTAAGGCTGGGGATGAACACATCATCTTTGTTGCTCTTATATACATTCTTTTTTTTCTACTGTATTAAACAACAAACAGCTGCAAAAGACACCAGATATATTTTTAAAATCAGTACCAATCCTCCCTCCCAAAACCAGCAAAACTGGCAGAACCTCCAGGATTTAGAAATATAACAATGCTTCTTGGAACAGGTGCATGTCAGGTAATTGTCAGTATTCAGACATTGTTAAATAAAGTAAAAGGTATTTTATATTTTTGGTGCTTTTTAAACATTTTAAGGTAAAGTAATGTAAGACATGTAAAAGAGTCTTCAACAACCAGGAAACAAGAAACATTCCTAGTGAAGTGTTGATCACCTTGAGCATTTTCTTTACTAAAAGCTTTATAGCTATTAAATAATTTATATTTTATTTCTGTAGTTCTTGATTGCATAGGCCAAAGATATGGGAAAGTATTGTTACTTGTACTAAATATTGGAGAGGGACTAAATGGATCCAGACAATAGCAAAAAATATCTACTGAAGAAAATGTTTCTTTTATTTAAAGGGCCTTATTACTGGGACATCTGTAAAACCCTCAAATCTACTGAGAATTTCAGAATAATATCATTCTTGCCTTAATTTGCAAAGAATTGAGACATTTTCATGGATAACACTATCTCAGCAAATTGCAGAACAAAATGAACTAAATTCACAAAGGATTGTGATGGCAATGATTATTCTAGCATTGTGTGATATTTTCAGTGTCTTCAAAGCTTCTACAAATCCATATATTATCACAACACTCAAAATAGCAGTAGTTGTGACCAGAATTGGAAAATGTTGCCCTGGGAACTTTGATTATGCTTATATCCTTAGTTGTAACATATTTGCATAATCTGATACACTTCTAGCTGCTATGTTTGTCTTGGGGATCTTCTTGTGCAAAAAAAAATTCAAAATCTTGCTTGCAAGGAATAATAAAAGCATTATATATGTATATGAAATAACAGAAGAAACATGGCACCAGCTGCATTGGAATGAGGATTATCCTAATAACTTTGGTAGGTTTAGGTTGAGAAGACATTGTACACAATATATATTTTTAGATTTTTTTATCCTTCAATATTTTTTATAAACAACCCAAGCGGTAAATATATCTAACACTCTTTCCTCCTATTTTTCATATAACAACCTGTGAGAGCACTGGGCTGACAGAGAGTGACTAACCCAAGGACACCCAGCTGGTTGTCATGCCTAAGACAGGACTAGAAATCCCAGTCCCTTGATTTCTACCCTTAACCATTAAGGAGATACTATTAAGTTCCAACATTCTTCATTTCAGCCTTTTTTTAAAGACACTCATCCCTGAAATCATAGTTCAGGACCATTTAGGCAGACAGAAATAAAACCTGGCAGGCATTGTAGGAAAGATGAAAATACAACATGTCAAAATTTAAGAGGAATCCTTCCTGCCACACTGCTTTCTCCAACTTGCAAATGTGACCTTTTGTTCAGATTTAACAGCAACTCTGCTTATCAGAACAAAACATTCATTTTGGGAAGATGGAATAAGCACATGAGCATTGTTTGATAGATTGACTGGATTACAAATCTCATTAGTGCTGATCCCTTGAATTAAGAAAGGGATTGAAAACCTTTTGTGAGCTTGCAGTGGGAAAGAAAATGGTTAGGGAGCTTCTTCAAATAATGTACATTGAGCAGAAACAGGTTAAACCTTCTGATTATCTTCCATTTAGGGAAAGAAGAAAAATAACATTTGAACCTCTAGTAACTGAAATCTAGTGACTGAGAAGAGCTATGGAGCTTGGCAGGCACCTTTGACCTCCCACCTCCTCTCATCTAACCCATCCTAGACATTTATGTCAGTCATCTGAAACTAAATTTGAGCCCATATAGTCCATGAAGCAGAGGGCTGATAGGGTTCTCTACTAAGTTTGACGTGTAATTATAAGGCCTAACAATATATCACCTCCTTAGACCTCAGAAGCACAGCTTCCTTGGGTCTTTGAAGCAGCATATGATGAGTCTTAGCCAGATTGGTCTGATCAACTAGATCTTATAAATGTGGGATATATCAGCACTTACTAGGATATCTGCAGTTTTGAACAGCTTAAAAACTCCATGAACAGACCAAGCACCAGATAACAGTTACTCACAGAGATGCCCCATCTTTTTTCACCTTCCTCCATGAATTTTTGGACATTCTGTTTACTACCAATCTTTGAGAACTAGGTCCAAACTACACCAGTTCTCATTCCATTTTTGATATCCACAGTGGGAGGATTTCTTCCAAATAAAATTTCATTATACACTGACCTGATTCATATAACCTTCCTGAGTTGCTTAACCATGGTTTATTGAATCAATGAAAATTGGATGGGATACATAGCTCTCTGACATAAACACTATGTTTTGTGGTATTTAAACACATCAACTATCAGCCTATTTAGATCAGGACTAACACTCTAACTTTTTGGTCCTTTTGTAAGGTCTCAATAAGAATTGGCAAGCTTAGCCAAGAAGTGTAATTCCCAGGGAGGACTTGAGACCTTTTGCTTAAAAGTATTTTGGCATACAACACAGTAATAATGCTTAGCATAATGAATAAAATGTATCCAGAAAATCTATTTTTTTAAATACTTAATAAAAGATAGCTAGGTTATTTTAGGAAAAAATATGATGCAAAATTAGTGTTACTTTTATTTGCATTTTGTTTCAGATAGACTTGTCTTTGGAGTAAATTCTTAACAAAGGACCCTGTTCTGCTGAGTTACTTGTTTAAGATAAACATAAATTTTCCAAATGATAATATACTTCAAAATATGACTTTTCCACAGATCTCACTGACGTGTGATTTCAATTTTCTAAATTCTCCAATTTCCTCACTTTTTTTCTTCAGAAACAAAGCTAATAAATGTCTGTTATTTCTAAAATGTATACTTTGCTGCCTGAACAAAAACATTGTGATGATTTGACATGTTTTGAAAAAGTGATGAAGGATACAATTCTTACTCTAAAATATGCTGAAATGAGACTATATAGAAATAAAGCACAAATCAGTCTGTAACAGAAATCATATTCTGCCAGTTAAAACCATACCTTGACTAATGCATATGAAATCTCCTAGCAGAGAGTTGCACATTGGAATAAAGTGAAAAGAAGCCAAAAAGGAAGATGAAAAAGGTAAGGCAGTGGAAGAGGGAAATTATAGCAAAATCCAGGTGAAATATAAACTAGTATCTGATGTTCCCTCCTTTTGTCTGTGTTGAGATGTATTTCTAGCCACCATAGATTCAGCTGGCATAATAGTAGTCCAAATAGCTTTAGGATAAGCTCACGTTCAGTTACAATCCAGTTATATAAAATTTATCTATGAGGTCCACTGACATGAACAGGACTTATCTCTAAATAAAAGAACAGCATTCAAAATGTTTTTAAAACTTAATATTCCATTTTTTAAAAAAAATACAAACTCCAAACTTTTATCATTTTATCAGATTTTAAATAAATGATGCTGAAATACATAACAGTGACCCACACAACAAAATGAAAGGGGAAGGGGGAATTTGAACCAGGCATTTGTGAGCCAATCCAGCATTTCATCCAACTTCTGTATCAAAACTCTTGAGTTTTGTAGTGCTAATAGAAATTTTTCCAGCATACAAAATCAACAATTTGGGTAGAAGAGAGGAAAACTGTCTGCCATGCAGCTGCTAAGTTCAGAGACAACACCTTTTTTTAATAAACCACTTAAAAATTCAGTTCAAATTTCACTTCAGTAGAAATGTGATGAATATCTGTTTTATTATTAATTTACATAGATTTCACAAATGAGCTGTAGCATTTTATCACAAATTCCAGCTCTTGGGAATCCTTACTCCCAAATTGTACCCATTTTTTCTTTGTGAAAGATGTACTTTAATGAACATTTATCTTGCAAGGCTTTACTGGAACAAATAGATTTTAGACTGCAGCAGGTCCAGGCAGAAGAAGAACATCATGGCTTCAAAATCTAAGGGACTGGTTTGGACAAAACTCAACAGCACTTTTTCATGCAGCTGCTGATAAAAACAGGATCGCCAACATGATCACCAATGTCTGATAATGGATATGACACAAGAAGAAGAAGCAGAAGTAGGTGACACTGAGGTTCTCAATGTGCCTGGACTGCATTAAATCAAAATTTGAACAATTCACTAACTTTAGGAAAAGTTTCCACCAGGAAAAGATGTTAGTTTAATTTATTTTTATCACAGAGATTCCATGTGCTAGAAATCCAAAAGAGCTTTTAACAGCCTAAGAACAATGTAAAGGCAAGGGTGAAAATATTTAAAGAGGATTTCAAATCCATTTATAGCTGCAGCTGTGGTGACAGTTTATTAAGCTTGCAAGGAAAGGGATATTTTTAAAAGTGAAATATTTACTATAAGCCAAATAGAATTGTCACAATGTCTTGACTTACTGCCATATAAAGCTGAGCATTAACATTTCAAAATGAGAACATTATCTGATTGATTCAAGTGAAAGAGCAGAAATTTGATCAAACTTAAAATATGAAGAAAAAGTACCAATATATAGAAATATGTAGGTTAGAAATACAGTAAGGCATATATAGCAAAGGCAAGGAGATATGGCATTTTATGCATCATTAGTCACTTTGTTCTTATAGCTGGAAGCATTATTTATTGATTTGTATATGAATTTAACAAATGAATGGTTTGCACCATTGTACTAGACATCTTACAAAAACCATTAGTGACATTATTTGGACTCCAGCAGTTCTGTTTCATTTGAGGCACAGTTTTTGATCAGATGTTTGTTTCTGCTAAAGGAAGAAGAAGAACATGATTTTGCAGGTTCCTGTGCAAGTTCTTATGCCCTTCTGAAAACTACATTCACCTCATTGTGAAGGTGGTACAGGGATTTCAAATGTGGAGGGAAAACTGGGCAATCCTCTTTGCTCGTATCAGAACCACCTGCAAGATCAAAAGGTACCTTACAACAGATGTGATAAGGACAGTAAACAAACTTTTCTTCTCTACTTCTCAGTATCATCCAGAAGAACTTTTTCTACCTGTTGGAATTTTGGACAAAAGAAAGGTTTATTGTACCTTTGGTACCTTGTGAGAAATTTGCAGAACATTTTGAAATTACAGTTCTTTGCATTTGCCACAACTTGATTTCTAGAGTTAATATAATTCCAGAATTAGAATCCTTCTCTATTTTATTGGATGAGTTTATCTCCAATGCTTTTTAGCATCTACATGCTAAATGAAACCACTGAGATAAGACATCCTGGAATAGGGTTGAGATGTTATTATTAATTTAATATTAAATTATTAATATTAATATTCAGATTATAGCCCAGCCTAGCTCTACTTGTCATCTAATATGGATGAGTATCAGGCCCAACCCAAGAACAACACAAAATAATGCAGTTAAAGTTCAGCTTTTTTATTTGCTTATATCCAATAGACAGAATCTTGCTAGATTAAACATTTAGTATTCTCATCCTAATGAGATCTAGTAGCTATCCTAACTCTCTTTCTCTGTCTTTTATCAAGCTATGGGCTGGGTGTCTCTTGTCTCAACCCCCATTATTTTGAATGTGCTCACTCATACCTGGGAAAATGTCAGTTTACAGTTGTCCATCATAATGAGGTAGTTGGCATCCTGAATCAATACTTGATTAGGTAACCAACTATATGAAAATCAATAAACAAAGATTCAATCCAGAAAATGAATGTATTGTTTATGAGTGTCCTGTTGGTCCTAGATGGGTTTTCATTTACCCTAAGAGCACATATTCATGCTTGGAGATGTTCCTAAATCCAACACTGACACTAGATTGCCAACTGTTTGGTAATGTGGTATACTTTTCATTACATACATAGAAAGAGAGAGACTATATACTATATACTATGTACAATGAACTATGTACTATATACCCATGGTGGCGAACCTATGGCATGTGTGCCAGTGGTGGCACACACAGCCTTCTCTGTGGGAATGCACGCTGTCATCCCAGTCCTAGGCCTTCAGCTGGGTTTTATAAAATCTTTTCGCTTTAGCCTCTGCTGCCGTGTGCAAAAAAAAAGGTTCAATTAATCAATCAATCAATTTCAACTTCTCACGGAAAAAAAAGATCTCGCAAAGTTGAAATTATTGATTGAAATTTTTAGTCCCACCCAGTCTGCCGTTACCACCACAGCCATGCCCACCCAATGGGCCACACCCATCCAATGGGCCATGCCCACCCGGCACCCGATGATACATAAGTAGGTTTTGGGTTGCAGTTCGCCATCACTGCTATATACTATGTACTATGTACTAGGGACTACGTACTACGTACTATGTACTATATTATAATATATTATATAATAATATACTATATTATATTTACAGATTTGTATCTTATATTGCAAGCTACAACCATATATTATTATGGTATCTCTATTTCCAAAATTGGCCTCTTATTTTACAATATTGCTGGATCAGGTTGTATTTCTATTGCAATAAATCACAAAAAAACAGGAGAATTATATTTATTTGAATTGAATTTATTTGCATCCATGTAATAGAGACTGCATACAAATTGAATGCTTTGAATATGTATACGTGCATTTTACAATTTTTAGTATTTAAGTCTCATGGAATTGCTGGATAATAAACTCAGTGCAGTGTTTCTAATTAAAATTATCTGCATGTAATCACATTAATAGATTCAGCGTCTTAAGCATTTGTGATTCTAATAGTTATCAAAAGAAACCAGTAAAATGCCAGAAATGAAATCTAAAACCGTAGCTACCAAAAGTTGATATATTTAGCATAATACTTGTAATAATGCAGAAACAGCACATTTTGCTTCACCTATAGTGCAAAGAGCTTGTTTGAAATGGACGATCTTGAAAATTGGAGAGAATAAGGGAACTAGCATACTAAATAAATTTACATAATTATTTCAAGACTCAAATCAAGCTAATTATTTGGAAAATTGTATCTGTCCAACAGAAGCATCTGTACTTTGTTCCCCTTACACAAAGCTTAATCAATTAAATTATTAGTACTCTGCAAAGAGCACAACTTTGCTTCCCAGAGTTTCCTCACTGGGCAATTTATTCAAGATAGAGAGGAAATTGAAACCATCCACCTTGGCATCTCCAATCAAGATATCAAGAAAGACATTTCTGCTAATTATTCGGTCCTGTACTCAGTCCTGAAGTGTAGTTAGTGCTTTGAATCTTCAGTAGATACTTGATGACATTGGAAAACATATGTAGATGAAAAACAGAATAGGACTCAAAATTATATTAAAGGTTTTTCTTAGAAAGAATTGTTTCATCTTATATGGAAATTTTTCTTCATGGTTTATTATCTTATTTTGTTTATTAAATGTATATGGCTGCCTATTTGACACCAGGTGTTTCTAGGTGGCATGCAGTATGATATATTACATATCTCACAAAAGAAAAATATAGTCAAAGTTGAGTCATTTAGTTTGACTAAATTTTCTAAAGAGACTTTTGAAACTCAGAATGGGAAATAGATAAACAGAAATATATAATGGAAGTGCACTCTTTAATTTTTCCATATAAAGAAAGCTTTTCTCATATATGCTGATAGAGTATTCATGTTGCTGTAAAACTGTAGATTTTAATGTAATAAGCCACAGCTACAGATGTTTATAACATAAATTTACTTTAGGTTTCTTCTGTGTTTTGTCAAGAGAGACTAAGATCTAAATCATTTCTTTCAAAAGTCCACACTGTGGAATCATCCTGAACTGTAGAATCTGAATAATTTTAGTGAGATTTTAATTACCTATATTGCTACAATCTATGAAAGTCAATCTGGGAGAATAATTGCAATGCTAAGAATTCTCATTATAGCCCCATACACATAGCCAATGAAGTTTTTTTTCAAACACTATTGAACTGCACAGCTGTCCTATTCAACACTATTGCAATGAGCAGGGCAAAATAGGATTGTATCCAATGTCTCGATTATTCTTAGTATACACTTAGTTTTTAACTTCTAAAAGAAGTAGTTCATGTATGCAAATAGATTTTACTTTTGCAAAGTTTCCAGATGTAAGTTCAGAATGTCTGTGATATATCCCTTAATTATTTACAGAAATATGCTGAATGCATAAATGTAAAGGCTAGACAATTCATTCTAGGAAATGCAACTCCATTCCACATTATGTAGAACTGGGTAAAGTATTCAGATTCTCTTGGCCTGAAACTATAAATTATATCAATTAAATGAAGAGATGGCATGGAAACTTCTTGAGACAGTTGCAATGAGCCTTCTAGAAATCGTGGTTGTCTCAGATGTTTGCTAGCCTTGCATACTTTTGCACAGCATCCTTTGAACATACTGCACAGATCTAGTATTCAGCTAAAACCAAACACAACTCTCTGCATGGATTTTACACAGATCGGTTTTAAGATAATGCCTGTCCCAGCCGGAACAACAGGAAGTTCAACAGGTTTTATGTCTTTAATCAACCAATATGACTCTCAACAAGAGAGCAACATGACTTTTTTTTTCTTCATGGGCATACCTGTAAAAATGTTCTTTCAATAAACCCACACTTTCCATATTACAAATTCTTCATAAATACATGCATAGATGCGTATTTGGATTTATTAATTATGGTTCTTTTAAATGTGATTCAGCATTCAAGATATCATTATTTCTGCTTTATCTGGAATCCTTGATTAAACCAGAGTTAATTTTAAATAAAAGATTGGATTACAGAGTGCATTTTAATGGTTTGTCCAAAATTTATTGTACTTTGCATTTGTCGCAGTTTGAAAGGAGAACATGCAAACACTGAGATTAGTGAATAAGTGACATACAGCATTGCATTTATTTCAGGGTTTGTGCTAACTTTATTTTAACCATGTGATCATTTCTTTTTCTTACTGCAAATCTTCCTCATGGTTTTCTTACTAGCAGAGCAAAGACTTCATCTTGCATTCTTATCTTTAAAATTGTCACCTGTCTATACAATTGTTCAACCATCCATGTAAGAAGAAGAAAAGGAAGATCAAATCATATACAGTATACTTTCTTAAAAGTTCTGCTCCCGTGGAACTTATTTTTAGTATGTTCTGATCTGAATCGTAAAAAAATATATATTTATAAAAGTGTTCTACAATGACCAAATCCTGCCCCTGAGATTTCAAATATAGTTGAAAATTCTAAAAAAATAACTATAACTACTTCATTGCTTCCTATCTCTGAATGCCAATCTGTGTTTATTATACTCTGTCATGGGAAGAGGTAAAATTGTTAGCAATAGAATTATTAGTAGTAGAATTATTATTAATTAATAGAATTATTATTAATATAAAATTACTATTATTAATTACAATTTATTATTTATATTGTAATTAAATTGTTATTAATAGAAAATTAATAGAAATTAATAGAAAAAATAATTCAATTTTATGCATAAACTATCAGATGGAATATTTTAGGCCTTTGAAGTGTTTTCCTCTTTTCTGTTAATTATCAAGTAGCTGACTGCTTGAAAGTGGTAAGAATGAGAGAGTTCAGTAATTAGTTAACCTAAGTATTTTTAATAGAGGCTGTGATCCATCATGTAGGCCAGGCAGGCATTCCTACTATTGCTACTACTAAAAAGTGTCTTTTATAGTGATTATGAATTTGGTAATTAGCATTATAATTACTATCTCCCCAAAACTAAACTAATGTTTCATTTAAAGGCAACATTTTCTGTGTCTGATCTCTGGCTACTAAATAGCTGCTCTGTTAATCTCTCAAGTGACACAAAAAATCAGTCAAGTGAAAAAGCTTTAATTGAAATCATTAAATAAACTGCTCCAAACAAAATTCAGTGTGGGAAAATATCATTTAATTGAAATGAAGTCCAACTTACTAGAAATTATCAAATACTATAATACTTTCTAAAAAAATAAGTTATGAGATCAGGAGCAATTCTGATATTGTAAGAAGGGCAGTTTTGAAGTATTTAAACTTCAACTTCTTTCCGTTCTGTTTATAAAGAATATATATGAATTGTCCTAAATTTTTCTGGAAAAATATACCCTAAATAAATATGAATTATTGATTTTTTAAAAAATCTGTCATATTTTGGGCATTTCTTGCCTCTTAACATTGCATAACTATGGTAATGAATTAAAATAAATTCTATTATCTCTTATTCACTTTAATTAGGTAACTCTAGGCACATGTTTTATTATTGAACACTCTTGTGGATTTTCTGTCATTTAAAACCTCATTAAAGGTTAATGATTAAATATTACTAATGTCATTCTCTTTGTTCCCCCTATTCTTGTTTAAAAATGACTCATGGACTAGAGACCATACAGGCTTTCTTTAATAAAAGAAACTAGCAAAAATGTATCATGAGAATTTCCTACTTTGTGCAGGGACAAATTACAGAAAACAATGGTCATTGTGTATTCTTCAAAATCAAGGGCAAATATTGTCTAAATGCTAAAAGCACCAAGTTTATATTTATACATAAAAATACCCCCTACAGAAGCTTTGTGATAACAAATTTCATGATCATGCAGAGTGAATCTTGCTTGGCACATATAGCTGCAGTACACTCTAATTTTTCTGGAAAATTTTTTTTTTATCATAAACATATGTTTGGGAAAGTTGCATCAATATATTTAAAAAAACTTGTATTAAAATGAAACATTAAAGCAAAAGTAAGTACCAATCATGGTTAATTTATCAATAAAAGAACATGCTAAAATATTGAATTTATGTATTTTAATAATATAAACATCATTGTTTAATAATTTCATTATTTACAGTTGCTTCCTTTCTCTTTTGGGGTACTTCTGTACCATTTTTGCAATGGATATCTAATATCTTCAATTTTATTTAGATGTTTTATTTCTAGATTGGTTGATTGATTGTCAATTTGGTATTAACATTGGTAGATTTTTTCCAAGATGATCTGTCCCAAATCTGGTCCTTCAATCTTCCAAAAGTGCACCTATAACTACTATAATTGCACATCCACCTTGATGCTAGTTGTCCTCTCCTTCTCATTCTTTCCACATTGACCAGCATTAGAGTCTTCCATAGATAGATAGGTGTTCACATAATATGTCCTAAGTATAATTTAAGCCTTGTCATTTGTGCCACAAGTGATAATTCTGGGTTTATTTGCAGGATTTTGTTTTGTTTTGTTTTGGGTTGGGTTGGTCATAGTATCCTCAATTATGACACCTTTCTTCCATTCTCAAGATATTTAACATAGGATTTATTTTCATATTATTTTCAAGACTGCAAGAATGTGAGCTTGGTTGGGTGGTGACTCAGTGAATTTATATGACATGATATTTTAGCCTGGATTTCTTAGTCCAATATCTTTATTCCTACATAACCCCAAGGCTCCGATATGGACTTACCTATTGCCTTGTGATCAGAATTACCATAAATGCCTATTGATCTTTGTTTAGTCTTTCCAAAATCCCAATATTTGTTTTTCTCTCCCACTTTCAAAGTACAACTTTTATAATGTTCACAATTCATAATGTTTTTGAATTGTCCATAGTTTTTATAGTTCTTTTTGTATGCCACCCATTCATGTTTAATGTGATACAGAAAGCTTTTTGCTACACAGATATGTACTCTGTGGGTTTGCACAAAGTAATTTGGTTGTAAAAAAAATTGCACTCCAAAAAAGGGAGATTATTTTGATTGACAATTTGGACAGTGGAAGTGTCTATCCTGATTTTTCCACTGCTTGATAGCTTTGACCTAAATTTGTAGATTAAAGCTTTACATTTTATTTTAAAAAATGGTAAAACAGCTGAAATGAGTATTTTATCTAAGGCATCTATTACTACTAGCGTAAAGAATAATTGGGATTATCAGTTCATTTAGGCCAATTTTCTGCACAAATGGAGCTGAGCATTTATTGGCTGGATGCCCTTCTTTACACCACATGGCGTCCGCAGCAGGGTGGGTTTTTGTTTTTGTTTTTTAATTTTGCACCCTAAGAAAGAATGTGTGTTATAATTTCCCTCTGCTTTATATGTTCTTAAAACAGAACATATACATATATTTTTAAACAAGAAATAATATTTTTCATACACACACACACACACATGCACACACATTCATTGAGTGTTTTAACAACAATAGTAAGAACTAATACAAAGTAAAGTAGAATGAAAACGAAGAAAGAGTAAGGAAAAAATAAAAGAAAAAGCTAAAAGGGCAAAAAAGAAAAAGTAAGGATAAGAAGAGAAAAAGAAACATAGAAAGAAGACAATATTTTAAAAGACATAAAGATGTGACTATTAGATTATCTTGTCCAATCATTAAATTCATAAATTGCAAGTTCATTTTTATGCCCCAGTCACTGATACATATAGATGCTGTCTTTTCTCTCACAAAATACTGAATTTCACATTTCAGAAGGTCTGTCATTTTCACCAACTTATTCTTCCATGTAGTATTGCCAAATCTTTCCATCTTTATGCATACAATAATCTCACTGCAGTTATTATAAAAGAGTATCCCATAGCTCTTTTCTACATGTTTTCAATTTCAAATTCTAGAAGGAAAAGTTCTGGTTTCAAGTGAATATTAACTGCATCTGTTTTTAATAATGATGCCTTCTGTTTATAATGGAGAGGCAATCTCTAATGTGCATATTCAAGGTTAGAGTTTCAGACTCCTCATTAAAAAATCTACTGTTGTACCAAGATGATTCATGCTACAATGCTTTTACTAATTAAATTAATAGTTACACTTGCTTACTAAAGAGATTAACTTCTGTATCACCTTCACTAGATGGGTTAGTTGCTAGGCAGCCCACACTAGGGGTTTAGTCCACGCTTCCTATGTCTAGGGATAAAAGCTGTAATGCATCTTTCATGAAGAAAATAAATGCTATTCTGCCCTCACTAGGAATATCTATCTTTATTTATTTATTTTATTTATTTATTTCTTAAATTTCTATACTGCCCCTCTCCCGTAGGACTTGGGGAGGTTTACAGCCCAATTAAAACAGATAATAATAATAAATATTTAAAAATAAATTAAATTAATACATGGCTGTTACTAAAACCTGTTAAAATCCCAATTCTAAAACCCGAACAACCTTGTTTAAAAAATTTACATAGAGATTTACATAAAACCCGAGGAGGTCTAGGCTAGGCCGGCTTGATTGAAGAGATGAGTCTTCAATTCTCTTCTGAAGGTGCGGAGATCATGACACGTCCGGAGTTCTGGGGGGAGCTTGTTCCACATCGTCGGTGCCCCCACAGAAAAGGCTCTCCCCCTGGGCGCCACCAGCCGACACTGCTTAGCCGATGGCACCCTGAGGAGGCCCTCCCTATGGGAGCGAACTGGTCGATGGGAGGTATTTACTGGCAGAAGGCGGTCTTGTAAATATCTCAATTGTCTCATTTTAATCATTTTTTATTGTAGCCTTGCTTTTGTTGTTTGTTATTGTCTACAATATATCTTAATGTATAACAATATAGAGAATTCATCTTTAAAAATTTCCTTTTTTCATACCCTACTTTTTGGAGTGTTTTTAATCCCCTTTTATTATTTTTTTATAAATAATTCAATAATGATGCTACCTAATAGTACTTCCTCCTCCTATTTTCTCCATAACAACAACCCTGTGAAATTGTGCTGACAGATACTGTTTGCCCCAAAGACACCTAGCCCATTTGATGCCTAAAGGTGCTCTAGAACTCAGTTTCCTATTTTCTAGTCTGTTGCCTTAACCACTAGACCAAATTGGCTCTTTTTTTCCCTTTCATTGTTCTCTTCTTGAAAATACTTTTACAACATCAGAAGAAGCATTGCTAATGTTTTTAAAACTTGGAGTACAAGGATATAGGAAACAAAATGTTAAAATATACAATAATTGGAATCTTGTGAGGTTAGCAGATCTCTCATAATTTTCACAATATCAGACATAATATATATTCACATGCAACAGTACTAATAGCTTGCATAATATTACGTAAAATTCTAAGGTCTCACATTTTAGGATGTTCATTTAAAATAAAATTTAACAGTATTTTTTTATGAAGAAAATCATTATAATAATCAGTGTTTATATTCCATGGAGGCCACCCATACAGAGATATCATGTCTTGCTAATCCCTGTGACAGCATCTTGTATTCATTACCTTTGTCTGACTGGACACAAGAAAACCTACCGGTACATACTTTTTAAAATTCATTTCTATGAGCTTCATTAACTCTTTTCTAATAAAAGGTATTGTATTTCTAGGTACTATATTCTTTCACTGCATTCCAACCAAAGGTAACTACAGTACTTGTTCAATTTATTTAATTGAAAAAATTTAAAGAAAAATTAAAGAGACTTAATTTTGCCTTGATTGCATCTGCATAAATCAAAATATTTCATTAAACACTTTTTGTCTCAGTTTTGAAGTTGCAAACATTTAAAAATATAAATATGTATATGTAGATTGAATTTGTATAAATATCTGGATTTTATGTTCTTTTACCATACATACATATACATTTATATACATATATACATATGCATATACATATACATACATACATTGTGACTTCTGCATTTTATTAGTCTCTTACCCAAAACTGTAGTCTTTGTAAATATGATTATTTATTTATTTTATACTGAACTCAGTCAAGAATGCTTCTGAAGTAACAAAGATAGGATTGCCATGTACAGTCCTATTAATGGCTCCTGTCCAGTTCACACTGTTCCAAAGGAGCTTGGGAGAAATCATCTTGGTGGAGATCAGTTGAAAACCTGCTGATCATCTCAGGCTGTCCATATGACCTTAAAATATGGGTTAATTTTGGTCTGAGAGCAGACCAAAATGTAAGTGATATACACATTTTTAAAAGGGCCTGGGGAAGAAGAATTAGCTCATGTTATTTTTATTTTTGCCCTGACAATCTAGAAGTACTGGGGTATTCAGTTAGGTGAGAATCATTTACTTTTTGTAGTCATGTAATGGGACTGTTACAGTATAAAATACTTCTTAAATTGCATCCACTCTTCAATATAATTTCTGCTTATGAATAAATACAGAACAACTGAAATCTAGGTACTTATTCATATGTTCCCTCTCTTCTCTCCAAGTTGCTGAATGGATTTAATGACTTTAAGATGCTAAATGCAATTTAGATACTTTTTTATTTAATGCTCAGGAATCAATGCATAGTCCTAAAGGTCATATGATAATACATGTCAGGCAGCATTATTTCAGTGACAGGTGCTTTTCTTCGTTGGTGAAGGATATTTCATGGTGTCTAAAAGACTGACAATGAGGGTTTATTAGTAAGTGATGAGGTACTAGGATGAGAAATAGAATATATTTGTGAAATAAAGTAAGAATGTACTTAAGTAAACAATATGTGTATTTTAGATATGACAACTATTTTGTAATGAAATAAGGGAAACTTGGGTTACCCGAAATCTAAATATTATGGATATTAAAGGCTAAATTGGAATACTGTAATTGAAATTAGGTAAAATTTAAAAACAGGACACGGATATGTATAAGTTAAAATGTATTGATAAATGCTCTAATTGATTGAGTTATAATTATAAATGTATTAATTTGAATGTGATATAATAATCAAGGGAAATAGAGAGGGAATTTTTGATGATATAACCTGAGACATGTATGAAAGATTTTGTTACTAGACTATTGACTACCCAATTACCACGCTGCTTCCTAAATACTTGGATGTAATACTGGAAAATTATTAAAACTTGTTTTTTTTTAAAAAAAAAGACTGGCAATGAGGGAACGTTTTCTTAAAGATTCAATATAGCAATTGTCGAATATCTGAATACAATGTTGTTTACCTTCAGTAAGCATGGAATCTTAATTTTAAAGCATACTTTATTGTATGTATGTACAATACAACTTTCCAAGCCATTTTTGAAGATTTTCCTATTATAATAGGAAAAAATATACAATGACTTATTCTTCACTGCTCAGTGTTACTTGTAATTGGATCAATATATGAGCCTTGCTTACTTGCTTGTTGGCTAGCTTAATACAAGATTTAAAAAATAAATAAATAAAAACAATATTGTGGAAAAATATTTTTGAATACCAATATGTCAAGAAATATGTAGCCTCATAATTAAATACTAACTTACTGCAACAGAACTTAATATATGGCATATCTCTTAACATAGGGACCTAAATGGTGGTATCTATTATTATTAGTAACAGTCTGGGATCACTCAAAATATATTTATGAACTTGAAATGTACTGAATAGTTTTCATTCAGCAAGTTTTCAAGAAGAGGGCAGAGCAATGCCTGCATAATTCTTTTCTTAAATTCATAAAATAAAATTCTATTGTCTGGCACTCTTCAACTAATTCAGATTGCATGTCAGTTTGGAATAAATGCTTACTCTACTTTATTACGATATTTTATACTTGCAATTATTGCTCTTATTGTCTTATTATAATGATTAATTACACAAATGAGTACATCTATTCACAAGTCACATTCCAAAGTTTTCAGAACCATTTGGAAGGTTAAGTAATACAAATTAATAACAACAAAATATTGTAGATGTTCTTCAGTCTTATATTTTAGCATCCATACTATCACTTTGTTTTATATAAGGTAAGTAATATAATCTCATCAGTTCCCCACAAACATTCTACAGAATAGAACTGTAGAGGTTCTTGAATAAAACAAGGAACTTTTGGGTCCAAACTTATAGCATAGTTCTAGAGAATAAACAGTATTATGAGGTTCTAGATGAGGTACTAGGATGAGAAATAGAATATATTTGTGAAATAAAGTAACTACTAGAGCTGTTAAATGGGAGAATAAAATCCAATCAGCAGGAGTTCCCCCAGATCCCTTAGGACACCCAAGAGGAATAACAACACCCCCCAATGAAAGAACAAAGGCCAGAGCACACCGGCAAAAAGCCTTCACACCAGAGATTCCAGGCTGCCCAACGAATGACATCAAAGATACTCATGCACGTGCAGTAACAACAAAACATAAAAACAGTGTAGTGGAACTAACTGGACTCTATATTAACAGCCCCACAATAAAAACTCGATCACGATTGAAAAAAGAGGACAATTCAGAACACCATAGACCAGGGGTTCTCAACCTTGGCCACTTTAAGACTTGTGGACTTCAACTCCCAGAATTCCTCAGCCAGCTTTGCTGGCTGAGGAATTCTTGGAGTTGAAGTCCACAAGTCTAAAAGTGGCCAAGGTTGAGAACCCCTGCCATAGACAATACAAGGATCACAACGATAGATTTATAATGAACATAAAAAAGGGAGGAGGAACGAATGGCCACCCCACAAACTAACCCTATATACAAGCATAAGGCCACAAGAAAGAGGGGTATAGGTTCAAATACACAATGCAGCAATACCCTTGTGAAGAGTGAATGCATACGAGCCACATTAGATGAAGGCAACGGATCGAAACGGAGACTACAATGTGATGATAGGGGTGACGTGAATGTAATGAGCATCGGAGACAAAGAAGAGGGGGTGGAGACCATAGGAGGTGATGTATGCGCAGGACATGGCCATGAACATATGGGAAGAATAGCGGGGGGGGAAGATGAGAGGAGAATACCCAGCACATGACCCAATGGAGCGAGAAGGAGCAACTGGGAAAACACGGAGGAAACAAACGGCCCAAAAAGGGTGGAAGGAGCATGCCAAACTCAGGAGCCAGTAGTGAAGAGATAGATAACAACACATGCACAAAGAAGGAGAGTGGAGGAAGAAGAACAAATAACGGAGCGGCAGCATCAATCAACATCAAGAATATAACCAACACACAGCCCAATCAAGTAGGACCGATGACGAGGTCCAGGAGCCGTGTGCATAAACTGACTAGCACTATAAAGGAGACTCCCATTGACCGGTTTTAAGCCCTGATGATGTTGGCAGTTGGCCGACAAAAGCTTGGCACAAGATTAAACGTTTTTAGTTTTAAATCTTTCCTGGTGTTCATGTTTGTTTGTTTTTATAATATGACTATACCCAGGATTCGTGTTTTTAATGAAATTAGCAATAATTATGATAGAGCAGTGTTGCTCAAGGCAAGGAGATGGGAGAAACTGGCACGATGTATCTCGGTCAACTATCGTAAGCTGACGTTTCTATATAACTGCGTCCGAGAAGACCTACCTTCCAAGCCATTGAGGAGAAGACCTATTATTGACTCCGTGGAGTTCCAACTGGATGTCCGCCAGTTCCAACACCATACCATATGTGCATTAATTAACAACCAACACAGGTGGATAGATACCTTGAGGATATTGGCCCAAGACTACCGTGAATGTTGTAATGTGGAATTAACACACCAACATTTCCAGGCGTTGGATTATCATATCTATCAAGCCACCAAGAGGACTAGCCAACAAATGGCCACAATACTCCAATGCAAAATAGATGATCTACAGAGGCTAAGAGATAGCAACTTTACTGATGGACTGGTGCACAACCTATCCTCTAAGGTATTGACCTGATCACAACTCACCCTGCTACAACGAGACACAGGATACAACTTGATGGATGCACACGCATTAGACTTCATGGCAGCATTGGAGCTCACTATGTACCGCATTGAGGTAGGAGAGGAAACCAAGAATTCTATTAAGCAACGGGTCATGGGATTACTAATGAACCATAGGTGCTGCCAGATACTGTCCAAAGAAGAAAGGGAGGCTTCAGAACAGCTTAGAAAAGACAACTGCATTATCATACTACCGGCAGATAAGGGGAGGGTGATGGTGGTCATGGACAGGGTGCACTATATAGATAAAGCATTGATGCTACTTAAGGATGAGACAGCATATAGAGTCATTAGCAAAGACCCCATGACCGCACTCAAAAATCACATTAATAAGTTGCTTAACAGCTTCAAACGTGGTAAAAAGATAGATGATGACACCTTGAGGAGGATGCACCCGAGTGACTCAGCGATGGCTAGGTTTTATGGACTACCCAAGATCCATAAGGAAGGCATTCCCCTCCGCCCTATTGTCTCATTCAGAGGCACTCCAACCTCGGAACTGGCCAGATGGCTGAGTAACCGGATCAACCATCTTGTCAGTAACAGCGAAACTACCATAAAATCAACAGAGGAGTTTCTGGAAAGGATTAAAACCCTAAGAGTGGAGGGGGATGAGATGATGGTGTCTTTTGATGTAACCTCATTCTTCACCTCCATTCCACAAGATCTGGCGGTCACAGTCTTAAGAGACTGCCTGAATGAAGGGGACAGGGAACAACACCGAGGATTTGGTGAAATTAACAGAGGCGTATTTGAAAACCTACTTCACCTTTCAAGGTATCATGTTTGAGCAAGTTAAAGGGACACCCATGGGATCCCCTATCTCAAGCGTAATAGCAGAAGCAGTTCTCTAATGGTTAGAACATACAATGATGACTAAATACCAACCCAAATTTTGGGTCTGCTATGGGATAATACGTTCGTGGTTATCAAAAGATGTCAAATAACAAACTTTATGGACACACTAAACTCGGTATACCCAGACATCAAGTTTACAGCAGAGGAGGAGAATCAGGGCTCGTTAGCTTTCCTGGATGTGCTAGTCAACTGCCAACCAGATGGAACCCTGCATACAAGGGTATACTGAAAACCAACTCACACCGATAGAATTCTCCACTACAAGAGTAATCATCCGGTGGCCCATAAAGCAAGCTGCATCAGAACATTATTCAAACAGATAGACTCTCACTGCAACACGGCCAAAGCAAAAACAGAGGAAAGGAACCACCTTTTCTGCATCTGCAAACGCAACGGCTATCCAGTGAGGTTTATCAAATGCCACGGCACACCACCCAAACTCCAGAAGAATTTGCAGATTAACAAGACACCACGACAGATGACACACATTTCCCTAGGCTACTAGCCCCCCATAACATAAAAGTAGCCCATAAACCAAACTAGACACTGCGCTATAAGATCATGCGCCCCAAAGACCCGCTCCCCAATGCAGAAAAATCTGCGGTGGTGTATAAGATCAACTGCAAAGACTGTCCTAGCAATTATATTGGGGAGACCTCCAAGAGACTGAAAACCTGGATACATGAACACAAGCTGGCCATCAAAAGGTGTGAACAGCACTCACAAGTGTGGACGCATATGGCTAATCTTGGCCACCAGTTCGACTTTAATGACATGCATACCCTATCCAGTGACACCACCAAAGGAGGCCGCCTGCTTAAAGAGGCTTGGCTCTTCGACAAAAATTCGATCAACCGGCACATAGAACTCTGCCCAGCACACCAGGCATTGAGAGCATGGGACAAACAAAATCATGCATCCCAACAAAGACAATCTAACTATGTGCCACAAGACCAAGGAAACAAGACCATAGGGGAAGTGAAAATGCCATTGCAATCCACAGATAATCAGACAGTGGTTGCCAATAAACAACCAACAGAAGCCCCTTCCCTGGGGGTATGCACACATTCCAAAAGAGCAAGAGAGCTGTTAAATGAGAGAATAAAATCCAATATAGCAGGAGGTCCCCCAGATCCCTTAGGACACCTAAGAGGAATAACAACATCCCCCAATGAAAGAACACACCGGCAAAAAGCCTTCACACCAGAGATTCCAGGCTGCCCAACGAATGACATCAAAGTTACTCATGCACATGCAGTAACAACAAAACATAAAAACAGTGGAGTGGAACTAATTGGATGGTATATTAACAGCCCCACAATAAAAACTCGATCGCGATTGAAAGAAGAGGACAATTCAGAACACCATAGACAATACGAGGATTGCAATGATAGATTTATAACGAACATAAAAAAGGGGGGAGGAACGAATGGCCACCCCACCAACTAACCCTATATGCAAGCATAGGGCCATGAGAAAGAGAGGTGTAGGCTCAAACACACAATGCAGCAATACCCCCATGAAGAACAAATGTGTACGAGCCACATTAGACAAAGACAACAGATTGAAACAGAGACTGCAATGCGATGATCGGGGTTACACAAACGTAATGAGCATCGGAGACTAGGAAGAAAGGATGGAGATCAGGAGGTGATGTATGCGCAGGATATGGCCATGAACATATGGGAAGGATAGTGGGGGGGAAAGATGAGAGAAGAATACCTAGTGCACGGCCCAATGGAGCAAGAAGGAGCAACTGGGAAAACACGGAGGAAACGAACGGCCCAAAAAGGGGGGGAAGGAGCATGCCGAACTCAGGAGCCTGTAGTGAGGAGATAAATAACAACACACACACACAAAGAAGGAGAGTGGAGGAAGCAGAGCAAATAATGGAGCGGCAGCATCAATCAACATCAAGAATATAACCAACATGCAGCCCAATCAAGTAGGACCGATGACAAAGTCCAGGAGCCGTGTGCATAAACTGACTAGCACTATAAAGGAGACTCCCATCGACCGGTTTTAAGTCCTGATGATGTCGGCAGTTGGCCGACAAAAGCTTGGCACTAGATTAAACGTTTTTAGCTTTAAATTTTTCCTGGTGTTTGTTTTTGTTTGTTTTTATAATATGACTATACTCAGGATTCGTGTTTTTAATGAAATTAGCAATATCAGCTCCATCAAATTTTTCCCCCACACACCCAAAAAAATAATATTTATTAATGTTCCTTCCTTTATTATGCTAAGCCTTTACTAATAGAAGGGATGTTTCTTCAGTGGAAATCAGTGAGAATGCTCTGTAAAGTGGGGAAATGATTTTATGGAGGGTTTCATCATTTTTTAAAAAAATGTTCCCTTCTGCGCATCTGTCTAATTTTTTAAAGAAACTTCTCATAAGAAAATTGTTAAGTAACTTATTTGCTATGTTGATACTATTGTTTTTAACTAGAGCCCAAAATGGTTTTGAACATAAGGAACAACAGCAAAGATAGTATATTTACTATGTAGTTTCACACAATAATTTTTTGACCATGAAATAATTGCAATTTTTGTGGGAATCCAAAGTGCAAACAATTAAAGAAGAGTAGACAATGGTAACCATAATATGATAGTATGAAAGGAAAAAATGCATTAACTCATTTATAGGCTGTAACTCATGTACAGGCTTTTTGTTTTCTGTAGGTGTGAGTTCCTCTGAACTTATAATTATTTAGAAATGCATACAGAATTTATATTATATTATGACTTTCATTATTACTTTTACATTACATTATTTACTTTTACTTAAATATTTAAGACATGTTCATTTTATAATATGTTATTTTAAATTATGACAGAATTTCCTTATTGTATTCTTTTTAACATTTGTGTAAATTATATTTATTGCTTTTTAATTATATTTGACTTTTCCTATTTTTAAATAAATAATATGCTATAGAATTTTGTTACACATGCTTATGAATAGAAAT
This sequence comes from Bothrops alternatus, assembly GCA_034064705.1. NCBI lineage: Eukaryota > Metazoa > Chordata > Lepidosauria > Squamata > Viperidae > Bothrops > Bothrops alternatus. The sequence goes on along the minus strand of JARGCV010000081.1, from coordinate 2,927,552 downwards.
AAAAAAAATATATACCCACATTTATGTTTAATTTTTTAAATAAAGGATGGACATTATATTCTTTGTAAGTTCAGTATGTCATATACTATTATATCATCATATACATAAATATTAGAATGCTAATTGGGAATCATATAAAAGAAGAGCCAGCCCTGCCATCATTTTTGCTTGGAGTTGAACTCAAAAGGAATGAAAACCTAACAGTGAAATGAAAATCCATTCAAAATGAACACATCATCCCTCTGTATAGGTCATCAGGTCCATAATCTCTTCACCTCCATTGAAAATTTTCAAAGGCAAGAAAACAATAAACATCAAAGTCTTTCTATAGTTGTATACTGCCTTTTCAACAGTTCATATTTTGGACCTTTTTAAAAATGCAGTGTCAGCAGTAAATCCTTTATGGATTCAGTCAGGCTTTTGAATCAATATCCCACAGAGCATCACGCTACTGTGCCGTCTGTGAAGTGCTTAAAACATGAGGGCAGAAATGGGACTGAAAGTCTGAAACACTTCCTTTCAATGGCTTTCATCTGCTTTTTCAATGCTGTAACCTTTGAAGAAAGAAGATGACATAGTAACTATGCTTACAAACAGCTATAGAAAACTACATGCATGAATCCATAAAGTCACCAAAAGTCAAGCTCTATCTGAAGTGACTTTATCTTGTTATCTTTGAAAAGGAAGTGGGCTAAGTACAAATGTCCACTGATTTTGGTTTACCAAAAAGTTGATAAGCCTTAACTTTGTCCTTTTCTTAAACGCCGGTTCAACATTTTGGATTTATAAACTTTAGCCTTTAAATCCTATCCTTTAAAGATACTTTAATTCTTATGTTTCAGGATATTTACACAACAGGATTAGTATTTTTTATAAATACATTATTAAGCCAGTCTAGTCCTAGTTATCTCATAATGATCCACTAATAGTGTTGTGTACTCCGTTCGCGTGTGAATGATGAAGACACATGGCGATGCTGAACAAACAACAATTAGATCTGGCTCTAATTGGTTCAGGGGTAATCTGCTCAGGCCATCTGCATGACCCATTTCTTTTCCTGATTTGTGAACTAATGTGCAGTCATATGCTGACAGGAAAATGGACCATCTCAGCATACGAGGAAAAATGATATGTGGGGTCTGTTTGTTAGTGGTAAACAAACCCAGCAGAGGCTTATGGTCAGTGTAGATCATGAAATGGCATCCATATAAGAAATCATGAAATTTCTTAATGCCAGCCACTATGGCCAATGCTTCTCTGTCAATTTGAGCGTAATTCTGCTCTGCAGGAGACAGAGTCCTGGAATAATAGTCCACAGGGACCTGTGTCCCATCAGCCTTCAGATGGCTGAGTACACTCCCATCCCATAAGGAGAAGCATCACATGTGATGCAAACAGGCAGTGCTCATTGAAATGCGCTAAAACAGCATTAGAAGTGAGCAAGGCCTTAACCTCATTGAAACTCTTGTCATGGACTTTAGTCCACTGCCAAAATGCCTACTTGTCTAAGAGCCTGTGAAATGGCTCTGCCACTGCAGCTTTATGTGGGAGAAATGCATGGTAAAAATTTAATAGCCCCAAGAAGGCTTGCAGCTCACTCTTAGACTTAGGGCTTGGGGCCTGCTGGATAGCTTGAAATTTAGTTTCAGCAGGGTGAATGCCTTGAGCATCTATCCTGAATCCTAAGAAGTCAGTAGAAGTGACTCCTATCTTACATTTATCCTTCTTTAGTTTAAGGCCTGCTTTTCAAAATCTCTCTGCTAAATTTTGGGATGACTTCCCAGCAATGAGGACATCATCAAAGTAGGGACAGACCCCAGGAATACCTAGAAGTGTGCTCTCCATGACACTTGGAATATGCCAGGGGCTACATTTACCCCAAATTGCAGTCTCTTGACCTTGAAGCCCCCCCCGTGAGTTACAATAGTCTGGGCCTCTGCAGCTGCCCCATCAACAGGTAGCTGTTGATAGGCCTGTGCCAGGTCAAGCTTCGCAAAAATGCACCCCCCTTGAAGGAGGCCAGAATGTGACTTACCACAGGGACTGGATAAGCGTGCTGTTGCAGCGCCTTATTCAGTGTGCATTTATAGTCTGCACATATACGTATGTCACTATTAGCCTTTAGAGGCGTTACTATGGGGGTTTCCCATGGACTTGAATCCACAGGTTCTAGAATGCCCTGCTGGAGCAATTTGTCCAGCTCAGCATCAATCTTACCTTTGAGGGCAAAAGGTACCTTCCTAGGCTTAACCCTGATGGGCGTGATGGTTGGGTCTAACCGTAGAGAAATGGGAGGCCCCTTGTAGGATCCTAGCTCTGAACTAAACACATCTGCAAATTCCTTGCAAACCTCTGCAAGGCCCAGTGTTTGCAAGTTGTGCAGCCCAGTTACCTGGATTCCCAGAGCCTCAAACCAATCAAGTCCAATGAGACTCGTACATTCATCCCCAACAACAACCACATCTAAGGAACCTTCAAAATTCTTATACTGTACCCTAAGGGTGGCCTCCCCCTAAACACACACCATAGAATTTTGAAAATCAGTGAGTATTAGATTCGATGGCCTGAGTTTAATTTGAAGGCCACTACTGCTGCAAATCCTTTTAAAGGTATTAATTGAAATAATGGAAAGAGCAGACCCAGTGTCCAACTCCATCAGTAAAGGAACCACTTGCAATCTTACATTAATGAAAAGTTTCTTCTTAAGGGGCTTATGTGTCCCTGTTCTTAGAATGCTCCTGTGCAATGTGCAGAAACCCACCCTGTTTTGGCTGGGGACCCTGGTACCTTTCTGAAGCAATTCTTCCTTAGGTTGAACCTTCTGGCAACACAAACAGACAGATGCAATGTGGCCCTGCCTGCCACACACCCTGCAAATGGCAGAGCGAAACCTGCAGTCAGCTCGCTTGTGGCGTCCTCCACACCCGAAGCATTGAAACGATGCTGGGGCCTTGACCAGACATCCCTTCTGCCTCCTCTCAGCTGGCTGGTGAAGTCTGTCGACTTCCTCTTCAGGATCCTCTTCTGATCCTTCTCGAGCATCCTCTTGATGGACTGTAGCTGTGTCTGGAGGATTCCTGGCGAGGCGCAAGGCCTTCACAGCTCCGCCTGCTGCTTCCTCAGCTGCCACCTCTCACAACGCATCTTGGAAGGAGACATCTTCTTTTGCAAAAATCTTTTGTTGTATGTGTCTGCCCCTCAAACCATATATGAAGTGATCTCGCAGCCTGTCTTCCAGATCCTTGAACTCACAAGGCCGCAATAAAGTCTGCAGCAGATTCACCTGGCCTCTGGTCTCTCTGCTCGAACGTGTACCTCCAAGCAATGATGGATAACTTCGGCTGGAAATGTTCCTTCAACATTTTCTTCAAGTCAGCATATGTTACTGACTCCAGAGGTGCATGGGCCACCAGATTTGCTGCGATGTCAAAAGCTTCTTGTCCACAGGCACACAAAAAGTTGCTGCCTTCAGGCCATCTTTTCTAATCTGATTTCTCCATCCATGCTACGTAGGAATTCCATCTCTCTGGGTGGGAGACATCGAAATCAGTCAAGTGACCAATCTTTGACATCGTAAGCTTTACGACCTTCACCACTCGCTTTCTCTACAAGCTGCTGTTTGGGGAAAGGGTCCTTTAGCTGAGCTCAACCTCCAGCGACGCTGTACTGGCAGGCTGGGACGCTGATTCAGACGCCGTCTTCTCCTCTTCAGGACTTCCTGGGTAAGTCCTTAAATCTTTTGTTTCAGCTTGCAAAGGACCCCACCTTCATCGCCAGTGTTGTGTATTCCATTTGCGTGCGAATGATGAAGACACATGGCGATGCTGAACAAACACTTTATTCACCTTCTACAACAACCAAGCAAAAAAAAAAAGGCACTCAGGCCTTTTTATATGGCCAGAAACCTGGACAATGTCAACCAATAGGAACAGAGCGTTTTCACACCTTGCGCATGCGCACAAGGCTAGCGCCGCTCTGTCTGGTCCTGGGCAGCTTTTGGAATGCCCGGGACCAATGCAACGTCCCGAGCCTGTTTTTGCAGGCTCAGGACACAACAAATAGATTGATATCTGTTTCTTACCTACTTTTGCATTAGTCAACGGTGAAAAATCACATATTATTTATTCATGAAATGTATATAAAGTTTAATGAGTCTTTTTTTTTCCTTTTTCCGGAGAAGCATTATATATGTACGTATGATCTTAGGATACCAATTCTCAATCTGATTACATTTTGCCATCCATAGTGGACTTGGATTTATGGAAGATGTAAAATGCAACATATCAGAAGGCTGCTGAGCTGGGGACCATTTAAGATACTTAGTTTTTGACAAGCCAATTAAACTATGCTCTTATAATATTAGTATTGTATAAATTTATGTGAAACAGAAATACTAATGGGATGGAAGTAAAGTAATATACTGTACATGCAGGATTCTTTGCATAAGGAACACAATCTCAGTGCTTTTTAAACTTATATTTAATTTTAAACAATGCAAGTTGTATATACCCAGAAGCATGCTTCAGCTACTACATATTGAATTAAGTTTACATTACAGATTATCTATAGGAACATGGAAATGTAGATTGAGATACACTGGCCAAGAGTCAAGACAATCCATCACTGTAAAAGATACTTTGAACTAATAGTCTGGAAACATTAACCTCATTCATTAGGAATGTATTTATTGATGAGTTTTTCTTCACAAAGTCTTTGCTTTTAGAATCTAAAGAAATACATACACCAAAAGAACAAAGGGGACTTCATGAATTATATTCTGTTTGCAGATTCAGGATCATGATAAAATATTGACAAATATTATCCATAATCACATAGAGTCAAAGGGTCTATTTTTACTGCTGTTCTTTTTAATCAATGATAGTCAACTTTCTGTTCTCCATACTGCATGGTGATAATTCTATTATATTCTTATGAAAAAGTCCTTAGAATTTGATTGTTGGAACTAAAGAATATCTGTATACTAACGCTGAAATATCTATAATAGTATGCAGTATTTCTCAGCAGAATATCAGATGTTAAATAATCAGGTGTATTATTTAACCTATATCAGTGCCACATCCTTTCAAACTGAATACCTCAGATATCATAGGAAATTATTTTTACAAATGATGAAAGTTACACACAGGCACACGCATACACACAAAGAAAGAGAGAGAGATAGAGGGGGTGAGAGAGTCTGCATTTGTCATAATTTACATTTATTTCTATGTATCTTGCTTCAAATGCTTTATCTAAATGCAATTTTGCTTTCTCAATTTTTCTTTCTCACCTTTCTAAAATGTAATTTTCTAAAAATATTCATGTCATTGATATTCTATTACATTAGCCTCATAAATATTTTGTAAGTCAAAACACTGACAAAGTAAAACATTATTTCACCAAAAATAAATTACACAATTTAATGTGTAAAATCTCCCAAGGCTATCTTAGTATTATCTGATTTTATTTCCAAAAAATAATGTGAGTAATTTACATTTAAGTCTAAGATGTGCCATTATAAGACTCCAAGCCATAATTAGGGAACTGGATGCTAATATAAGAGACCGAGTTTGATGTTGTGGTTAAGGCACCAGTCTAGAAACTGGGAAACTGTCAGTTCTAGTTCTATTTTAGGCACCAAACCAACTGAATGAATCTTAGTATTCATTTACTATTATGGAATTTATAACAGGTTTTAATTTTTTTAAAAAAAATCTGCCACATGAATTCCAAGACTTTTAATAAAATATGAAATTAACATATTTTGTCTGTACATTTAATTCATGATTCATAATGTGTCTCCTTGTATTATACAAGTGTGATATAAGAATAAATCATCACCAAGCAGTACTTTATGTATTTATAGCATCAGTATTGTCATATAAACCCCTAATAAGTAGAAGCATTTGCCTCAAAGGGTCAAATTGGTGCCATGTTAATAATTCCTGCTATAGTTTTGGGAAAACAATCTGCACATTTTTAGACTGCCTAAAGAAAAATCTTGTGGTAAATCTTCAATTGGATAAAAGGGAAAGCAATCCATTGGGAAAGATTCCATTTATCTAAATCAGCAGAGATTGCTGCATTGACCTTCACTGAATCTTGACTTCAAAAACTTAAGAACTGCTTTTGGAGGAGAAAAAACCCTAAGGGACTTCTGTATGCTGCCTTTCCTTCTGTTATGATAAAATAAAGGGGAATTATCTGAACTAGGGATTATGGTAGCAATATATATTTATGTTAAGAAAACAAGTCATTGATGCTCTTTCATCCAATTCTCCTTTTTGTGATCTTGTTCCAACTGCTCAGTTCTAGCAAATTATATAAAAAACTACCAGTTTCCTAGCATTTTTCCTACTACTCTTTCACCTGAACTATAGTTATTAGTGAAAGAATCCAGCTACAATATTCAACATCCTTCAGAATGAAAATATTACCTCAGTCTAATATAAGATTAATTGTTATTGAAGACAACAGCTATGAGGAAGTATATGTGAGTTCAGTATCAAGAAAGTATCTAAAATTCTTGATTTGCTATTTATTTGGGAACATAAAGGTTTTAAAAAAAATAGTCATGGAAATATTACTCAGAAATATGGACAAACAGAAGCCTTATTATGCACAACATATTGTTGGAACCACGGTATTGGCCACTGAAATTTAAGTTCATTTGAAAATGACCTAAATTTATTGCCATTTATTATTGTCAGATATCTAATTTGTTTGTTTGTGTTTTTAAGACACCGTATTAAAAATACCCCACAAAAATATAAAATAATAAAACTAAAACTAATAAAATTGCTTAAAGCCATTATAACAGGCACAATGATGACCATTCCCTTCTCACCACCTCTCTGGAATAATTCTGTCTTTAAGAGTTTCTGGACAGTCAGATAATTTCTGTTTGTGGCCTATATACCCTATCTTCATTTCCTTTCTGCTATTTTCTTTGCCTTCTCCTATCCAAATGTCAAGTTATTATAGTAAGTGGTCTTGGGGCAGGAACAAGGATTATTATTATCTGAATTATTTGCACTTGCTGCAAATAATTCAGGTTATCAGCCAGCCAACAATGCGGTATTGTTTACAAATAAAACTACATGTACATTCACATCTTCAATCAATATACCTCTATTCTCACCCCAAGAATTCCTGATACATTTTTCCATACTTTAAAAATGAAAGGGACATCACACATTCATGTCATATTCTTTTCTCAATGTTAAACCATTTACTAAACATTCCATTTATTTCCATGCATACTGCCATCATACAGCAGTCTTACTGCATTTAGAACCAATCCCAACTCAATATGCATACAAAGCATTTTCAATTTAATTGTATTCACTTCATCATATGTTCTCTATACCATAAACCTATTTTTATTATATATAAATTTGCTTGCTGAAGGACAAAATAATTCAAACCAATTTGAATTATTTGAATTCTCCCCCCCTCAGCTTCAGTCAATGCTTAGAAACCTTGTTTAAAATGGCTAATTGCCTTTTAGAGAATGGGAAACAGATATCCATTTAGTGCTGTGTTTGATTGACAAAGCCACTCAGATAAGCCAAAATTGCAACATGAATTGAAGTAACATTTAGCTCTGTTATCTGAGATCTATTTGGTAGGTGAAATTGATAGTGTGGTCTTCTGGTTAATCCTAGCCACTGGCAGCTTAATTCCTGTCTCTCCAACTCTTGAGTAATCACAAAGAATAGTAAAATTTGGATCTGAGAAGTCATCCACACATCATTCTGGAAAAGGATGTTGCCAGTGGCATGAAGAAGATTCACTCCCTTCTCAATAAGGCCTTCCTAAATCCATCTGTGTTTTATAATTATTGCCCTATTTCTACTTGCCTTTTTGAGCAGAAGAGTATTGAGAGCATGACAGAATTCAACTACAGAGCACCTAGATAACCGTAGTGGATTATTAGACCTTTTCCAGTCCAGAATCCAATCTGGACATGGGACTGAGATAGTGATCATCCTGACTGATGAGTTTTGTTGTAATCTGGCTGGTGAGAGTGCATCCCTCCTGATTCAACTGCATCCTTCAAATGTACTGTAGTAATTCCACTCTTTCATCTGCAAGCAAGTCTAGTTAGTGGCTGGGAAGAATCCCCTTGTTGTGGGAGGCCTCTGGATTCTATCTTCTTTCCTCTACCTTTTAATAGCTACATGAACCTGTTAAAATGAGTCACTAATTGTTCAAAGTTCAATAATATTATGTTGATGATACCAAATTGGAATATACCTCATTTTTTTTAAGTTAGAAGAGGGCATTTTCTGTATTAATGCATTCTACATATTTTAAGCAGTTCAATAAACAGTTTGTAATTTCATTTGCTATCCTTTTCTTATCTCATTAGATAGATAGATAGATAGATAGATAGATAGATAGATAGATAGATAGATAGATAGATAGATAGATAGATAGATAGATATAGATAGATAGACAGACAGACATCAGACAGACAGACTTTATTGTCATTTTGTACTGTGGGCACAATGGCACACATTAAAAATGAAAATTAGTTGCTTGCTCTCAAAGTGTACACATACATAATACACATTTAAACATACTGCATATATGTATAGACCTACACCCTTACATATATGTAACATATAAATATTAATCACTGTCCATCTTGAATACATAATGGAAGGAGGAAGCTTTAGAGTCACAAGGTTAATACTGTATGGAACAAACTGTGACTGAATCTGGATGTTCTGCTTCGGATACCACAGAGCTTCCTCCCAGAAGGTAACAAGAAAAACAGGTCGTGAAGAGGATATGTAGTATCCCAGACAATCTTACAGACCCTGCTCAAGCAATGCTTCTGTGCTATGTCCTGGGTGGAAGGGAGGGAACTGCCAATAATCTTTTCAGACATCCTCACATTCTCTGCACTGCCTTCCTGTCTGAAGCAGTGATGCTTCTAAACCAGACTGTGATGCTATATGACAGGATGCTCTCGATTGTCCCTCCGCAGAAAGTGGTAAGGATAGGGGAAGGAAAATGTGCTTTTGTCATGTGATGCAGAAAATGCAGGCACTGCTTTGCCCACTTCACCAGTGTCTCGCTGTTGAGCAACCAAGCCAACCTACTTGTTAACTGCACACCCAGGAATTTGATGCTAGTAACCATCTCCACAGGTGAATCATTAATGCACAGAGAGGTGTGGCTGTTCCTGCCCTTTCTGAAATCGACAATAATCTCTTTGATTTTTCCAGTATTTAAAACTAGGCTGTTTTCTTACACTAGTTCTCCAAACCCTCAACTTCCTTACGGTAAGCATCCTCATTGTCATCATGAATAAGGCCCACTACTGTTGTATCATCTGCGAACTTTACAATATGGTTGGTGGCAAACCTAGCACAACAGTCATGGGTCAACAGGGTGAACAGCAGCGGACTTAGGATGCAGCCCTGAAGAGAACCTGTGCTCAAGAAATTGGTGTTAGAAATATTTGTTACAGCTCACACGTACTGGGGCCTATTAGTAAAAAACATCAAGAATCCAGTTGCACAAAGGAGTGTTTAAGCCTAAAAGTCCCAGTTTGTTTACTAGATGTTGGGGAATGATTGTATTAAATGCTGAATTGAAGTTGACAAACAACAAACACACATGAGTATTTCTTTCCTTTAAGTGCTTCAAGCTCAGATGGAGAAAAGAAGAAATAGCATCCTCCATAAAGCTATTTGGTCGGTAAACAAACTGAAGCAGGTCAAATGCTGATACAATAAGGCTAGATACAATAATGTCCTCTATCAGCTTCTCAAAACATTTCATAATGATGGATGTCAGTGCAATGGTAATCACTGAGGCCTGTAATTGTGGACTTTTTTGGCACTGGCAAAAGGATGGCCATCTTAAAACACAATGGGACCACTGCCTATGATCACTATGCCTACTTACATCAATATCTAGAAGTATACAAGTGAAACTTGGGAAATGTAATGTCATTTAAATATTATTTCAGCAAAGAAGAAGGAAAACAACTCCTGTTGCTTCCAGAAATATTATTATTGCCTATGATGACTCTTTTTCCTTTTTAACTGAAGCAATATGAATTGCTTCCATATTTGAAAATGGGACAATAATGACACTTCTGGATCTTATTTTGAATTGGATCCAATTTATGTAGGCCTGTTAGGTTACATTTAGCTTTAAGACTGGACCCATCCCTAACCTATTGATTAATAGTACCATATAACTTTCAATGTCATTTCACATCTAAGACATATGCATTCAAGCAAAAAGCACACATTTTTGTTGCTTTGTTTCTTTGCTGTTACCTCTTTCCTGGATTGCTACCATTTATAGATAGCACTTCTGTGCTCCACTATTTCTGCCAGCTTTAATACTGTTTCTGGCATATCATAAATATATGTAACTATGCATGTTTTTATGGTGCATCCTGACATTTTCAATTACATTTTGGAGAGCCTTGAGTACAGCATTCCTCAGGCACCCACATAAATTTCCTAGGTCCTACAACCTCTGCATGATTTATTTACTCAGTGTTTAGCTCTGGTTATGCAATCTGATTCTACTGATTATTTTGGATAAATTTATGTGCAGAAGTGGTCTATTTAAATGGAAAGTAAGGGCAAGGTCAAATTAATAGTTATGTTTGCATATTTAAAATTAGGGAATATAAAGACCTAGACCGCCTTCTATTTTTATTCTTTTTGTAATATTCTGTACCTTACTGGGTTACTAAATAAGGAATAATTGAGTATAACCTAATATCCAGTTCAATTTTCAAGTTTCAATTTCCTAGATATATCCTCCAAGAAGAAAACACATTTCTCAAGATATATTGTTTATTTCACACATATCAGCTTTTGTCCCTCACAATATGAATTTTTACACCATCACTGTTCTCTTTTTCCTCAATGTACACCTTTGATTCCATTGTCTCTTGCAGATTTGAGAATCATTTTTATTATTCTGGATTAAAAAGATGTGTTGTGATTGAACCTTGCCTTCCACGTGCAGAGCCTCAAATGATGATACAGGCCTCTATCTGATTCATTGTTCTTTCTTGCTGCTTGTCTTCTATATAGACTACTTCTGCTGAGAGCAACTTTTTGTCCTAGCTCTTGAACACCAAGCTTTTCTCTGGTAACATTCAAGAAGAATTTACTCTGTGATATGGGTATGTTCTTTACTTTATGATAGTTTAAGGAAAAAGGGTGAGTTTCAGTCCTATCATTTTCTCCTCCAGCAAGGAGAAAATCTTGCACTTGTAATATAATAAATACAGTATATTCTTCAGGTAAGAAAACAAACATATCACACATTTGGCAGCTGTCCAGCATTGTTTCTTTGGGTACTGGTCTTTTACGCAAAGGTCAAGGTTTGACTTTTCTGCCACTCTTTATAAAACTCCTCTATAACATTTTGTCTTGTAGATTGTGCTTAAACAACATTTTCTGACCCCTTTCTAAAGAATGTTGTTTGAGATTGAGATATCAGTTGTGAAATGTGTTCTATCTCCAGTTCAATAATCAGACCTAGGCCCAGCTATAAGCTACTTTGGCTCAGACCATTCCCAGAGCAAATATCCCATTTCAGACAAAAAACTATTCATTCCCAAACAATCGGCCAAAGTAGGACCTCAGCTTTCTTGGAAAACTTTTTTGTTTCTGATTGTTTTTCTGTTTGCCCATTCTGATCACAACTCCCAATTATTATGTATCACTTGTATTTGTCTCGATATCTTCAAAAGGCAATGTATGCACGTTTGTGACAGGAGAGTCAACAAAGCCAAAAGCATTAATTCTCCAGATAATCAGAAGCTTCAAATCTTTGCATATTTCCAGAAATAACATATTATAGTGGTTTTGCTGCATAGATTATATGAAAAAATGGATATTTCTATTCAGTTCAAGATATAGTTCTGTTCATCCTTAGGAAATCAATCACATATCACAAGACAGATTACATAGTGTGCCACTAAACTTGTTCAGAGAAATGAGAAATGGTTATGACAGTAGCATTTTCTTATTTAGTAAAAAAAATTACAGAGGTACTGTATTTTTGTATATAAAAATCTATGGCGAAAATATTACAACTCCAGTATTAAAATACTAAGAAAGGAAGGAAGGCTGCCTGGAAGACAAGAAGGAAGGAAGGAATTATTTCAGCATGTTTGAATAAAATTGTGTGTTTTTTTTCTGGGAGAAAGGCAATATAATTTGAAGTTGCTTACATTCCGGGCATTTAGAGCAAGATTCAAAAAAAAAATATTTCTTGTTTTCCTACAAGCTCTTTCAGCTAAAGTGGAACAATGCAAATTCACTGGTGAATGTAATATCTTATGGTATTATTCCAATTTATATGTCAAGCACAGGGAATAATTATAGGTCTATTGTATGCTAATGCTTCCTATACAAATCTGAACTACTAATGATCAAAGTAAATTGGCGGTAGATAACAATATATAAGGAATTCAAGGTGGGCTGGACTTAGATCTCTTATGGATGTAAAGGTACTCAAGACTGATGGCATATTTAAACCCTCCCTCAGGCTAAGTCTGGTCATCTCCTACATCATGTATAACTTATTGATTAGTTTGATTAGTTTCCTTGGTATGACTGATAGGATGGAGACTAAACTTGGATTAAAGATCATCTTCTGAAGATTATTTGACCATTTCAATTAAGTTCTTTGTACAAAATATGTGAAATCTGGCAATGTCATAATGGTACATTTAAATGGCTAAAAATTTTAAAACTGTGTCTCCTTACCCCAATCCTAAATGATCCAGATAACTTTGTTGTGGGAATTGGTCTAATGTAACTATGTTATTATTATCACATTTCTCCTATTTCAGGAGCAGCTGCAGTTAATAATGCCTTATCTGTACGTATATACTTTTGGCTATTTCCAAAATGTATCCAGAATTGTACACATTGAATCCATAAATTGTCTGAGCTAGAAATCTTAGTCATAAAAGTCTCTGTAATCCCATCCTACAGAAATTGAATCCTTATTTTATATAGTTCTGAACTAAATATTGATTCTGATCTTACCTCTGAATTTAAAAAAAATCATATTTAAATCCATTCTGTCTTCTGAAACATTACTAGTGACTGCAACTTAAGGAACTAAATCAGAATAAGATTCATCATATAATTTGTGCATTATGTCTTCTACTTGTGCAATTATGATATTTAAAAATGGTATTCATTATCTATATCTGAAAGAGTTATCATCTTCTTTGCTTGGCACTCTTATGAAAAATAGAAAGATAAATAAAATGGGCAAAGAAATAAATGATAACTTTTGCTAAATTAAATAAAATATATTTTAATTATTTTAATTAAATATCTTGTCTTAAACTTTGCCACACTAGTGTTTGTAGAAAAGTTCAGAAAGATTAAGCTGACATCACACTTTACTAACTTTTTTCCCTTCCTCATTTTTTCTAGTTTTTTCCACTGCTTGCTTTTGATCACTTATATTATTTTGCTGTGCCTTCTACTATAAAATTTGCCAGTTTTTCCATTTTTCAACAATGACATTGGCTTCTTTCCCTCCTAAAAATCTAGATACTTGATGTACTTCTATTTTCAGCTCTGCTGAAATCACTACATTTTTCAATTATCATTCAAATTTAGATGGACTGCTGTGAAAACAGCTGCTTTTCAAGTCTGCCTTTAATTCTGCACCTGTTATCCAATTGCACTGCATGTAAACTGGCTTAATCTGGAGAGTATTCTGCCTATTGGTCATGATAGTTAAGATGGAATCTTCCATGATGTAACTGTACTCTTGTTTTCATTTACAACTGAAAACAAATTTCAGGACACAAGGATTGGGTCACTTTATTTATTAGGCTACTGGACTTGGAAAGAAACTTGTGTACCATGTAACTTGGACTGGAGGCATTTAACATTTCTGATATTGTGCTGACTTTTCTTTCTAAAGATAGCAACTCTTTATGCTGCATATTAAGCTAAAAACTCCAGCAGATTTGGCACAGTTGGGGGACAATAATTCAGTAGCTTGTAAAACTGAATTTAAGATCGGCTATAGCAAGGAGTATTTCTGCAAATAGAAAAGGGCTGATTGTATGAGAAAAAAAATCTTGGGGATGTAAAGATTTTAAGAATCTAACCATAATCTACTCTCTTATTTCTGCATTCATTATTACTATTATTTTGTTTACAACTCAGAATTTTTCATTCCGTGTGTAAGTTAATGAATTCTTCACAAAAGATAGATTGATGAATCTTTAATGCATAATTTTTCTTGAATAGTTCATTTTTAGGATTATATTAATAATGCATACCAATATATATTTTATTTCAATATTTATGAAGCATTTATTACAACTCATTTTTATTTGAAATAAGTTTTGTGCTCTCTACTTATGCTCATAAATTTTGTCTCAAATAGATTTTACTTTTCAGAGGACATAATTCTTTTAGTGATATTGCTCATTGCCATTTCTAATCTAATGTGATTTTATTCAAAATGTCAAAAAAACAAATCAGACCTCTCATTTTTGATGCATAAATTTTCATCTGATGCAGTTGATCTCAATTTTTAGCATCCCTTCCATGTTTATAGTATAATCTAGTGATATTTAAATATTTTTACATGGAGATACCTTGATTGCTTAAGCTTCCATTGTAATTCCACTACTAAATGCTTGTAAACACAGCCTTTCCAATGGGAAGGAAGCTGATTATATTATATCCATAGCCACAATTGATAGTGTAAAGCATTTTTCATTGCTTATTGAAATATGCAAAAATAGTATTTGGTACAGTTTTTCTTTGATTATACCATTTCAGTTTTCAGGAAATTAGATATCTGAATATACCCCAGAACTAAATATAGAAGTATTTCAGTCCCAGTATAGAGTACAACCCTTATGCTTTTCTGCAGAAATATGATATTATCATCACATTTATTGGCTGCCATCTCACAGTTAGAATTGATATGCTAAACTAGTACTATGGATTACTTAATTTCAGAAGCCTGAGACAAAAATTACTAACATAGGAGTCTCACACAATCAGATAGTTCATGTGCCTAATCTAGTACTCTCCAGTTGTATCAGAATTCTAGTCTTAAGACATTATTACAAGGAAAAGAACAAAAGTCACAATTCAACTCACAGTAATCAGCTAAGTATATCACTTCTTTTACATTTCATGACAGTTTGGGATAAACTGATGACATCCTAAAATCTCAAAGAGAGACTACCATGGGATTTATTAAACATAATAAATCTCTCAGCACCACCTTTTGGATATGGTAATCCAGATATGAGAGGAACCACTTCAAGCTGATTCCATGAATACACCTTGGTTAACCTATCCAGAATAATACTATGATTAGTGCTAATAAAATCAATGAGAAATCCAGAGTTGCATTATATAGTTTATACTCTATACTCAGAAAATATTATCCAGCATGTGAGACAAGACTATTTCAAGGCTGGCAATGAATCAGGCACATAAAATCCCTGGAAAATGTAAACTTTGAAATCAATAGACTTATTGATTAAATTTGATAAATTTCAGCCTTGTAGCTTGAGAATAGGTGTTTATTGCATTTTCCACCATCTACTACTCTTTAATTCTACATGACATACATAGGTTTATAAAAATAGGTTTTCCCTTGGGCTTGATTCTATTATTGACCTTGTTTAATTTAGGAATATTTTTCACTGATTAATAAACAATTCCTATAGGAATATTACACTGCTCTTTAGTTTTCTTTTTAACAATCACTATTTACAGTTTTAGTAACTGAGCATTTTTAAATATCACTACTTGTTTACCATTTTTTTCTTAATAGGAGCTATTTAAAATATTTTTAATTCTGAAAAGACACATAAAACAAATACATAAAACAGATGTGAATTGGTTATTGTTTTCTTATACAGACCAACATGCGGCTAGATTATATGCAAACAGCTCCCCTACTCATTGGAGAATTAATGCTGCAGCTGGGACTGAAATCCATGTCCCACAGCTAGATTGCTTACAAATCTATCTAAAACTAGTAAATCATTTGAGAAGTGAAAAAAATGTAAAAATCATGAAACAGAATGGATGTACAGGACTATTTGGGAGCCATATTAACTGCAGGAATGTTTCCTTATGTTTTTCATTTTAAAAAAGTTCCCAGTCAGAATTGGCTGGAAAGGCAGACAAATAGTTATTTATGTTCCTTTGATATTTTTAATTTGCAATATAATTATACTATCTGCAACAAAATGGTTTTATTACCAAGAAAATATTTTTTAAAAAAAATCACATCAGGAAAGACAAATAGTATTTTAAATTCAAGTTGTAATAATGCCATGATTTACCTCAGTATAAAAAGGGAAAATGTACACGACTTAATGTATTTCAGATTTAATCATTCAACTTTCTTTTTCTCTCCATCTCAAGTGTATTAAGAATGCAAAAAAAATTGTAAACTATTTAATAGTGACTGCATAAAGTGGCAAACAAAAAATGTCAATTATACATTTTACAATAGAACTAACAGCCATCTAAAGAGTGTTCCACATGACCATTATAAAATCACCTGGCTGTTTCACTTAGCCTTTTTCTATGGGTATGGACTTTGCATTTTCTAGGAAGTTGTACATTTATTTTCATTTGTCCAATTATTAAAAGCTTTTTATTATTCATCCTATTTTGTGACCTGTTATCTCTTTAGAAGCTATATAGTGTTTTCCCTCATCATCATTGTTAACAGGATGCAGGAATGTTTCATTTTATCACTTAATTGTTTCAAGTATGCAACTGACAATTCATCATCTCTATATTTGCATTTTCCATTAACAAAATGTTCTCTCTGTATACACACACACACACAAATGCTAAAGGCTTATATGTTAGTTACACATAGGTTTTTATAAGAGCAGTGTAACACATCCTTCTAATGAAAACCTGTTCAAAAAAAGGGGGGTATGCTTATTCGTTAAGTGGTAATGACAAAAACTGTCAGGAACCTGCACTTCATATACCAGTATGTAAATAATGAAATGCCTCAAGGCTAAACAGAAACTATAAAATTCTTCCACTGTGAAATGATAGTTTCTATATGTTAATGACTCAAAGTTTTTTCTACTTTGAGGTTGAAAAACACTCCAATTATAGTGTTCAAAATGTCAACTTTGGACAGCCCAAAGAGTTAGTCTTAGAATTGAGATAACATTCACAAGCTCTTGATAATGGGAGAAGGAAAGAAAAAAACAATTAGGTCAAGGGGAAAGCCTAAAAGTCCTGAAATACTTATATTTAAAAAAAGATTACAAATTCATACTTTTCTCCATCAGACTGTAAGTTGTTGCTTTTGCTTTTTTTAATTTAGTTTTTAGTTGTTTATGGATTTCAACTATATCAGTTCTACATCATCAGCCGGTGCCTTTAAAAGAGGTAACATTTCAAATGGGTTTTTTTTTCTTAGTTCAATATACTTCTTCCAATCTGCTTAATTCTAGCTCTTCTCTTTTTGTTCAGAAACAAATAACTGTCTTACTTACAATTAGTGGAAGAATTGAAATCAGCAATTGCAGGATGAAAGGATTTCTAATATAAAATCCATTTCAAGATTTCCTTGGATGAATGAAATTTGTATATAGATGCCAGAACAAATAAGAAGTTTAGAATGAGCAGTGTAAAGCTGGCTTCTCAAAGAAAAAGTTCTCTAACATCCAGCTAGAGTATTATCTAAAAGTATTATCTATAACCAATAAATCTGGCTAGAATAATATCTGAATAATGTATTCAGTGTACTCGTATTTTCTCATGGAAAAGATTCCTTGCCTGTTTACAAGAATGGCAATGCTGGGAGAACCACCATGGTAATTACAACAGTGAGATGCAAGACAAACAGTAAGAACTAGATTTAATAAATTTAATTCCTGAAGAATTTTGGATAAAAAAATCTTAACATTTAAGATGAAGCAATTAAAAACATTATGCATAGTTAAAAAGAAAAAGAAAGATGTCTATTGAAACACTGAAAATAACCAAGGAATGCAACAGAGGAAAGGTTACCAACTAAATATTCCAGAGAAGAGCAAAAAGAAACAAAAATCTACAGTGTATAGTACTAAAACTTTCATTGTCATGATTTTTATATGGGCAAAATGGTGCATCATAGGGCAACAATTTTTGAACCAAAATAAATCAAATGGGCTAATTTATATCATTATGCCATGTGGAAGAAGGGAAACAAGGGCTTGGTCAAGAAATGATACCAAATGTTGTTGGAATGCATCAAGGAAGCGGACAGATGAAACAATGAAGGATGCAAGGGCTGTACCTCTATAGAATCACAAGGAAAGGTATAGAATAATGAGAGAAAAAATATGGAGGAAAAAAGGGAAAAATAATTCATAAATTATGGCAAACACTAATTACCGTAAGAGTTCCTCAACACAATACCTGTCTTCAACCATAAGATTTCAACAGAGAAAAAGTGAGAGAAATGCATGACTTGCATAATAAAGAGCCTCTATTAAATAATGAACAAAAACCAGCACATATCTATGTATGTATATGTTTGCAAAGCAATCTTGATGAAGGAATGCTGTCAGTGAATGAGCTAACCCTGATCATTTTCCAATAGAATTCCTTGATTCAATTGAATTCTCTGGATTGCCACCATATAAATTGAACTGAAGATAGGATCTTCCATCATTTTAATGAGGAACTTCAATCTTCCAAGGCTTGGCAAGTCTCATTTCAGAAAAATATTGATATTAAGATAAAAACCCAATGACATAGTTGAAAATTTGGCAGGGTAGAAAAGTCATATTTAAAAGGTAACCTCTGTTTTGCCAAAAATATTCTAGGGATTTTAGTCTGTCATAATTTTTTTGTAATTATATGTCTGTATGAATTAACGTTCTAAGAATTAGCATTGTAATCCCTCTTACAATTTACATTAATCTCATTGTAATATTCCTTTTAATAATATTAATAATACTTAGATTTAATTAGAGCCTTAACTATTGAAATTAAATTTATTGAAATTGCATTCATATATTTAGACATATTTAATTCAGCAGACTATGTTGAACTTAAGGACAGCTATACAATTTAAATCTTAATTTTCCAAACTACTTTATGGATATAGTGGACACCAATGGGAACAAATTAGTCTAATTATATAACCAGAATGTATCCCATATTTCTATATAACTTAAAGCTAGAATGCAGCTTTGTAATTATATTAAATAATTGTTCTCATATTTTCAGTTATATAGCAATAGCACTTAGACTTATATATTGCTTCATAGTGCTTTATGCCCATCTCTAAGTAGTTTACAAAGTCAGCATATTGCCCTAATAATCTGGGTCTTCATTTTACCAACCTCGGAATGTTTTGAAGGCTGGGTCAACCTTAAGCATGTGAGAATAGAACTTCTGGAGTTATTCTGCAGTACTGCATTCTGACCACTGTGCCATCACAGCTCTTATCTCAAAGTATTGAGAACAACAAAGACACATACACACATACAGACAAATAGGCATTTAAATTTAAATTTATCAGATGTTAATTCTACTAAATTGCAGAGTTTTATTATTTCTGGAGTAGACAGTTAAAGCATTTTTGCAATTTTAATTGCTTTAAATTAGCACTATCATGCTACTTTTTAGGTGATGTGCACATACCAGTTTAGGTTTACTGCATTTTGTTTACTACCAACCTTATATGGATAGACATAAATTTTGATTCTGCTGCTGTGATCTTGAGATTAAAATTTCTAGATAACACTGGGATGTGATCTGGAAAGATACAGCTACTGACAGTTTGCTGGGATTTGGGAAGAACATGGCAGAATTCTAGTCCCTAATAAATGAATTGACTATTTATTAGAGATATCTTCCCTTCACTAAGTTATGTATTTGCTTAGGATGCACAACTTTCAATCCATTTAGAAATAAGTGTAAATATTAAATTGCATGTTTATTTAGAAAGTACAGATTAGGTCACACTAAAATAAGAGTTTTGACTTACTAAAATTTTCTGACAGTTAGAACAATTAATCAGTGGAACAACCTGCCTCCAGAAGCTGTGAATGTTCCAATATTGGAAGTTTTTAAGAAGAGACTGGACAGTCATTTGTCTGAAATGGTATAGATTTCCTGCCTGAGCAGGGAGTTGGGCCAGATGACCTCAAAGGTCCCATTCAACGTTGTTGTTGTTGCTGCTGTAATTTAGTCCAAATACTGTTTTATCTACCATGAGTCTTTTTCTGTTTGAGATTAGATTAATTGCTTCCAAAAGAGAATTCCAAGGGTTTCCCCAGTAGTTTCTTTAAAAATAATTCTTTAAATTATTCTCTTTCGTGCTGATTATGCTGATAATAATTTTTGGTTTTACATGAATTTATGCCTGTGGAAGTTAGAAAAGGCTATAAAACTTGTATCTTTTCCATTATAAGTTTTTTTTTCATATTTGCCTACAGTTAAGCATCATGTTAGCTGATAAGAGATATGCTGACAGAATTGAATGAAAGTCAGGTGAATGGATAGTTTAGTCCACATTTAAGTGGACAAAGTTAGAAAGATTAGAAAAGCTGAAATTAGAAAAAACTTTAAGACTTCTATCTGTTCCATTATAAGTTTTATTTTTAATTTCATGTGCAGTTAAGTATCAGGTCACTGATAACATATATCCAAAGGATGGAGTGAAAATCAAATGAGTAAATATTTCTGCCCACATATATTGCCAGAAAAGCAACTTTTTATGCATTAGAGTAATATAAAAAAGTAAAATTCTAAAACAAGAAATATAAAGTTAGGAATAACTCTCTCTCTCTCTCTCTCTCTCTCTCTCTCTCTCTCTCTCTCTCTCTCTCTCTCTCTCTCTCTCTCTCTCTCTTTCTCTCTCTTTCGTAACCATTAATTAATAGACTCTAAAAATACAAAGTGAACAAATTTTAGTTCAAGCACAAGTGTTTATAAGGAAAGACAATTACTGTGGGAAAAGATTTTGCCTTTGTAATAAATCATTAGCAATCTATCATAAAACAAAACTAAATTAAATTCCCCCCTCAAATACACACTAATTTACAAGGGAATTAAAAACATCCCTGTTCCCAAACCTGGCAAAAGACTATGAAAAATCAAAAAATGTTGCCACATACATTTTCTTACTTTGACTGCAGGATGGGGATTCTTGTGTCTAATCTTCTAGTCCAGTAATTGCATCTAATAAATTATTTGAAATTGCAATAGATGCAATTATCAGACATAGAAACAATTAGTTATTCAGAAGAATTACATTTAGCCTTACCTCTTCTGCTTCCTATCACATAGAACAGTGGTGGCGAACCTAGGGCACGGGTGCCAGAGGCAGCCTTTGAAGCCCTCTCTGTGGGCACACATGCCGTTGTCCCAGCCTTGCCTCCTCCCGTGACCCCCTCCTCTCCAGCAGCCCCACTAAAGGAGAGTCGCCCCTGAGCGTCACACAAAGCAGCACAGCCAAGGACATGGCAGCCAGGCAGCATAGACAAGACTCTATCCTCACACCCCATTGTGCACAGCTGATGCTGCAGGACATGGGCAGAGGGTGTGGCCGCCATAGCGCTGCTGGGCTGCCTGGGTGATCTGTGGCAGGCCCTGGAGGTGGTGAGTTGCCCTACGGGCAGGCAGGGGCCTGATGGGGGCAATGCAGGATGGGGCAGGGGGTGGAGCCAGGATGAGCCAGTTTTGGGGTACTCGGTCTCTGAAAGGTTTGTCATCACTGATATAGAAGAATTGACACATTCTTGTATGTACAGTTCCCAGTAATAACATTAATAAATGAAAACTTTCTTTTCAGTTCTGACTTTTGTTGCTAATTTAGCAGAGTTTGTTACAGCTAAAATGTTGAATGTTGCTCACTAGCATGTCTGTTTTATTTGCTGCACAAAACAAGGTTGGAAAAGGAGACAGGAAGCAAATGATATGGAAAAGAAAATAACCTAAAAGCATAACTGAGAGAAGAAGAAAATGGCAGCCTGAATAACAGAATATAAAAAGCAAGACTAAAAGGGGGGAGATGAAGTGACACTAAAAATAGATCACATATTCCCAGACTGAATCTCCCCAGTCCTACACCAATGTGTATATCACTACATGTACTACTTTCAGAGAAACTAAAAAAAATCTATATCAAAGACATTGAGAGTAATCTACATCAAGTGATTTCTTTCTCAGAATAAGGTATTAAGAGTCAAGATCCTGGTAACTTTAGTTATTTATTTATATTTAACTTATAAGCACCTTTACTATGAACAACTCAAGGTATCATACAGTACATAACAGTCCTGCCTTCTAATTTCTCCAGGTCAAACAGATGGCTGCTTAAGAGAAAATTAGGACTTTTCCAGTTTCTAGTCAAACACTTTAACCTTAAGGCCATTGGCCATTGTAATATAATTGATTATTTCTGTTCCTACTGTCCCACTGATACACAAAAAACCCATACTACTTTGTCAAACCAAGCTACAGGCTGATAGACTCAGACTAGTAAAAGAAATCTGATTTAACTTCCTAAATCAACATGACAAAGTGGAACAACCTGCCTCCAGAATGCTCCAACACTGGAAGTTTTATAAGAAGAGACTGGACAGCCATTTGTCCGAAATGGTATAGGGTTTCCTGCCCGAGCAGGGGGTTGAACTAGATGACCTCCAAGGTCCCTTCCAACTTGATGATGATGATGATGATGATGATGATGATGTCTGCCTAAAACACCATTACAATCCATGTGACAAGATTGTTATTGGCCAATGTCCTTGTTACATGCTTTAAATTAAACATTATTAGTTTAACTTGCTTGTTTCTTGATTTTATTTTCCTTATTTATGGATTGCTACAAAACGATCATAATAGGAAGTAACCTATACATCTTTTAAGTAAGCAAATTTTGGAAGCAATTTTTTAATGCTTCCTAAACGATTTTTAAAATAACTTTGGACTTTTAAACCAATCATCATTTGTAAAAACAGGTAAAAATGTCTCTTATTATTCTATGAGGTCACAATTTATTGCATTTTTAAAATTAAGATTACTATGCTACATACAGGCAAAAATATAATATATTGCTGACATTCCTCATAATACATCCTCATGAGCAGGAAATTTGTCCCAGCTGACCATTATTTATTTGTTGTAGCAGCACAAAAATGAGCTATGATGTGCAAAATGTTATGAGAAAGCTGAAATCAAGTCTGGATCTCATGTTAGATCCCCTTTAGGAACATCTAGAGATATAAAATTTAAAACATCAAATATGTACAGTACAAAATATCTCAAAATGCTCACAATTGAAACACAAACATGATGCTAATTAGAATTTCAGCATTATTACAAAACACATAATCTATACTACATTAGTCATATGAAGCAAATTGTTGCTATTTATTCTTATACTAAATTATCTTAAGATGTATTCAAATTCCTAATGCAGTAAAAAAGATAAGCTTTTCTACTTTACCTTTAAGCAAACCTTTTTAAAAGTTAGATACAGTATCTCTTTAAAAAGAACTCAAGAAATAACAGAATAAAACATCTGTCAGACTAAATATGTAAATTATAAAGGTGAGACTGAGCTGGAGACTTAAGTTAGAGAACTAGTTATCAAGAAGTTGGTGAAAACTGTTATCACTGTTAAGGAGGCAGCTGATTTTATCTGTGGCATTTTAGTCTTCAAAGCCTACTGATTTTTTTTCCTTGTGAGATCAAAGAAAATGGAATCAGATTTGCATATGGTTTCAGAGTATATTTCTCTGCATGCATTCCTTCCCTCTGTTTGCTTCTTTCTTACTTCATTTCAAATATTGCAAAATAGTAAAAAAAAATAACTAAAAATGGTGCAGGAAATGAGAACCTAATCCTCTGTTGCAGACAGGTGAAATGTGCAGTGAAATAATTGATAGCTATATGCCATTATTTCCTAAATCAAAGTAATAATAATCAAGCTATTTTTAAAAAGACACAGTCTTTTAGTAGTATTAACCAATTTCCAGAGAAGATGGGGAGAGCCAAGATGATGACACACCTCCAAATTCTGAAATAAGCTACCAGCTTGCAATAAGCCTTACCATTTTTGGCTTAATCTGATGCCCCAAAGTCAAGGCCAACAAAAGTACTCAGACAAGCCCCAGTAACATTACTTGGTCCCATAAAGCTAACAAGGTTAATGAAGATGCCTATTATTAATCAATTGTTGTTGTTTTTTAGCCATGTTAATATAAATCATATAGCTAAAAATGCCCAAGTACTGTTGTTGTTAGTTGCGAAGTCATGTCCGACCCATCGCGACCCCATAGACAACGTTCCTCCAGGCCTTCCTGTCCTCCACCATCTTCTGGAGTCCATTTAAGCTCACGCCTACTGCTTCAGTGACTCCATCCAGCCACCTTATTCTCTGGCGTCCCCTTCTTCTATTGCCCTCAATCTTTCCCAGCATTAGACTCTTTTCCAATGAGTTCTTCCTTCTCATTAGGTGGCCAAAGTATTTGAGTTTCAGCTTCAGGATCTGGCCTTCTAAAGAGCATTTGGGGTTGATCTCTTCTAGGGCTGACTGGTTTGAACTCCTTGCAGTCCAAGGGATTCGCAGGAGTCTTTTCTAGCACCATAGTTCAAAGGCCTCAATTCTTTGTCACTCAGCCTTCCTTCTGGTCCAACTTTCACATCCATAAATTGCAACTGGGAAAACTATGGCATGGCCTTCATAGATTACTGCCTTATCGTGGCGAAGGGGCTTGCGTAACTCAATGAAGCTATGAGCTATGCCGTGCAGGGCCACCCAAGACAGACAGGTCATAGCAGAGAGTTCTGACAAAATGTGATCCACTGGAGTAGGAAATGGCAACCCACTCCAATATTTTTGCCATGAAAACCCCATGGACAGTACCAAAAGGCCCGAGTATAATTGTACTCAATTGACCAACATCTACTCATTTAATATGTTTGCTACATGAATGGACCTCACTCAAAGTCAGATGAGTATGTCCTCTATGCCATGAAACTGAGAAAGGTATCAAGCAAGGCTGCTTATTAACCCCACTCTTATTCAATTTCTATATCAACTTCATGGTGGGCCATTTCCATATCCAAATTTTTACTTCCAGAAACATTCCGGAAGAAATATTTCTATCCTACCCTATGCAGACAAAACAGCAATACTGTGAATAAAGCCTATTGGACTTAAAAGAACACTAGGAACAGTAGCACAGTACTGCAAGGAAGACTATAACTCAATTATCAAGAAACTAAAATCATGGCCTTTGCTAAAAGACCCAAGAGCCATTTCTTGATCATACATGGCCACAAAATTAAGGAGGTCTCCTGTTTCAAATGGAAATAGTCCTCCATTCTGCCAGCTGTAGGAAAGCTCATATATAAGACTCTGGTGTGTTTTCTATGCTTTTTAATTGACTATACCCCACTACCAGAATAAAGATTTGGTGTGATATTACCGAGCACAATTTAAAAATCACAGAAGACAGATCTTTTTTACAACTTTCCTAAAGCTAGGTAAAAATTAAACCAATAATCTATTGGTAACAGATAAATGCTCTTGGATTACACTGACTAATTTTTTCAAATCAATAATCACATTGAAGTAAATTATACTTTTTGCATATTTTTAGTGTTACATTAAAATATATGAACAATGTGTACATTTGAAAAACTTGCATACCAAAAGTATATTGTCATCTATCTTGGTCTGCTTCTCTCTCTTAAAAATGGGACCTCTGACAGCATGATTTAAGTTGTCACACTCCAGATTTTACTCAGTTCTGCTGTTTATCTATTCCTGATGCATTTTGTCTTTTATCTCTTCACTTGTAGGTTGGTTAATACATGTTTATTCTTAATTCTGAGCTATGTCTTCCATGATTTTGGATTAGGGTTTGACTATTGGGCTGTATTGTTTGTATAGAAGCAGATATTATTCAACCTGTGACATAGGAACTAGGAGTCCTCATAATTGACCCAAGCTCTGACACAGGATGGGTGGCCGAAAGATTAGCCATTCCCTGAATTTGCAAGATAAAAAGAAAGAAATATTTACTTATAGATGAGGGGTTGCTCAGACAGTACCTCTGTACTACATCTGGAGGGGGTCGTGAGGGAAGAGTGAAAGAGGGGAGGGAAGTAGGATGGTTGGAGGAGAGGAGGGTGGAGAGGTAGGGAGAGAGGTGAGGAGGAGGGAAGTTGGAGAGGGAGATAGGGAGAAAGGGGATGTGGTAGGGGGGGTGCTGCCGAACAACACCCATAGTTACTTACATTACTGTATATACGCATTTAAAAGAACGTATGTTGGTTTTTTGTTTACTGTGGGAGAAAGTTGAAAAAGAATGTATTAAGTTGAGTTGTCTTGTTTTTCTCTTTTTGTTGTTTAAAATTATAAAATCAATAAAATATGTAAAAAAAAACAACTCATGCTGCTTTCTAGGGAGCTCCCATTAGGCAAGCAGAGAAACAGGTAAATAGGCTAATGATCAGATAGATCTATGTCTCTGCAATGTCAATCCTTTTGTTTGAACCACGAGCTCTGAACTTTAGCAAAATTGATCTTAAAAATAATGGAATTCTTTTCTTTTGAAATTTTGTCATGTTTTCCCTTGGCACACTAAGGTTTTTGTGAAATTAGTAATTTTAAAAGATTAAAAAGAAAATGAAATCAAGAAAAAGAAAACAAAGCTGACTTATTCATGGTATAATCTCCATATGTAATATGTAATAGAAAAGGCCCTAATTTGTAGCACTTAGGGAGATCTTTGAAATGAATAAAGTATTCTGAATGCTCTTTTATTGCTGTAATCTAACTTCTAGGATTATATTTTAGCTAATTGGATACATATACTGATCTGAAAGAAAACAATATTTTTTCATCTGAACATTTCATTTAGAAGAAACGTCGCCAAGACACTTCCAATTTTACGCAGGAGAAAACCTAAATAACTATATATATATAGTTAGTTATATAGTTATATAGTCATCAGGGCTTAAAGCCAGTCGATGGAAGTCTCCTTTATAGTGCTAGTCAGTTTTATATATATATTATAAAAGGTAGAAGTTATGTGTAAATTTGAATGAACATGCTATTTAAATTATGTTTAAAACAGTCACATTGCCATCTATTGACAAAGCTTTAGAAAAAACATTACGGTACTTTATTCTGAAAAACCAGTCTTCCAACCCTACACTACTGATTTAAATCTTGAATATAATTATGTAACAAAAACAGTGTGTTTTGCAAGTTCCTCAGTATAACCACCTGCGATGATCCCAAAGCAACTCATTCAGGGCATCATAGCTCAGTTAGATATAGATATTGATTAAATAGAACACTGAATTGCATTTTAGAGAAATAAATGTAGATTTCAGGCATTTAGTCATTAGGCTATATCAATAAGATGGGATTGCAGGTATACAACACAAAGAATATGAATAGGATTTTGTTATAGCAATGTTTATCTTGCCTCTTATTTTATACGATCACAACTGATATTGCTGTAGTATAAAATGAGAAATGAGACATTAAAAATATATTTTATGGATTAAAAATTAGTGGAACCACAGTATTTTTGCTTCACAATGAAAAAGACCCCAAATTTGCAAACATAATGCATCTTGTTCTTCTAAATAACTCTTAGATATTGACATGTTATCGTTCTGCACAGAAGAAAAATCTAGAACAAGCAAGGAGTCCTTGGCTGAATTAAAGCAGTGTGTTTTCTGTTCAGAGTAGTTACAGTTTGTGTTTGCTTACAGTTTTGTCTCCTGCAGCTTCTGTTAATATTAATCTCAAGTATAACTTAGATCCTGTTTTTACACTTTTGCCAATTCTATTCTTCTGATTTTCTGTTGCTTGATGTTTTGTAGATTTACATAAATGTACAATAATAACAGAAAAAAGAATAAATTATTGATTAACGATAAAGGCTTCATTCAATCCAGATTTTATAAATACTGATGAAATAACTAAAAAAAATATATCTCCAACTATGATATGGCATTCACATATAAATTACTTCAGATGCTATTTACTAATAAATGCTATTAATTTCCATATTACATGATATGTAATATTAGTGAAGCCTAAAAATGTTTGTGTGCATGTGTGTTTGTTGTGTGTGTGTTATGAGAAACAATATGAAAGGTGCAATAAAACCTGAGCTACATTTTCAATTTTCTGAAGCCATGAAGCCATGGTTTTCTCCCACGTAGAATTTGAAGTGTCTTGCCGACGTTTCGACGAAGTCCCATTCGTCATCTTCAGGCTGGTGCTTTCGGCTTCGTGCTTCTAGGAGCAATGTGTGATTGTAGCTGTTTCTTCCTTTTAACTGCCAGTGGGGGTTTGAACTGATTGGCTGGGAGCTGTTCTGATTGGGTAGAGGTGTGTTCTGATTGGTTAGGGGCTTGGCTGTGCTCTGATTGGATGGGGGTTGGCTGTGCTCTGATTGGATGGGGGAGTGTTCTGTTTGGGTGGGGGCTTTGTTGTGCTCAGGTTAGTCTGAGTTACAGGGGGATTGGAGATGGTGAGCTGCATAGCTGTTTGGCTTCGCGTTTGTGGTCGTGCCTCATCTTCATGGTGGGTGTCAGTTTGCTTCATGTATGGATGGGAGGTGTTTAAGGTGGCTAATGATGCAGCTGTGGTCTGGCTTCTGGTTTGTGGTCCTGCCTCATCATCGGTGTGGGTTTGGGTTTGCTTTTTGCCTGAATGTGTGGTGGTGACATCCTGTGTGGTTTTTGTGAGTGTAGGTCTGATGTCATTCTTTGTGTTATGGACTCGTTTGTCAATAAGGGCAGGTTTCCAAATGGCTGGTAGGTGGGAGGTATCATCTTGTTTGTTCATGCTGTGAGGGCGTTTTAGTATCTCGATGGCTTCTCTGGTTATTCTGTTATTAAAGTGTTCAGTTTTGGCAATAGTTCTGGTCTTTTTGAAATCAATTTCATGTCCTGTGGCTTTAAGGTGTTGGATCAGGGAAGAAGTTGGTTCCTCTTTTTTGACTGAGTTTTTGTGTTCTTCAATGCGTGCACTTATTCTTCTGTTGGTTTGTCCGATGTATGTGGTGGAGCAAGCAGTACATGGGATTTCATATACTCCTTGATTTTCTAATTCAATTTTGTCTTTAGGGTTTCTTAGGATGGTGGATATTTTTCTGTTTGTGCAGAATGCTGTCTTGACGTTATGTTTGTGCAGGATCTTGCTGATCCTGTCTGTGGTGCCTTTTATGTATGGGAGGAGGGCTTTGCCGTTTTCTTGTTCTCTGTCTTGGATTTTAGTGGGAGTTTCTTTTTGGATTAAGTTGGAAATCTTATTGGCAATTATTTTTCCCAATTATTTTTTCACCTACAAAGTATATATATACGCGGGTGTTTGTATGTAGGTCTTTGGTTCTTCGGGTTTTCTCCCATGTAGAATTTGAAGTGTCTTGGCGATGTTTCGACGAAGTCTCATTCGTCATCTTCAGACTGGTGCTTTCGGCTTCGTGCCTCTAGGAGCAATGTGTGATTGTAGCTGTTTCTTCCTTTTAACTGCCAGTGGGGGTTTGAACTGATTGGCTGGGAGCTCAGCTGTGTTCTGATTGGGTAGAGGTGTGTTCTGACTGGTTAGGGGTTTGGCTGTGCTCTGATTGGATGGGAGGTTGGCTGTGCTCTGATTGGCTGGGGGAGTGTTCTGTTTGGGTGGGGGCTTAGTTATATATATATCCTTAATAGTATTAAAAATACTGTTAAAATACTATTAAAAATATATAAAAATAAAAAATATATAAAAATACTATTAAAAATAGTATTAAAAATAGTATTAAAAACACAAATCCCGGTTATATACATAATGTGAAGTAAAATAAGGTGATCACCAGGATAAAATCATAAACATAAATGTTTAATATACAAAACCAAGCTTTTGTCAGCCACACTACCGACATCGTCAGGGTATAAAATCCTGGATCCGGGAGTCCATTTTTATTTGGCTGGCTGCCTCTGTGCTTTGACCCTGGATCGGGTCATAGGTCCGCCCATTAGCATCGGCTGTGTAGTTCTTAAAGGGGCTGTTTCTAAAGTTGTCCTCTCCTCTCCAATTGCTGTTGTTTTTTTTCTTTGTGCGTGTGTGGGAGCCTGGGGATCCGCTGTTCATCCACTCCCAGTCATCCCTCCCCACCCTCTCATTCATCTTAGTTTGCATCTGTTGTGCTGTGCCATCTAGCATGTATGCTCCAAGCTCTGTTCTTCTGTTTGCCAGACCTGCTGCTTTCCTTGCCCATGTGTAAACTCCTGGGGGTTGGTCGTCTCATTGTTCCTGTTTCTTGTCGCCCCCTCTCTCTCTCACTGACGGTTGAGCTCCTGTGTGTGTTAATGGGTTGCTAATCGGGCATGTCTTTGGAATTGCTCCACTACTTGTTGCCCTCATTGCCCCTTGGTACATATATGAGAGCGCAGGAGATACCCATTCCATTTGTGCTTGCTATTACTCGCTTGTTCTCCCAGGTGTGGGTATACACACACACACACACACACATACACACACACACACTTGTATTATTTATAAAAAATAACAAAGCGGGATAAAACAAATAAATAAACTTTAAAAAGAATTGAAGACAAACTAGGATGTACCTGCTGTGGAAGTAAGGAAAGGCTCAGAAGGTATATCTGAAGAAATGAATAAACAATTTAAGGAAATGGCAAACAGATATAGCTCAGGTTGCCAGCAAATGTTACAATACTACAAAGAATACTTTAGAAATAGACAATTGCTGAAAAAAGATTGAGTTGGCAGCAGAAATAGCTAAAAGACAAAAGAGTATAAGAGAAAATTGGAACAATCAATCTGACTACTTATCTCTAAAATTAATGATCTGACCTCTGATTAGAACTTAATGGATGAAGAACATGCTCACCAGGTATACCTTCCTAGAATCTTACAGAAACCTAAAAACATTTTGTTCAGATCTGTAATCCAAATACGAAATTAAAAAATAGAAGATTAAATGGGATGGTGAAAGAATATCCTTCTTCCAAGATATCAGCGAAGTCTACACAGCAGTGGCAAAACTACTGACAAAAAAACCTTGGGGGTGATCAGTCGTCTAGAGACATATAAATGTAAATAAATAAATGTAATGAATAAAAAATAGAAAGTCAAATCTATTTTATTTATATTTATTAAATTAAATTAATTTCAATTGTTGATTTGTTTTAGAAAGAAAAAGGATTTTACACATGAACAAAAGCTTTTCTCCCCCCCCCCATTGAATGGATTCAATAGTCTCAGTGAATTCAACAATTCAATCTGGAAAGTTAGTTTGTTTCTTGGATTCAGTGGAATTAGTGTGCAATCAAACTTCCAAGTCAAATACACATCTATCAATAATTTTTGGGACAACAGAATTACAACAGAACATTGATCATTTTGAGATGTTTGATTATATTTTCTTTGTAACATCTTTCACAGAATTTGATAAAAGACTTGATTAAAAAATATTGGATATATCAAGAACAAGTCTGTATATGTGCACATGCACTTGTGACAGAGAGACAAATTGACAGACATAACCTTCCTGTGTCCTTTTTAATATAGACATTGCTCAAAATGCATTCCCAAGTGAAACCAGGCTAAATAGATTTCACACTATATGAACTTATGAGAACTGACATCCCCTTCTTTCAACAGAATTGTTACAGATGTGCAAATACTTAATACTCTTTTTAAAAAATCTTCTTTCCTTGGCTACTTCAGGTGGCTTTCAAAACTTCTGCTTAATTATCCTTTTTATGAAACTGTTGGTAATATGTTTTCAAATGATTTATAGACACTGTAAGAAAATCTAATGTCTGGCTTCGGTTCCGGTTCGCGACACTAGTGGACGGGTGGGGAGAATCTCTTCTCCGCCATCTGGTTTTTCTTCACCGAAAGATCCTGGAAAGGGTGGAAAGTTGCCCTGGAGGAGCGACCACCACTGAAGAGGACCCTTGCCTGAGCGTGGAAGGGCAGAGCCCTCCCACTTGAGCTGAGGCAGCTCCTTTGGATCGACAAAGAAAAGACAGGCCATCAACATGGCTGATCACTTAGCTGCACCAGTTGAAAGTCAAAAGCACTATTAAGCACAACGAAGCACCATGGAAGATCTGGATGAGACCCTTCCTTTCCTTTCTTTTACCATAACTACCTTCCTGTGAAAGCCTCTGAAATTTTTCTCCCCGCTGTTAAAATAGCAATGTTTATGCACTTTGCGAATTTGAGCTTTGGAAACTAAAAAAAAGAATAACTATATTTTTAACCAAATAACTGAATTTCTATTTTTTTTTTTGAGACTTTGTGGTCCCAAAGGTTTCTACCATAGAGATTGAACATTTTATCTATCCATTAACTTTGAAAAATACCCTTTTGCTTTTTTTTCTTAAGTCATAAAAGCATAATTGCTGTTTTGGGAAAAAAATTATAACCTACTGGGGACATCTTGTGGCGAAACCTGGCACAGCAACTGAATTTTTCTGGCTTAACAGCTTGCTGGCTCCCTTGATTTGTCCTTCATACTATCAAAACAGATAAGAATTGGAAACAGCTGGGCGGTGAAAACAACTTCTAGAAATTGTGGAGGCGGACATTGGCTGACTCTTTCTAAACATAGCCTCCACTAAAAGATTATCTTTAACTACCACAGAAATGGAAGAATTCTACCCACAGCTTAACTATAAATGTATACTTGAAAAAAATTATTGAAGCCACTGAGCTAATGAATTCCAGAGTAAAAGACAAAGATGTTATCCCCAAACTACAAAGTGAACTCCAGACTCCAACTGATCAACTTCTAAATCAAAAAACAATAGAAGAGGAACAACCCATCATTAAAGAGGATTTTGTGCAATAATATATACAACCTATTGAGAATCTTGATGACCAAATACTGACTTTAACCAAAGTATCTGCAATTCTTAAAGCAACAGGAACTGAACAACAATTACAATATACTGAGAACTTCGACAATCTAGACAAGCAAACAACAACATTGACAATACTGGATATGACTTTTTACCTTACGCAGAGCAAATTGGAAGACGAAGAAAAAGAATACCAGACTGAATTGATCACAAACACTTTAAACCAAATATGGAGACTTGACTTATTAGGGCAGCAACCTAATAACTATAAAAGGGCCAGTTTTTTTTGAAAAATTGATAACTGAATGTTCTTCCTTGATTCAAACAGTATGTGTGGGAATGAAGGAAGACATATCGGAGGATTCAAAGGCTCTGGTATGGAAGCCTGCTTAGCACAAAAAGAAAGCCAGAGTTAGATTTAAAAGTGGGTTTTTAAATTTTACCAATGGGTTAAGAAGGCTTTCAGATATACTGACTGATTTAATATTTAGTATTTAGATTTATAATGGAAATGAAAATTAACTTTTAGATTATAGTGTTGAATTGTTTTATGGAAATGGGTTTGTGATAAGAATTTAAATTTGGGAATAATATGTATACTTTAGTTTGATAATCACACAGTAATGAAATGAGGGCTATCCGAAGTTTAAACATTATGGTTATTAAAGGCTAAATTTGAAAATGGTAATTGGAATTAAGTAAAACTCAAAATCAGGACTTGGATATCTATAACTAAAATTGTGTTCATAAATGTATTGATTGATTGAGCTTTATTAAGAAATATATTAAACTAAATATGATACAATAATTAAGAGAAATAGAGAGGGAATCTTTAATGATGTAATTTTTTATTTATATGAATGACTCTGTTACTGGACTATGGATTACCCTATCTCCATGATGTTTCCTAATCACTTGGTTGTAAAAATTGAAAAATTAATAAAACTTGTTACAAAAAAAAGAAAATCTAATGTCCAAATAAAATCATGTACAGTAAGAAAAAGATGAAACAAAAGTAAGTTTATTTAAGAGAAAATATGAAAATTATTTCTCATTTGTAAGAAAACAAAATATGTTCAATTGATTTTAGGATATGCATAAAATATTAAGGAGGGCAGGTAAAAACTTTAGAGGGATAACATTTTACAAATTATTTACTGTTGTTTGAGTGTCATACTACTGGAATTCCTATGGCCATATCAGTTCAAAACATTAAATTAGTGATTTCCAGATATATTCTACACCAGGGGTCCCAATCCCTGGGCTGCAGCCCACTATCGGGCTGCGGCCTGTTCAAAACTGGGGTGCAGGAGAGATGGGCAAGCACACACATCTGAACCTCTAATCGTGTGAGCGACAGGCGAGTGCAAGGGCACTTGTGCGCAAAGCTCCACTCCACTCAAGTGCACTCTGCTCATGCTGAAAGTTCCATTCACCACTCACACGCTCCCCCCCCCCCATGCTGGGCTGGGCCACCAAGCTGGAAAAGTTGGGGACTTTCCATTCTTGATAGAGCAGAACAGTACATTCGTTTTAATGCAGTTAATTAACCAGATAATAACTATATTGTACAAATAAGTCATAATACAATAATCAGTATCATGAAATGTATTTGTCAAGCATCCTGTAATCTAAAATCAGGCCTCATATTTGGACTGTAGCAGAACAAATTGTATGTACATTTAATGAACTCAACTTGTGATATTTACTTCAATATAATTTGATCAACATGAATCTTGACAAATTTTCATATCCTTAATTTATTCATAAGGGACATACACAACTTGAAGAATGCAGAGGCAGCACAGATAAAGAGCAAAACAGATAGCAGTATTTAGAGCAGGGGTATCAAACTGCAGGCCGGCCACATCACAAGGAAACTGTGCCCACCCTATTGACAGCTCTGATATGTCGCACAATGTCACATGATGTCGTGAGTTTGACATGTCTGATTTATAGGATTAAAAACTATGAAGAAGGAAGGATGGAAGTAAGGAAAGAAGAATGTAGAACTTATAGTTAAATGAAAACCTGTTGCTGAATGACAACTCAAGGAACAGGTATTTGGGAGTTTCCTCAGGACAGTTGGACAGGTACAAGATAAATTTTAGCCTGATCTAGAACTGTTCTTAAAGTAAACTAAGAAAAAAATAAATCATCAATTAATGTCCTGATAACCAGTTTCATAAAGACTGTCCTTTTCTAGTACAACTTCAGAGAATGATAGAAATTTCTCTTTAAGTATATGTGTAAAATATATAAGGTTGCAAATCACTTTAATTTTGCTATTGGAGAAATAATGGAAAAAAAAATTTTTTCAGAATAGCATCCAAATACACCATTATTTTTGTTGTATTTGAAGTTAGTTAGTTGTTCTTCCCTCTGTCTTCCTTCTATGTTGATATATGTAATGTAATTATAATATATGTAATAATATAAAATAAGTTATTTTTCTTTTTCTAAAAAGTTATTTCTTGCTTAATCATTCACTTAAAAATAGTATTAAATGTTTTACAGCACATTGTTTTTTTTTGTAAATCTTTTGTGTTAATTCATTCTTAAGTACTTTATTCATTTTTAAAAGGATCATCACTGATCAATAGAAAATTTGGACATGAAAAGAAAGATTATATGCTGATATTTCCAACTATAATTACTTTTGGGAACTTGTTTAAGCCAACAATTTTAGAGATAGGGCATATCAAATTTTTCAACTTTCAATTTCCAAACATTAGGGTGCTCATACGTTGTGACATGCCTTGGGGATTATAAAGATATTTTGGTTACATTAATACAATTTAGATGTGCTTGGTAAATAACTACATATCATAATTTTTTAACATTTTGTTTGTTTCATTTTACAAGTTCATCTGTCTTTTTCTATTTGTTAATTTTTTTTTTAATCTGAGAGTCTTAATACTGCTGGCCTCATTTCCTTTGAGTGTGATAACTTACTGATCTGGCTTCTAAAAAAGAACAAGACTGGAAACATTCATTCATATGAGCAACTTAATTGGGACTGGCAGAGACTGGTAGAGAACTCCCAACACTGCTAGACAAATTTAAGATATGGCCTACTGTTAAGAGCACGATGCTAGAAACTACCCAGCAGCCAGTCTTACAAGAGACTTATCCAAAAATGCTTAAAAAGTGGGAACGAGTGAACAGTTCTTTTGTGACCCCTGTTGTAAATTCACTAGTGGCAATCTTTAACAAGATCCAAGAAAGCTGGGATCAAGACAAAAACATATCTCTTGGTAGAGGAAAGCTAGATTTCAAAGAGACTTTCACTTTGAAACTTGAAACTATTTGACATCTTCAACTGCAAGTGTCCAATTGTTCTGTGTGCCAAATTCAGCTGCCCGGCTGGTTGCAAAAAAGAAGCTTACATTTACTGTACCTGCCCTGAGACAAAGAAACCATTGAAGGAACTTGCTTTCATTAAAGGTCAGAGATACAAGATTGGTTCATTTGGATTGCACCAGATTGGTCTGCAGAAAGGACTAGTCAAAAGGCAAGAAGGTCACAAGAGACAAAAGCTTACTAAATATAAGCAGAGAAGTATTCCAGATATTTCAATACTGACAAATGAAGTAATTATCTCTTATGATGAAAATGAAAAACAGACAACTGATGATAAAGATGAAGAGAAATGTGATGAAAGTTATGAAGAGGCTTAGACCAAACACATATGCCCTCTATTTCAAAAGAAAAGACAAAATACAATAGATTAGAAATAACAAATGTCACTATGCAGAGTATAAGGTATTGGTCTATGTGCCACTGCTGCCTTCATAGATGCTGGCTTGATCACCAAAGAAAATAAGAAACTTGTGGTTGACCACTTATAGTAAAGAGAGCCCAGAAAAAAATTATGAAGTCCCTAGATCAAGAAAAAAAATAGAGGTCACAAATAAAGAGATAAAATAAAAAATAGAGATTAGAAATGTTTAAATTTGTATATAGATAAGTTATATGTAAATAATGTATAATATAGACTGAGATGTTTGTCAAAGACGATTTACACGTTCAATGTTTTTAATTCTTTTCTTTTTTGTATTCAATAAAAAACTTTTTAAAATTTTTTTTTAAAAAAGAAGAATTTGATGAGCTCTGTAAGAACAAAATAGAATGCATCTTCTTCAACAGCCATATAGATGCAACTAAAGTTATGCTGAAAGTAAACAATTCAGACTAGCAAGTCCCCCACTATTGTCAAAGAAGAAAATCATTCTGTGTGCAGTGAGCCAGGTGGAAAATATATTTATCATTTCACTCCAGAGAAAGGCTCAAAAACAGAAAAACCTGCTCAAGCGATTGCAGATAATCTGGTGTATTTCACGAAGAAAAAAGGCATTGACAAAAGCTTGAAGGCCATTGGAGGAGATTCTACAGATGTTAATACTGGATATGAAGGTGGTGTCATGCACTGGGTAGAGGTCAAGCTATTGGTGTGTGCACTCCACACGAATGAGTTACCGCTATGACACTTAATCACAAAATTGGATGGGAAGACCATGCCTAACAACAAATGGGCAGGTAAAATTGGCAACATGCCAGACACTGTAACAGAACTTGACACTGATCCTTCATTCATCAATTTCAATTGGTGAGCCTCTCATTTCACTGAGCGACAGTGTCATACATTGTTGGTATGTAATACCCTTGCTGGTTCAACATCAAAGTAAAACATTCATGGATTGAAGGCCCACATCATGTGTTGTTCCAGCTGCAGCAAGTCAGACTGCGAAAGAAGGCTGTAGTAGATGCTGTTTTGCCAACCATTCAGCACTCAGCATGGTACACTTTCAGTGAAATAATAATCCAGACATGCTTGTATTCAGATGACATTAAAGAGAGGAGAGCTGGTATGCAAAATATCACTGACTTGAGGGGTGCAGATAATGAAGCGCTGGGAGATTTTTCTGTACATGCAAAAAAACCCATCTTTAATCAACGCCAGAACATCCAATCTACTGGAGCTGATTGATTGGTCTGAAGGTGTATTTGAGCCACCTTTGATGTGCAAATTGACTACACCAGAATTAAAGAAGTTAATTGATGAACCAATGTAAGTACCACTTTGGCCCTGTCATGCTCAATCAATAGAGCAGCGGTTCTCAACCTGCATCGTGCATGCGCGGCGCGATGACCTGCATCGTGCATGCACAGCGCGACGACCTGCACAGCACAATGCACGGCACAATGACCTGCACTGTGCATGCGCGGCACAATGACATGCATCACGCATGCAATGTAATTTTGAGAAGATAAGTAATTGGGTTAAGTATTTAGGTTACAAGAGACTTTTGTGGGGTTTATGATCAGACATGGATTTACCAAGCTAAATGTTGTGCAATTGCAAAAATAACAGCAGATTTGAATTCTTGGTGTAAAAACACATATTTTTAGAACCTGTCTGAAATAAATTAATTTTAAATTGTAAGAATTAATTTTGACCCCATTAAATGAGATGCCCTAATATATATACATACATAAAAATACAGAAATAATAAAATTTTTATCACAAGTGGTGGATGTGTACAAAATTCAAAAATTTGGAAAGAAATATATAACACTATTCAGAGAATTTTAGAAATCAAATTTGGAATACACCACAATTATTCTTACTAGGCATGATTTCAAAACATATTAACAACAACAAAAACAACAAATCATATTACATTAAGATACATCTTTATGGTAGCAAAGATAAACTTAGCACAACACTGGAAAAGGGATACATTGCCAAAGATGTAATGTACAAAGACTAGAAATTTAAACTTGAGACAATGCATTAAAGCAAAATTAACAGCACAGATTCACAATGTAATTCTAACATTTAAGTAAGAATAGCTTCCCTACATTTGTTCTGTTTTTCCTTGCTTGTTGTTTGTGTTCTTCTTTTTAAAAATATTAATAAATAATAAAATGTTATGCAATGAGAAAAATGAAATAAAACTTGTTTTAATAGAATTCTTTATTATTCCTTTATATTTAATATATTAATTATATGTTTCATTTGATTAGTGAGTTTGCATATGATGGTATATTTCATCCATGTTTTGAATAAGAGTTGTGAAACTCTTAACATTATTTTAATTGTTTTGAATTTTGGTTTTAATTTTAATTGCACTGATTTTATTGCAATTTTATATTTTGATTTATATTTCTGTATGCCACCATCAGCTTTTCAGTAACAGAAAGTTGCAGTAGAAATAAATAATAGATTTTGGCTGTACTGAATGCTGAAAATCCAAAGTTATAATTTTTAATTATTATTTATTTAAAAGTTCATATTATCTAATATTTTTATCCACAAAAAATTGGTGATATTTTATGTTATTTCAGAGTAGCATCTCAATAGTAACATGATTAAATTCTGTTCGTTTATTGATCAGAACTTGCTTGGTCTTGAATGGACCTCAAATCTGGAACATTTCCCACAGCATCTTCAGGGAACATTGGTATTCCCCCCCCCCAAAAAAAACAGAACTGATTGAGCATAATTATGCCAGCAATTGAAGCATATATGGCTATTATGTATATTACACAGTGTTTGTATCCTGAAGCAATGATACAAAGTGTAGATCACAAAACCTGCTCAGATTAAACCATCCATTCGTTTAGCTTCCACCTGAGCTGCCTAACCTGATATACCTTTTCTAGTATTCCACCTCAGAATATAAAACATGATTCATTTTGGTATCTAGTATTCAGTATCTTAATAGCATCTTCAACTCCCAACTCTGGCTTCTCACAAACTCTGGTCATGGAAACAATTCTTCTTCCTTCTGTAGGCATTATATGTCTGCCAGGTCTGCAATGAAAAGTTAGAAGTAAAATCTAATACTAACTTAAAAGAGTACCGACTAAAGGGGTGAGAAGTTCATTAGTCAATGTGAAATAGCTGTTCTCTGAAAATACTTAAAGATGTTTCTAATCTGTACACCATAAACTTACTGTAATGTACAGTTAATGCAAATCACAGTCTTTTTTTCTTATCACTGATAGATTATTCAAAAATGGGTGTATTCATAAGAATTCAAATGACATTTTAAACTGAATGCATACATTTATTCAGTAAACAATAAACACTTGAATATATCACATTGTGTTAAGCAGGACATCAAATTCTATAGATGATGCTAGAAGCATTCAAAAGACCTACAAGGAACTGTTAAAGAGGCTGCTTTACAAATATGAGCTAATATCAGAGAGCCTACAAAGTTCAAGCATGATTCCTGCTTCATTGACATATTTCCTTGGGACTGACTTGACAGGGGGTGAAGAGCATTCAACCTAATCAGAAAAAAATACAGAATCTAGTTCAATCCTTTGCTGAAATCTTAACTCAGAAGGCAAAGGTCAACAAATCTCTTCCTGCTATCATTTGTTATGAAATCAACAAGGCATTGAAAGAAAGTGAGCTGAATATGGACAGCTTAGAGATAACCTCAAAAGTTGGTTACATTGTAGAACCTTTTAAAAGATACAAAGGTATGTGTGTTTGCAGGAGTTGGCAAATTTAGTAGGCTACTACCGTACTACAGGAAAGTTTGAGACAAAATAAAGAGAGGGTCACAGCCTATAATTTTATTGAAACACAGTATTCGTCTTCTTGTCTTCATGGTCCACAGGTCATTATGGAATGAGAAGCTACTTCAGTAATGGTATACATTTTCACTAAAATTACAATACATATTTTATTAGAAATTTTTACAGAAATAAAAGATACACATGAAAATATATAAATAACAGTTAAGAAAAAATGGATTAAAGAAAAAGTATGAAGAGCAATATAGAAAATTAAAAAGATAAAGAAGCAAGTTCTAGCAGTTACAAATTTATCTGTTTAAACCTTTTTAATCAGCAAGAGTAGAAATCACCATTTCATTTTTTATATTTTCAGCAAAAAGTTCATAAAAGCTTCCAATCTTTTAAAAAATATTTGTTTTCTCTGATCAAGTCAGTTTTGCCATTTCTGCTAATTCTGCCATTTTCATAATCCAATCCTCCATTGTAGGTGTTTCACGATTCAGCATTTCAGTATTGTGCATATTATAGTCTTGCTTTGTTATGATATACAAAACCAATTTGCTCTGAGTCTTTTCCAATTGACTATCCATACATTCCTATGAAAAGTTGTAGTTTCATCTGAATATTAATAATTAAATTTGTTTTTTTAATATCTTAAATAACAGAATAACAGAGTTGGAAGGGACCTTGGAAGTCTTCTAGTTCAAACTCTGGTGAAGCAGGAAACTCCATACCATTACAGACAAATGGTCTTCTTAAAAACCTCTAGTGTTGGAGCACCTACAGCTTCTGGAGACAAGCCATTCTGTCAACAAAATTCTCCTTAGTTCTAGGTTAGCTCTCTCCTTGATTAGTTTCTATCCATTGCTTCTTGTCCTACCTTCAGATGGTTTGGAGAATTGGTTGACCTCCTTTAATATTTGTACTAGTACTGTCTACATATTTTTATACAATATTTTTCTGCTTTTTCATGCATGATAAAATGTTCCTTCATGTTTTTTCCATTTCCAGAATTAACAGGAAGTACCTTTATATATTTTAAATAATTTCTCTAGTATCATGCACTAATGGCATAACACAATGTGAATTTCAATCATTTTATCCATATTCTTTCTCACTGATTCATTTGTATAAAACCAAAATTCTTAACCAACTTTATCATGCACTCCTTATTTCTCCTTCAGTTTCAAATCTCAACCAAAATTTATATGTTTTAGGAATCATATATTCATCATTTGTGCATAACTCAGTATTGAATTCCATCATGGTGTTCAATTCCAGTTAACTGTTCATCTATATTAAGTCTTTCTTTTAATTGTGCATATGAAAGGTAGGGCACTCATCCTACAAATGAAAGAAAATGAGTTGTCCAACGATGACCAATTAAAATTAAACTAAAACTAAAAACGCATGATCTACTGGTTTAATCACTCCAAGTTGACTCCTATTAAAGGAATGATAAATTTAAAATATTTTGGATACTGTTTTAATATTGGAACACCTGAAAATTGGAAATGCTGATGCTTAACAAGATTTGTAAAAACAAATTTGAAAACTGAAAAAGGAGAACAGTTTTTGTTTTTAGAAAATGATAATAAAATGAAACATAATTTGGGAGAAAGAAATGCAATGAGGCAATAAATTATACTTCCTTCCTAAAACCATGATTATGGCAAGCAAATTTAAATAAATAATAGTAGATATAAATAATATATCATTATTACAAAATAATAAAAGAAAAAATCTGCATTGTTTCCAAACCTCGACCCAAACCTTATTAGAACAATATGAATGCATTTGTAAATTAGAGTCATTGTTTGAGTGCTAAATTTGACAAGTTTTGCAATACCAAAAGAGAGCTATAGATCACGTTTTATCAGGCTGGAATTCAAAAAGATTATGAAAAAAATTGTTTTAATTTCACAGACTGCACAATGCATTGGATTTCTCTGTGTGCTACAAGTTGACTTACTGATGCTAATGATGCTAATGTACCATGATCTGTAGGTATAATGATTTTTATGCAGGTGTGCCCCGAGTCCAGATAATTATTTTTTAAAAATGCTCCAATTTAAAAAAAAGTTGAAAAAGGACAGTTTAGATATTATTGACAAGTTAAAATTAAATCAAATAAATCTTGAGACCTCTTTGGAGAGTTGATAGGCTTTGGAGGGAAAGATTGGACTGGTCAAAACACAGTGTTAATAACTATAATCATGACTGCATTAATTTACAAAACAAAATTATTCATTTAACATTTTAGTGTTAGTGATTTTAGTGACTCTAGATTCAGAAATTAATTTTGCTATTTATTATATTTCTAAATTTTGGAATATAAAATCCTCACCACTCACCCCAAGAAATGATATATTGATAATAATAGAAATATAATCTTTAAAATCCTTGATTAAAATATACAAATTATTTACAATTTTACTTTGCATATGATTGCCCTTTTTTATTGTCACTATCCTGATCCCACTTTGAAATTGAATCTTAGGCCTATTTCAAATGTATATTCAGGTAACTTTATGTGTTTCTAAGTACCAGAGCTACTTATGGAAACATTTGTCAGTTTCATACCGACAGAGACAAATGTTCAGAGAAATTGATAACAATCAATGCTTTAGAATCTTTTCTAACTTACTGCAGTTTTCATTTGTTGTATAATCCATTAGGTCTGGTGATTTATTAAACTTCTTTTCTCTTCCTCTCTCACACTCATGCACACACAAACTCTCACATATAGTACTCTATATCAGCAATGATGATAAAGAAGGAAATGCACAATACTAATTATGTCTCTTCCAGTCATGAGGCCTATCAAGTATGAACTTAGATTTGCATTAATCTAATTGTACATTTAAGCAAATTACATATCATATTTCATCTTTTTTTAAAAAATCATGTATTTCTTCTCATTTTTAAATATTTGAACATAATTATATATAAATCAAGTATTCATATGAATGTGGTAGAGGTCTATACCTACAGAAGATTGACATTGCTAGGTATCTAGACATCTACATGCCCTTTTTTTTAATCAGCCTAGTCTGTGTCCATCTATAATTTAACATTGTAAGATTTGATATGATGTGATTTTTCACTGACCTTTACTATTGCATCACATTTAAATATATTGATCAAGTAGGTCATGAATGCGCATTGTAAGATAAACAGCTAGCAATTTATGAAGACTCATTTACTTTTCTTTCCACTGGGAACCTTCCTAACTATATTGTTTGAAATGTGTCCTGAGGCTTGTCACTCTTGCTATTTCATCAGAGGCACTTTAAATCAATTAAAAAAATGTCAGGAGTAAATAAGACAGCTACCATTAATATTTTATTCTTATAGCCCCACAAAGGTAAATATGTGTCTATATTTAGCTGTTGATGTAAATGTACCTGGTAGCTCTCATGAACAGAAAAAAAGAGCATGTACAGTGGTGGGATTCAACCAGTTTGTACCACTTCTGCAGAACTGGTAGTTAATGTTTTGTTGCCCAGGCCCAGAATGGACTTCCAGAAGCAGCATCTACACAGAGAACCAGTTGTTCACATATTTGAATCCCACCACTGAATTACCAATACCCCAGAAAACATTCAATATTGCTATTGTAAAATAAAACAGATTGCACTGAACATAAATCCAGTTTGTCAGAAATATTTATATCACTGAATCATCCTCCGAGAAAAAGCTCAGGTATTACAGTTTCCCTCCGGTATTACAGTTTCAATTGCAGTATAGCACCCACAGAGAGAAGTATTAATATCCTTTTTTTGTTTGTGTTTCACATATTTTCCAAAATAAGATAATTAATGTTAATAGTCCATTCATTTTAATGATACCTATAAAAATCATATTCAACAATGCAGTATGTATACACTATTGATGTTCATATGATAAAGAGTTTTCCACTGTCATGACTCTTCCCTAATGTTATTCACTAGAATGCTGATAAATTAACATAATTGTTTTAGAATACAGAGCTTAGTATATTTGGAAGGGATCTAAATACTAACAACACGAGACTATTTGAAGATTTGTTTGGGATACCCTTAGATTTTTCAAAAAAACATATCTTCACTACATGAGCACCATTCTCTTCATAAAT
Organism: Bothrops alternatus; assembly: GCA_034064705.1. Lineage (NCBI taxonomy): Eukaryota > Metazoa > Chordata > Lepidosauria > Squamata > Viperidae > Bothrops > Bothrops alternatus. Next base: position 2,883,002 of record JARGCV010000081.1, on the reverse strand, counting down.
ATTTCTTCTTCATAACTATATATCTACCCTTTGATTCATTGTGCTCCAAAAATTAGTTTAAAATTTATCATGGATAATATTATGTTGTCAATTCACAGAGCCAATTGAAAAATTTATAAAGATGCCTTCACTGCGATAGCAGACAAAGTCAGATATAGGCTGTAGAAAGATAGGTTTAAATCTACTCTTAGCTATGGAAACTCACTCTCTGACTTTCGATGAATCACTGTCTCTTAGAGTACCTTTGCAGAGTTGCTATTGTAGGGGTAAAGTGAAGGAACATGTCTGGTAAGTTGCCTTTTATAGAAGAAGATATCTAACAAGCTAAAAAATAGATATCTAACAAACTAAAAAATAATATTTTTGTTACGTTCCTTGTTCGTGTGCAAATGATGAAGACACATGGCGAATTTAACAGTTCTTTATTCTTATCAATCTCTCTCACAACAACAACAGCAAAAGTAAAACAGGCTTCTTTTAAAGACCAGAGACCCGAACAAAAGCAAACAATGTATCTTATGCTTCTTGCCTTGCGCATGCGCACAAGGCTGGCACCGCTCAGTCTGGTCCCGGGCAGCCAGCGCTTTGCACATGCGCACAAGGCCAGCGCCAGTCTGTCTGGTCCAGGGCAGCTTTGGAATGCCCGGGACCAATGCAATGTCCCGAGCCTGCTTTTGCAGGCTCAGGACACAACAATTTTCACCTTCTATCATTTTTCAGAGAAAATTCACATAAAATGAATGCTTCTACTCAGAGAAAACCCTTTCTATTTTGTATCTATACCTGGAAAGACTTCCTTTTTGAACATAAGAATAAAACAAGTTATTTATGCATCAATATTCTAGGGTTCATTCTCCAAAGTCAGATCATTTCACCTTTCTCTTTTTATAGGAATAAAGATGCAGATCTTTCTTCCCAGCACAAAGAACTGTATCTCTGAATAAGGTATGTAAGTGGTGCTTGTCTTTGAATGAGTATACAAATTACTTGTGTGAGTAAGAGAAAGAAGAAACTTTTCACTGTGTTCGCACTCTTCCCATACTGATAACGATATACTCAATTTTTGCAAAACTTTCATATAGTTTTATAAAACAAAGTCTCTTGATGATTAACTTAAAAAAGCATAATCAGATGACAATCCCCAAAGACATCAATCTCATTTTTTTCTAGCTGCATCTCCTCCTCAATGAAAAGGAGTTATTGGGCCTACAGTGGGAACAGATGTCAGAATTAATTTGCCATACTAGATTATTTTTTTAATTGCAGATGAAGAATTCATTTTGTAGTATTTTTTTCTTATTTCTGAGATAATTTAATTATATTGTCTACATTTATATGACAAACAGATACAGATATTCCGTTATTTGCAGAGATATAAAAATGGCATCACAGCTCAAAGAATACACCTATTTTATAAAAATGATCAGTGTTTAGCTGAAAGAAAGCCAAGAATCACGAGGGATCCCTGAACCCAGGGTGGTTTAAGGTTATTTATTACTCTATAGAAACCTTTGGAAATGAACTTTCAAACTTGATTCCTCAGTAAGTAGTTAACAGGCAGGACAAGTGAGAGCAATTTAAGAAAGAGGACTCCAGGAGATAAAAGATAATTGGAAAGTGTCACCATTTCCTTGCCCTCATGGGAAACGTTAAACACAAGAAACAATCTGAAAATGTCAACGTTTTCTTGTACCCAGTGAAGTAAACATGGAAATTAGTGTTTTCAGCACAACAGATTAGAAGACCAAATAAAAAGTATTTAACTGAAAGAAAGGCCAGCTCCTCAAAGGCTATCCTTACCTTTCTTTCCAGGTTCTCAATTCATCTAGTAAATCAATTCTGTCTTCTTGTTTTCAGAAAAAATGTCTCATTGTTTGTTTTGGTAGACTGCAATACAAAGCCTTATTAAGTTGATTTCTTCCCTTAAGGGCTCATTATCTCAAACTGCATATTAGGTGTGAAATATATTTCAGTGTTAAACTGTTTTAGACTATGAATACTGGCTCACTATTGAAAAAGATTTTTTTATACAGAGAAAAGCTGAGCTAGGGTGGAATATTTTCTATTCTTATTTATTTATGTTTAAATAAAACATTCTAGCATGCAGATTTGCCATCTGAAGCCTGTTGTCTTCTTTTGAATGTGGACTAATATGATCCTTTGATGCACATTAATTTTAGATGTTTTGAAGGACGAAGACATGAATGAAATTGTCCCAACTTTATGACTGCTATAGCAGCATAGACAAAAAAACCCCACTGAAATGCATACCAACAGTAATAATTAGACTTGTAGCAGAACACTTTGTGAAAAACTAATAATATGTATGTGTAGGTGTGTGCCCGTTGTGTGTATAGAGAGATTTAATCCCCACAGAGATTAAAGTATATTAAATGTTTGAATTAGTTACCATGTTCTTCTAACAATTTCTTTGCAGGCTCACCTTGATCAGGTGTCTCTCACCCATAGACAAGAAAGTTACAGTGGATCTTTTCTTTCGCCCACCCTGAAACCTACAATGCCTTATTCCCTTGAAGTGGACAATATCTTTGCGCAAGGAGGAAAATGCTTTTAGATTTTTTTTCAGGCTCCAAGATTGCTAGAGGCATGGTAGTAATATTAATTGAAACAGAGCAAAATTTGTTCCTATTTTTAGATGTTTAGTTGGAGCTTAATAAAATGACTGCATGCCATATTTGTAAAAAAAAAAAGACTGTAAAAAAACTGCATTGTCATGATTAGCTAGTTTACAGTTGAATTTTGGTTACATTATTTGGCCCATATATCAATGATATGTGTGGTGTCCATGTCAGTGTGAAATAGAGCAAAATCAAGCCTATACTAATAATATGGGATAGTTTATTGATCCCAAGTTGAACCCAAATCAGAAAAACACAAGCTGAGGCCTTAACCCATGCATATTTAAGAAAACAAGTAAACCTTTTTACTCAATCAATATTGCATCCCAGTAAACATATAATTTATCATAATTTGATAATGTGCTTAAATCACAAGCTATATAAATTAAAACTAAAATATACTACTTCTTTCACAGCATATTTTCTACTCAGAGTATACATAGTAAAATTGAAACTATGAAGACTTGTCCAGCATAGCAGAACACTTTAGTTTAATGCATCAATCCTTTTTTTGCCTTAAGATTACTTAACAATATTTTTAATTTCATCTATGTCTTTTCATATTATCATTTGCAAAAACTCATGGCCAAGAATTTGGCCCTGGTAATAGATGGCTGTTCTCTTTAATATCATCACTTCTTGTTGTTTATGGGAAGCCCAACATTAATTGTGATTAGCAAGGGACAGTCCTGTCTGTCTAGATTATTCAAAAATAGTTAGCAGTTCATGACATGCATGATAGTTAATTGCTGAACAAAAAAGATAGGCATAGAAAGTAAAATGGGAAAAGCACATACATTTTCCTCTGTAAGTAACAGGATAACACACTGAAATCATAGTACTTCTGTATTTTATTTATTGTCTTGATTTGAAGAAAACAATATGGTTCCAGGAAATACCATGTTTCTTGTTGTGCCAATTTTTTCTCAAAGTTTGGTAATTTTATTTTTAACTCATAATTTTGAGACTGGATTTCTTTGTTGCAAAGATAACAAAGGATACCAGCAGTCCCTGGTCAGTCTATATAAAGTTGTATTTTTTTCTCTCAGTAGTCTCTCGGTGTTTTAAAAAGCCAACAAAATCTAGTAAATGAAGACATCCATTCTTATTTGAGTCAGAAATATGTGTGGGAGCATGCTAAGTTATTATGGAAAGTAGATAGCAGAATCAATAAAAAACAACTAAAACCTATTGTAAATACAAATGTCTCAATATGTCTAATTTAATTTATTTTTGTCAAACAATAAATCTCTAATCACTTTTTTAAAATGCCTTGAACCCATCTGCAAATATTCTAGAGGGATAGATTAGATTATTCTTATTGAATAATTTTGAAGAATTCAGTTTCCATGGGGTGGGAGGGTGAAGGTTGCTCATTTTGGAGAAAAAAAGACTATAATCTTTTCATCTGATAAATAAAACTAAGAAATTAATAAGAAATGGGCATTTCATAAGACATGTATAAAGTCACAAGGTACTGATCAGGAGGTTGTCCAGATCAACAGACTCCACAAAAAGACTCAAATTAGAACTGAAATTTATTAACAGAACCTTGCAATTCTGTTTGTGCTTTTTGTCCATTCCCTCTTATATCTGTCTGTAAATCTGTTTAGAGAGTTAGGAAGTTTAGCACAATTATAGTACGCAGAAGCATACTATACAGTATGTAGTACAGTATTGTAGTACATACCCTTTCAAATTTTCTAACTCCAGAACAATACATAACATTTAGAAATGGCTCTCACACACTTCCCCGTTCACTCAACGTTTTTAAGGAGGAAAAGGTACGAAAAAAAACAACAACTGATTTGCAAGATTCTGTTAGTAAAGCCAATCTCAATAAAAGCCTTCCTGGCTTCCGGTGGCTCCGCCGGCGTCGATGGAGTCTCTAACGTGAGGCTCCGTTCTCTGAGTCAGTAAAGCCGTCAACAACAGCGCTCATCAGCTGTTTGTTGCGGCGAAAAAACTCCCCTTCGGGCAAAGAAGGGGAGTAGAGCATCAAGAGCCAGGTTGAGCCCTTCCAAGACCCCTGGAAAAAATTTTCAGGGGCAGAGAAGGTGTGCTCCCCAGGCACTTGAAACGCTCCTGCTCAGAGACGCTTCTGTCGGCTGACAGAATTAGACGTCGCGACCGCCTCTGCTTTTAAAGGAGATTAATAAGGACTTTATACAGACGGAATGGATACAGGAGTCTTTTGAATACTGCAAGTATTTTTTACTTTGTTTCTGCCTTTGTATCTACAAACTTTTCTGAATCAACATAATCCTTTTAAGATGGCGTTTGCTCTTTCTACTGAGTGAAAGTGAAAAACGAAAGTGTTTACTCCGCTGAGAAAATGAAACTGAATTTTTTCTTTTTCCTTTGAAGAGATGTTTGAGATACTATTTGGACTTGATTTATTTATTGATTTATTTAATCAACTATAATTTAATTGGATTTTAAAAGAAATTGAGAAGGGCGGAAGTGGAAAAATTTTTACTTTTTTTTTTTTTTTAGTTCTCCTTTCTCTTCCTCAATTATGACTACAAGACAAAAGGCAGCTGCTAAGGCGGCTATGCCCTCTCCAGGACAGCTAGTTAAATCACAGTCTGCTCCTTTAGAATCTCAAGAGCCTGCACAGTCTGTTTCACAAATGCTTACAGTGAAAGATTTACAATCTGCTTTAACAGATGTAATATCCTTATTTAATGATAGGTTTGATAAATTGGAAGATAAATTTGATGTGAAAATAGAGGAAAAGATGGCAGAACAGAAAAAAGACTTTAAAGCTATGATAGAAGCCTCTAATCAGGAGATGAGAGAAGATATTGTAGACGCTATTAAAGGTGTCTGGGACTATACTATTGCTGTTGAAGAGAAATTAGAAAATGCTGAGCAGCATTTTGAAGAAAAATTAGAAGAAATTAGAAGTGATGTACAAGATCAAGCTACTTTGACACAATACCATCAGATGCAGTTTGCAGTTAGAATTAGGGGATTTAGAGATGTATTAAATGAAAACCAAGAGGACTTAAGAAAATTTTTTTCTGAAGCTTTAGCAAAATTTTTGGATGACTCAGTTGAGAATGTGGCCTGGCAGATTGAACGATTGTTTAGAATGAACTCACGTATTGCTGTACAAAGGAATTTGCCTAGAGACATTGTGATATACTTTAATACAAGAAAATATAGAAATTGGGTTCTTTCTATAGCTTATAATAAACAATTGAGTGTTGCTGGCCAGGAAGTACAGGTTTTGAAAGAGATACCTCCTAAGATGTTGAGATCAAGGAAAGATGATGCCTTTTTGACGGAGGAGCTTAAAAGAAGAGAAATACCGGTACAATATAGATGGGAGGTACCAACTGGACTGTCTTTACTTTTTAAAAATAAAAGATACCGTTTGTTTACTGTTGCTAAAGCGAAGGATTTTTTTGAGAATATATTGATGGTTGATAGATCTACTTCCCCAAAACCTAAGGGGGCAACTTTGGTTAAAGATTTAGAATTATTGCAATCTGCGGAATTTCAACAACCTCGACTAATTTCATCGGTTCTTTTGGATAAAGCAGTTGAACAACCAGTGCAGTCAATTGATATTTTTCAACCTTTGGCAGTAGACAAGCCTAAAGATCCAAGGCGTGTACGTGAATCTACTAAGGTTATTGAACAAAGAGAAAAAATACAACCAACTCAAACCAAGCAAACTGATCTGACATCTATGGAAGCCATGGGAGCAAGACCCAAGAGGCAGGAAGAAGTGGAATGGTCTTTGCAGAAGCTTTCACGTAAAGGCCATGTCAAATAAATATTTGACGTGGAATGTTAACGGTTTAAATTCTCCACAAAAAAGGAGGAAGATATTTCATTATTTGAAGCAATGTAAAAATGATGTAATCTGTCTACAAGAAACTCATATTAGATCTTCTGATCAGAAATATTTGATTAATAATAAGCTGGGTACACATTTTGTGGCATCATCTCTAGTTAAAAAAAATGGAATTGTTATTTATGTTAAAAAATAATATAAAAGCTAAATTAATAGAAGCAGATAATCAAGGTAGATTTTTAGCTATAGAAATTTTACTGGATGGGAAGAAAGTTCTCTTGATGGGTATATATGCTCCAAACCAAAAACAAGGTATGTTTTATAAATCATTACACAAAAAGTTATTAGAGTTGGATTACAGATCTTGTATTTTAATGGGAGATTGGAATGGAATCCTTGATGCTGGTTTGGACAAGAAAAAGACTTCACTAGTTTCTCAATCGCGTTCAATTTTGCCTAAATCTTTTTTTGATATTAAAGATGATTTTAATTTGTTAGATATTTGGAGAGAAAGACATGGTAGGGATCAAGAGTTTACTTTTTTCTCTGACAGACATCAATCATTTTCTAGAATTGATTTTATTTTAACTATTAGTGATTTTATGTTAAATTTAAAGAAAGTTAAAATCTTACCTAATGTATTGTCTGATCATAATCCAGTTATGATGGAATTAAGGACTGGCCAATTTCTAAGCAGATCCTGGAGACTTAATGAAAACTTGTTTAAATATGAAATGTATGTGCAAGAATGTAAAAAGGCTATCAAGGAATTTTTTAGGTTAAATAAGAATGTAGGCTTACCAATAGAAATGGTGTGGGACTCTAGTAAGGCCCACATGCGTGGAATATTAATTGAATTGAATGTTAGGCATAGACGTAAACAAGAGGAAAAGAGGCGAGTTTTAGAAGCGGAAATAAGAAAGAAAGAGTTATTATTAATAGATAATCCAGATGATAGTAATATTAAAGAAGGGATAAAGGTTTTACGGAAACAATTTGATATTTTGATGACCGACCAGGTTGCCAGGAATATACAATATGCTAAACATAATACTTTTTTTAACGCTAATAAACCTGGCAGATGGCTGGCTTATACATTAAGGAAAAAACAAAAATCCCGTTTAATTGAGAAGGTAGAATATAAGGGGCAAGAAGTATTTCACCAAGAAACTATTAAGAAGGCTTTTCTAGAGTTCTACACCAAATTGTATGCTGAAGAAAAAGTTCAAGAGGAAGAGATAGATGCCTTTTTACAAAATCAAAATGTTTCGGAAATCACTTTGGAACAAAGAGATAGATTAAATGCTTTGATTAGGTCAGAAGAAATTATTGATGCAATTAAACAATTGAAATTGGGAAAATCTCCAGGAACTGATGGTTTTACCACGATTTATTATAAGTGTTTACAGGAGGAAATGGTGGAACATTTGAGGGAGTTATTTGTCAATATACAAGAGGGTGGTCGGGTTCCACCCTCTTGGAAAACGGCTAATGTATGCTTGATTCCTAAAGAGGGCAAAGATAATGTTCAAGTAGAAAATTTTAGACCTATCTCCTTGTTAAATACGGATTACAAGATTTTTGCAAAAATCTTGGCTAATAGATTAATGACAGTTTTGACACAGAAGATTCACCCGGATCAAACTGGTTTTTTACAAGGGAGACAGATGAAAACCAATGTTAGACAACTTGTTAACATTTTGGAATATTTGGATAAACATATTCAAATACCGGCTGTCTTAATGTTTTTAGATGCAGAAAAAGCTTTTGATAGATTGAATTGGACATTTCTGCAAAGGCTTGTGGTAAGGATGGGAATGGGGGACCAGTTTATTAACTCTATATCAGCTATATATCAGAAACAAACAGGACAGATCATAGTGAATGGACAATTAACAGATTTATTTAATATAGAAAAGGGTACTAGGCAGGGTTGCCCCTTATCCCCTTTGTTGTTTGTTTTAACTTTAGAGGTACTATTGAACAGGATTAGAGCATCAGAGGAATTAAAGGGGGTACAAATTAGACAACATGATTATAGATTATGTGCCTTTGCAGATGATTTACTTGTGACACTAACTCAGCCAGTACAATCGGCTCAGAGTTTGATGGAAATTATTCGAAATTATGGAAAAGTTTCAGGTTTCAAATTAAATTTATCCAAGACAAAGATGTTGGTTAAAAATTTTGATAATAAATTAAAACAAGATCTGGAAAGAATAACGGGATGCGAGATAGTTAAAAAAGTTAAATATTTAGGAATTTATATAGAAGCTTCAAATGGTAAATTATATAAGAATAATTATGAACTCTTATGGTGCAAAGTACAAAAAGAATTGGACAATTGGAAAAAATTACAATTATCTATGTTGGGCAGAATAGCCGCTATTAAAATGAATGTATTGCCGAAATTCTTATTTTTATTTCAAATGTTACCAATACTTAAAAAGGATGGAAATCTTGATGAATGGCAGAAAGGTATAAACAAATTTATCTGGGATGGCAAGAAACCAAGGGTCAAATTTAAAATTATTCAAGACACAAGAGAGAGAGGTGGTTTGAAAGTGCCTAATTTTAAATTATATTATGATGCAGCAGTTCTAGTGGCAATAAGTGATTGGATTAACTTAACAAATGAAAGAATATTAAATATAGAAGGATATGGGTTAGTATACGGGTTCCACGCGTACTTAGTTTATGATAAAAAACTGGATAGGGGTTTTAAAGAGCATATAATAAGAAACTCTGTGTTGCGTGTCTGGAAAAAGTATTATTATAAGTTAAATGGCAAAATTCCTTTATGGACAGTCCCCAGGCACGCAATACAGAGTGTAGGTATACAACAAATTCAAGACGTGGTGCCCTATGATAAACTTTTAAATAAAGAGGGGAATAGCCTAGAACTGAAATCATTAGACAGATTAAGGGAAGAAGGTATAGCTCATAATTGGTATAATATGGGTGAAAAATGTTAAATTTACACAAGCTCAGCACTTAAGAGAAAATTTTTACAAAATGTTTTACAGATGGCACTTAGATCCAAAAAAATTATCGTTTATGTATCCAAACTTGCAACCCAAATGTTGGAGATGTGATTCTATGGATGCTACTTATTTTCACATTTGGTGGTCTTGTAAAAAAATTAAGGCTTTTTGGATAAAAATATGGTGGATTCTTCAAAATATCTTGAAAAAGCGTATTGAGTTTGTACCACAGTTGTTTTTGTTGGGTATTACAAAGGACTGTTCCACCATAGAGACTAAATTGATTTTGAACTTGACTACAGCTGCAAGACTGTTGGTGGGACAATATTGGAAGTCATCTGAAATACCATCTATTGAAGAATGGACATTAAAAGTTACCCATCTTGTTGAGATGGCCAAGATTTCGGCATACCTGAAGAACCACTCAAATGAAACGTTTTTGATGGACTGGAAGAAATGGATTGATTATATGCAAAAGAAATATCAGTTGAAAGAATTAGATTTGATATATGGATAAATACTTTAATATAGTAGTTTAGTGGGGTTTCTTGCGTTTTTTTACCCTGTATTCATTCTGGGAAGCCTGGGGGGGAGGGGGGAGGGAGATAATATATATCAGTTTATTTTTTTTTCAACTGTAGTTGGGGGTTTAAGGGATTAGATAATTTTTGTAGGATGCTCGGGAGAATTTTAGTTAGCGCTTTAGATGTTGAGGAGGAGGAACGAAAGTTCAAGAGAAGTGGGTTGTTGGAGGGTTTTGTGGAGGGGGGTTCCGAGCAGCTACTTGTATGTTTTTTGTTTTTTTTTAATATGTAATTTGTTTGTTCTCAGTTGAATCAATATGTTATTACGTTATAATTGTTAAAAGTTTTTTAAAAAATTTAATAAAAAAAATTATTAAAAAAAAAAAGCCTTCCTGTGGGGTTAATTTCCTGTTCTGGTTTACCTAATGAGGTTGACAATCGGGGAAGAGCCAGCCTGAATCTCCTAATATTATCTCCTTTCCCAGGATTCCAGAAATGCTTCTGCACTTTTTAATTGTGTAATAGCTTCTGTATATTTACTTCAAGACCATCTCATGACTCTTTGTAGGTAGTAATCTTTATCCAAAATTCTTTCAGACTGGATGTTAACCAAAACAAATACGGTGAATAGAAGAGATAACCCGAGCATAATGTTGCTTACTACATCTTTTTCTTTTGTAATTCTCTATTGCATAAGGATCTAGATGATGAAGTTAATGATAGCAAAAATATGAATAATAGCTAGATTTTATAATATATAATTGTGTGGGAAAGATCATTACTCTTTAATTATTCTTACAATATTATTATTAAATCTTATGAACATTTCTTAATTTCAGTTAGGATTCTTGCAAACAGAAGTATTTCGAGCATTAACATTATGCCCAGTCTTTTTCTATTTGCCAAGTTGTTTAGCTTAATAACCAATCTTGAAAACTGATCTGCATAATTCAAACCCAGCTTATTAGTTGTGTATAATGTTCAAGAATGGTATTTGAAATTTGTATTTCATGTGCAAGTTGAGAGTTATATTACTGAAAATCTAAGACATCTTTTCCTAAGTAGATTTCATAAATGGGGATTTCGTCCAAATTATTTAATTCATTTTTAATTATTTTAAATTTTGTATATTTATATGTTTTTTTAATTTTAGGCTGTACACCGCCCCAAGTCCTTCGGGAGAGGGGCGGTATAGAAATTTGATTAATAAATAATAATAAATAAATAATAAAAAATAAATTTTGCTTTCCATTCAATTGTGTCCAATTCTTAGAGACTACCTGGACAAGTCCCTGCAGGTTTTTTGGCAAGGTTTTTTAGTAGTGGTTTGTCATTGCCTCCTCCCTAGGACTGAAGACAAAGGAAATAGCCCAAGGTCACCCAGGTGACTTTGTGCCTCAAGCAGGACTAGAACTCATCTTCTCCCAGTTTCTAGCCTGGTGCCTTAACTACTACACCAAACTGGTTCTCAACTAAGCAGATAGTAGCACCTAAATGATTGATGACCTCATATAATTTAGGCAGGGTTAAATCTGGTTAATAATTAAATTTGGACTGGACACATTCAGGAAAAAAATACAGATTGGACTGTATACACACACACACACATCCAATTTAACAATTCAAAGAAGAAGGTAATGACAAAGTAAAAATAATGAGCTCACTTAGATTCAAGCTTGATTCAGTGCAGACTTTTAACATCCTATTATGGTATTCATTTGTAATTCAGTGGATGAGCCACTTACACTATTTTTATATTTTACTACCACTCATGTAATGATCCATGTTTGATCAGGATAACTAAATAGTACTTGTGTATATTCTCCTTATTGGTGTCCTTAGTGGCATGAATATCTGAAAACACATTCAAGAAAATGCAGCTACAATTCTTCTCTAGATCTTCTAACTGAATAGACCCCCAGCCCATCTTCTACCCACCTTCAAACTCTCTTTTTTTTATTATTTATAAAAATTCTTTTATTAAAACAATTAACATTGAACATAAAAACATATTGTGCAGCAATCATCATGACACCTGGTATACAATACTAAGTATTAGTCTTTGATAACGTCTGGGTTAGTAAGCCTTTTTCCCCCACTCCTCGTGTCTAGCCTCAACTATACTCCTGTTACATTTTATTTTGATTGGTGATTCCCCTATCCGTTTCAATATTAATGTGATCAACATTAAACATAAGATCCTATTGCTAAGCAATCATCCTAGAACATAGCATACAACATTAGGTATTAATCTTTGTAAACATCTGTTTTAGTAAACATTCTTCCCTCCTCCCTTACACTCTCTTGTTCTCAGGCAAATGTTATAAAGGAAACTGTATAATTAAGACTTTTGCTCACATTGTTGGAATATCATTTTGAAACAGAAAATGATTTATTATGAGAAGGCAAGCAATTTTTTAATAAAGCTCGAAGAAGACAAAGTTTCAGTGATGCTTAACATAAAGCTTTCAGATCTATTCAGCATCAGTAAGTAGTTTACTTTTAAAAGCCTGCTACTTAACAGCAGGTTTACATGCAGATTGCTGGCTAAGTGTAGTTAAACTTGGCTATTACTGGTCCAGAGAAGAATTTAGAAAAGCAATCTTTATTCCTATTTTACGCTAATGTATGTTTTTCTATTCATAACAGCACTGTTCAAAATATTAGTAAACACACAAGCTCAAAGATGAATACAGTGTGTCATTTAAATTTAAATAAAACAGGACACGATTTGCCCAAATAATAGCATTTCCTATTATTATTGAGGGCCACTTGCTTAATAACCCAATTTCACTTTTAAAGGAAAATAATAGATATGCACTAAAGAAAGTATTAAAATTAAATTACAACATTCAATTTGAATTGTTTGTTGAAATATAGTAATATTTGTTTTTATGGATTTTAGAAAATAAATCTATTTATTGGTTGCTAATATATTACTAGTACTATGTATAATATGGTAATGCTACACAAAACAGTACTAGTCTCTTATTTTTATTTTAAAATATATTTTATTGCTTTAATATTAGAAAAAAAGGAAAAATAACACAAAAGAAAATATCAGAATATAACACAAAAGAATATAATAACACAAAAGAAAATATCAGAAACATTTTATATTACAGATGAGAAATAATTTAATCTAAAGTCTTCAATACATTATCAAACATGGACCATAGCAATATTGATTATTATTCCATTATATTGATAGTCACTTTACAAATGGGAAGCAGAGATATGCTGGTGAACCAAGATTATAAATCTTGGTCTTGCTATCTTTCCAAAACAGAAAAGTAATTTTTATAGGCCATCTCTCATCTCTCACACTTGATAAACACAGTTTTACATATCATCATCATCAATTTTAGCCATTGTTTATCCACTGCAGGATGAAGCCTCTTCTGTATGTTTCCAACCAATACAGTCCTGAGCTTTCTTTTGCCAATTGGGCCTGCAATACTTGCTGATGTCATCAATCCATCTTGTTTTAGGTCTCTTTCATGGATTCTTTTTATAAAGCATATAATTTAAAACAAATTGTAAATAAGCATATAATAGTTTTACATATAATTCTGATTCATAAATGATCATAATTGTAGAATGTGAAAGAAATTTACAATCCTAAATTATACTGTGAAAAACAGAGTAATCCTTCTCAAAACTGTTGGCAGATATTACATAAAAACACAGAAATAAAAAGGAAAAAGGTAGTCATATACAGAGAGACATTAAAAGATGGATAGGAACAAAATAGAGCTCCAGAAAACCATAAAGTGACTGTTAGACAGTTGACTGCACATACCACGGAAAGAAAATGGGAGGCAGTGAGATATTATATTTATCACTTGACTCCTTTGACCCTCCAATTCTAAAGCCTTTTATTTTTTTTCCTTCATCACTGTTAAAATGCAAAAGATATATCTAGTTCTTTTTTTAAAAAAAATATATCATTGGTTTAGCTTATAATCAAATGTTTTCAGATGATCATAATAGCAGAATCTATTAAATAGGATATACTATTAAATCAGTCAGGTGTGAGGCAACCTTATCAATTAGTTTCTGGCAAGATGGAAGCCTTATTTTCTATAGTTATTTTGCTCACCTGGCCTGAGATGAAGGCAGGCTAGTCTTAGCTATATAAAAACTACCTGTTCCGTAATATGGACACACAACCCAGATGTTTAGGGCCAATTATAATATCATCTTTAATTCGCTGAATAATAGTCTAGATAATGGAGACCAACCATCCAGATAACAAGTTATTCCCCCAAAGTCCTGAAGCTAAACCAATAATTATGCACAATATAATGTCCATCTGCATTCTTTAATTCTTGACACCAGCTTGCTTAACTGTGACAGAGATTGTCTTGATTACAAAGATGCTGAAGAGTTCCAGATATTTAATTTCTAGCCCCAAAGCACTTCTGATAGTTGCTTATTCTCAGAGCTCAAACATGTGATTACACTTCAAAACAACTCGTATAGACTACTCAGTATCAGGCTTGCACTGACATTTGCTAAATCAGAAATCACCTTCCTTAGAGAAATGCATTGCAAGGATTAAAAGAAAATCCTTCTATGCCTGTCACTGACCCAATTGCATAGATAATGCAATTATCTACCTATGTTACATATTTTCAGTACAAAAGCAGTACAAAAGATTACCTATTCTAATTGTTCATATTCCTATTTATTTTGTTTGTTTGTTTTGTTTCCTTTTTTCTCAGGAAGGTTGCTTTGGATATTTCTCCTATATCCTGATCACAATATAGGCAAAGTGAAATACTTTCACATTCTACTCATTCAATATTCTAACTCTTGTATTGAAATTAATGGGACCTTAACTTGACTGAGCCAGACCTATTTCTCTCATAGGACAATACTCAGAAACTAAAAACATAAAGAAGTGAAATAAAGTATGTCCTTCTAAAAACACTTTAGAAAATAGAGTGCAGAATCTATATACTACTAAAAAAATTATTGTGTGTATCTGTTTTATTGTTTCTCTGTTTGTGATCTCAAGCTAAAATGATGCATTGTACTACAACAATTTTTGAATCAAGTTAAGTAAAATCTTGGACCCATTACTGCTATGAAACTGAAATTTATCCATTGTTCAAACCAGTTTTATTCACAAAGTTGTGATTGTTTCAGTGTCTTCATAGACAAGTGATCATAATTTTCAATGCTCTCTGCCAATTTTCTATCAGAAAAGTCAATGGGAAAGCCAGCAGGAAGTCACTTCCACTGCCACCACTTCCCCTCCACCCAATCTTTCTATTTAACTGTTTAGGTAAGTAAATTTGAATTATTATTATAGCTTGTTTTCCACTACACATATTTTTATATGTATGATATATACTCTTCTTAGATAATCATGGAACTGTCCAACATTGGGATAAAAAATATATGGTCAGATTAAAATTTAAGTTCATTCTGGTAACATCAAACTGTTTTATTTTTCTTTCAAAATATGAGCCAAGTGTCACAGGGTTCCCTAATTATTTACAATATTAAAAGGAATATATCTCTATTTTTTTCTGTCTGCAAACTAATGTAAATAATATGGGTAAATATGAGATAAATATATAATCTTAGATGGTTTATTTTATAAATCAAGTTGTATTAGCATTTCTATTTAATACATGTTTTTATCATGTGTATATATAGACAGTAAATATATATGGAGAAAAATTATACAGAGAGAGGTAATTTTTGAGAGAGAGAGTATATGATTTGTTTAACTATTGTAGAGTTTACTGAATAAACCACAATTTACTAAGCCATATTATGCCATAAATTAAGATTTGTAAATCAAATGATTATGTTTACATATTATGCTAAGCCAAAACCAGGCAAAATACTATATATTTTATTTTTTTTAAAAAATATTTTATTGATTTTTCCAGTTTTACATATAAGTATTTGGAAGGCAATGTGGTAATTGAGTTAAACAATAATTCAATAATGCAGTCTTTAGTAGATATCTCATGTTACATCATCAAAAAATTCTTCTCTGTTTCCCTTAACATTTATTATTTCATATTTAAACTAATAAATTTCTAATTATATCAAAATTCAATATAAATTTCATTATCACATTTATAAATACATTTTTGTTTATACATATCTTAATAAATCTCAATAAACAATCAATGTCCTGTTATTAAATTTTAACTAAAGCATTTTTAATTACATATTTCCAGTTTGATCTTTAATGTCCATAGTATTCAACTTTCAGGTAACCCAAATTTCCTTTATATCACTTCATAAACATTATAGTGTCTGAAATACACATATTAGTTACTTAACTATGTTTTTATTCTATTCCATAAACATTTTCTACTTCCCACCCTAATACATCACCACCTTAATAATAGAGTATCCTTTACTAGTTTAGATCCATCATCTATATTCTCTGGGATAGTCAATAATTCAAATCTATTTCCTAGTAATAAGTTTACATTTCCCTTGTAAATCTGAATCTTCAATATTAGACAAATTAATCCCTTATTTTTTACTATTTTCTAACTATTTTAAATCTAGTAATCAAGTTTCCCTTTATCCCAAAATCTCTCTTTAGCCCACTAAGTAACAGTTTAGAATCCTCTCTAATAAGTTTTTCAACCTAATTCTAGCTTTCTTCTTTTGCCAACCAGATTTCCATGTCAATGATTTTAAATCATCAAATAGATCTCCCTTCATTCTTATATATGTTATTTGGATTGAAGGAAATCATCTAATTGCCAATTTTCTAAAGTTCTGGCCCATTTATAATCATTAGGTTGTTGCCCTGATATCCCGTATCCTCATGTTTGTTCTGGTATAGTTGTCTTCAATTCGATCTGGTCTTTTTCCTTTCTTAAATTTCTCCTGGTTTTCATAGAATGTCATTTCCAGTTTAGGAGTTATTGTTTTGTTGTCTGGGTTTTCAATAAACTGTGCTTGTTGTTCTGTAAAGGCCTCTGTCTTGGTATTCATTTGTTCCACTTCTGTTGTTTTTTAAGTTAATAGTTTTCTAGCTGCAATTAGGGTTTCACTTTCTGAGGGAAAGCTGGCACCTTTGTCTTTCAGATTAGCTTTGAATTTCTCAGTGTTTGCCAAAATACTTTCAAGTAAAGATTTTAATATATCCAAGGTCTTTTGCTGATCTTCCTCCATTTCTGACAAAGTTAAAAACAGTCTTTCTAGTGAAGGCTATTTAGTAAACAAGAGTCAGTAAATGTTCACCTCCACTGTTCTTAGAAACCAATTTCACAGCCCAGCTGCTCTCTCAGAGTTAAGTCTTTCATAGATAATATCAAGGTCAGATCTGGCCTGTGGGCAAGTCTCTTTGTCAGAGGTAATAAAACTGCTGTACCAAGCTTCTCCATAAGATGTCCCCGATAGCGTTTAAAGTCTTTTTCAGATACCAGGCTAGGTTCTTATCCAATTTAAATTATTTTTGCAAATAAAGTAGAATAACAGCTTCCAGTAAGAATAACAGCTTCCAGTAAGAATAGGAGCTTTTTGGGTCCCCAAATTCCAAACAGAAAATAGATATCCAATTGTATTAAATTGATCTTTTCAAAGCTTTATTTCCCCTATGTAATCCGATGCTGCCATTTTAGGGGGTGGGGGAAAAAAGTTCTCTTCCCTCTCTCCTCAGAAGGGGACAGATTTTCAAAAAGCTTTTAACAGAAAAGTTCAGGGAATGCATAGAAGGTAAAATCTCACCTAATTTCTCCATGTTGCTTTCAAGGTGCTTGTTGGTAAGTTTGGCCTCAGCTGTCAGCAGCTTGATGATGGGCCATAAATGGCCGATCTTTTCCCCATCAGTTTGAGGAGCTGCCCTGGATCAAACGGGAGGGCTGCTGCCCTTCCGTGATCACTCATGGGTCCTATTCTCTCTCGTTGCCCCTACAGGGCAACTTTAGATCCTCTTTAGGGTCCCCCAACGGGAGAAAACAATCTCCTCACACGTCCACCTGTACCACAATCGCAAACTGGAAGCCAAAATACTATATATTTTATGGATGTGAAGAGTCAGACATGACTTAGTGACTAAACAACATCAGCAACAAATATTTTATCGATTCAGCCCATCACTTATATTTCCAAACTGGTTTTGCCAATTGCAAATGCAAAGCAGTTATGAGAGCTGCTGTTGTTTTTATATCCTAACAGTAAGGTAATAGTGTTAAGAAAATGAAGACAGTCTAGGATTCTGCAGAAGATGCTAGAAAGATCTTAGGCTAAGTCAGATGATCAGGTTATCTATTCAGCACTGTCTACATAGCTAACCACAGTTTAGAACTTTAAACCTACTGTATGCAAAGCATGTCTTCTGCAATAAAGCTACAGGTTTTTCTCAGTTATAGTTGAAATATTATTTACCAGGGAATAAATGCTAGAGAATTCAGTCTGATTAAGTATCGATCAGTTCTCACATACATCTGCTAAAGTATTAGGTAACATTATTAAATTCTGCTTAATTGTTCAAGTGAAAGTTACCCATATATTTCTTTTACTTCCATTCAGAATTTCCTTATTTAACTATGTTGCAGTCAATTTGCCTTTTATTCTGTAAATTAAAAAAGTGAAAAAACATCTGTCTTACATTTGTTCATTATAAAATAAAAACAGTAACAAAACCTTTATATTAATCTTTGTAGAATTTATTTTTCTCTATTCAAAATAATTACCTTGAATACAAATTACTTACAGATTACTTGGTGTACAATTGCAGTTTACACTGGAAAAAAACCTGACAGTATCATTTTAGAAGGCCATTAATACTAATTAATTATTAGCTAATTAATATGTAATTAATGTTTAAATTACATAGCAGATTAGTTAATTGAAGAAGCAGCTTGACATGTCTGGAAGGAAAGTTCAGATAAAGATTTTTTAAAACTACCGGTTAGTACTTTTGAGGCAAAAGGGGTTTTCCAATGGGAAATATGCTTTAAGGTTTAATGAGGTCACATTAATAGCCAATTATTTTGCAGAATTGGAAAGCCAATATCCCTCAACTGGACTAGGTTATGTTGTCCAGTGAAAACATATATTTCACAAGATTGCAGCTAAAAATTAAACTCTAGTTTGAAAAGAATTTTTTTTTGGATGTGTAGTCATTTGGATCTCCCAAAATCCCTGCAGACTCACAATCCATTTTAATGGATATAATTTTTAAATTTAACCCATAAGTATGAATATGTATTTTATTTAATTCTGTATTACTTATGTGTCATCTTTTTATTCATGATGCATTTCAGAGTTCATGGTTTCTGCTATGTGGAAATGAAAACTAAGTGGATTTTGGGAAACTAAATTGGAGTACCTTATTTGGTATGCAAAAATCTATCAATGTATGGCAACAAAGAGATATAGGATATTACAATTCTTTGATGCAAATCTATAAACCACTATATTAAAAACTTACTTAGGAATTGGAAAGAAGACAACAGAGGAAGGACTCAAAGAAGAGAGACAACTGCTGGTCCATATTAAATTTCTGGAAGTATATTGGGAAAGAGAGTAAATGACTATTCTACAATTTTCAATTTTCTGGGGATAAGAACTGAAATATTTTATCAGAAAAGCCAAACAGAAGGAAAACCGAAGAGGCTTCAAAAAAAAGAGCTGAAGGTTCCAATGGTCAATTTAAGTTCTTTGAGAGCTATATTAAGGGACCCTTAGCAACCTTGTGATGTAAAAAAAAGATACTTGTGTCACTAAAGCTTAAATAGTGATAAATATCATGTAATGCATAAATTTTGATTTAAGTCTTAGAGAAGCAACATAAGACTGCCTAAGGTATTTCCCTTTCCATCGATGAAGCCATAAGAATCCACAAATAAACTTTAACCTGACTGAAGTAATATTCATTTCTAATATGACAAGCAATTGCAGTATTTTTTCATCTTTCCCATTTTAGAAAATGCCCAAGCCGGATTAAAATATTCTCTGTGTGTATAAATATGAATAGAACAGGAAGGCATAGGAATGGAAGCTAGGAAAGTAGAACCCAGCAGTTTCCAGACTAGAGAGATCTGTTATGTAAACATGCAAAAATAGATCAAATATCTTCCAAGGCCACCAAGAGAATGGTCAAGCATCTACTGACTTGGAAATATGACAGGAAATGTATAGAATCATCCTTAACAATAAATATAAAGACTTTGAATGCTGGGTAATATAATGAAAAAATATTCCATGTGTATAAGTGTTATGTCTGGCCACGCTCAGCTCATTAAAATCCACATAAAGATGTCTTTAATAGTTTTTAATTAACACATTTCAAACGAAGTCATTTCAAAGCAAACTGCTGGCATTATTTTGGCTGGAACGGCCAACACTGATTTACTTACATTTAGGATAAATATGCTATCCTCCCACCTTCCAATTTAAAACACTCTTTCTTTATCACATTGTCCAAGACCTCATTATTTTTCGGTAGGTTTCAAAAACACCAGAAAACTCCGTTTCAACTCACTGCGAAAGTTTCCAT
Organism: Bothrops alternatus; assembly: GCA_034064705.1. Classification (NCBI taxonomy): domain Eukaryota; kingdom Metazoa; phylum Chordata; class Lepidosauria; order Squamata; family Viperidae; genus Bothrops; species Bothrops alternatus. The sequence goes on along the minus strand of JARGCV010000081.1, from coordinate 2,862,555 downwards.
GCCAATCTCTAATTAACGTTGCTCGTGACAAAGGCTTAATTTCTCTCTCCTCCTCTAATACAGTTTCCGATACGTCACTTCCTTTTTCTACTTAACTGAACCCTCCTCCTATTAACCCTTCGAACTCTCAGATCCAGCCATACATTCTCCTGTTCCAAGTCTGATTCTGCACCTTGAGACTCCGATGCAGACTGCATCTCAATCTCCTCCCTGTCTGCCTCGGCTGCCGGGAGGGGAAAGCACCCAGAGGGGCCTGGCTCTGCTGCCGGGAGGGGCAAACACTCAGAGGGGCCTGGCTTGGCTGCCGGGAGGGGCAAACACTCAGAGGGGCCTGGCTTGGCTGCTGGGAGGGGCAAACACTCAGAGGGGCCCGGCTCCCCCTCCTCATCCTCCGACACCTCCCCAGCTGGTCCAGAGACACCCACAACAATAAGGATGCATTCTTTTTTTCTTTTTTTGCAATAAAGGCATTTATCTAGTCAAGTGGCATCAGTGAGCCTTCTGCCAAATAAACCAATTGCTGAACTGGATTAAAGAAATAGAGTGCTGAGATTTACAGCTAAAAATTCTAAGAATCCTGACAGGAGACAACAGATAAAAGTATTTGTTCATATGTCAGGGAGATTAACAGTAATATCTACACAGGTCAAATTCAGGTCATAAAAATGTATTTCATATCTGACAGCAATGTGAAATAAGTCTCTCTGCAGAAAACTGTGGAGTCTGTTCTGGGCTCAGCAATGTTCAGTAAATGCTTTCAGTTCTTTTTCCATGAAAAGAACATTTAAAAGGTTTTGAGAAGTGAAAGGTGAACAAAAAAAATCATTAAAGTTGTTTGCTGCCATAACTACCATTTATCACTGTTTTTTGCTGAAGCCAGAAGTTTTCAATTCTTCTCAAAACATGCTTCACAAATATTGTGAAGATATATTTACTATATTATTTCTATACAGTTCTTTCAAACAAGTCCAGAGCAGTTTCCAAGTACGAACAATGCTTAGAACATTAATATAAAATTAAGTCTACAAAACAGAAGGGCAAAAAATACAAATAAACTTAAATATTAAGTCTAATCCTGGAGTTATGGTTATCCTATTTTATTACTATTTGAAGAAGGTTGACTTTTGGATTGTGTAAGAGAAAACACAGGAGAGAGTTATATAATTGGTGTGTTGTTGTATTCCTGGTTATCATGGTTTAAGCCAAACTCACCAAACAATGAGATATACTCTTATGTACTCACACCATAAACTATTTAGGGCTTTATAGACTAATAGCAACATCTCAAATTGGTTGTAACAATCTCGCAGACAAATGCAGCACTGAATGAGATGCCATTGTGTCATTACACTTATCACTTATGCAGATTCAGTTTGTCCCAGTTGTGAGGAGGGCTAGGACAGAGAAAATGTTCATGAGTTCATATTCCAGAAAATATCTGAGATTCAGAACATACTTCAAAATTCTCTTGAATCTTGGTTACTCCATGCAAACATGCCCATGTGGTTTTCTTGCCAATAGCACATGAACAGTTTATTGTTATCCTCTTTTATGATGTTTCTTCAGCTTCCTAGTATAACCTATGCCCCTGGAATGGCTTTTAATAAAATTACATTGTTTATCTGCATAATAAGGATTAGTCACACTTAGACAATATTAGTTAAGACCACCTAATATGACATTTAACATAAAGATAAGACATTGATGTGTAGCATATTGAATAGGGTCAGGGAACTTGTATTCCAATATATTGCTAAAATGCAAAAATGTAATCACCCATCGCTGGCACTACTTGATGAAATTCTAGGAGTTGTAAGTTGTAACATCAGGAAGAGCATAGATTCCCCATTCTTAATATGGAGTTTCTATAAAGGAAGATGTTGAAAATAAGAGATACATTTTTGATGGAATGGTAAATTCACAATAATTGTTGGCATACATTATGGAACAGAAAAGGCAAAAATTTCTATGCACCATTAATCTGTGGCTTATGGCCAATGCAAATCAAACAGTTCATTAGGTATACTGCAAAATATAGTTATACACAGGGCTTTTTTTTCTCATAGAACACCCAGAACGGAGTTCCAGCACCTTTTTTGGATGGAACCTTGTAGAATAGGCAAGGTGGGTTGTATGATGTGTGTGAGTTCTGGCACCTTTTTTTTTTTTTTTTTTTACAAAAAAAGCACTGGTTATACAAGTTACAACAAGATTGGGGAAGAAAGCTTACTCCTTAACTGCTTACTCCTTAATTTTAATTTTGGTAAAATTAAAGCTTAGTAGTTTAAAACTAAAACTAAACTAAAACAGCTAAGAAAAAGAAACCTGTGAGTTGGGCTTAAAACTAAATAATTACTCTTCATATTCCTATTTCTTACTTTGATCATATCTGTTGTGTCCTGAGCCTGCAAATGCAGGCTCAGGATGTTGCATTAGTCCCGGGCAATTGCAAAAGATGCCCGAGACCAGACTGAGTGGCGCCGGCCTTGCGCAGATGCGCAAGGCGGGAAAAGAACTCCTGTCTGCCGCCATTGGTCCGGGGATCTGGGCACATAAAAGGAGGCTTGCATGCCTCTGCTCGTTGTTGGTGTTTTGGATGAGAACAAATAAAGACTGTTATTAAGTGAAACATGTGTCTTCATCATTTGCCATTTTGGGAGGATTTAATATTGGCGACAAAGGTGGGATCTCTTACAAGCTTTAAGAAGAAGCTGTAAGGCTCACCAAGAAGTCCTCGATGAAGGAAGACGGCATTAAAATCAGCGTCCAGCCTGCCAGTACAGCATCGCTGGAGGGTGAGTTTGGCTGAAAGACCCCTTCCTAAAGAGAGTGAGTGGTGAAGTGTGCTTGAAGATGGCAAAGATCGGCCGCTTATTGGAATTCGACGTCTCTCACCCTGAGAAATGGGAATCGTACGTTGCTAGGGTGGAGAATTATTTCAGGGTAAATCAGATCAGAGAGGATGGTCTGAAGGCTGCAGCCCTGTTGTGTGTCTATGGGCAGGAAGCCTTTGAGATTGCTGAAAATCTGGTGGCCCCCGCTGCTTTGGAATCAATCACATATGCTGATTTAAAGAAGTTCCTGAAAGAACATTTTCAACCTAAGCTTTCCGTCATTGCTTGGAGGCATGCATTTGATCAAAGGGATCAGAGGGCCGGTGAATCAGCCAAGGAATTTATTGCGGCTTTGTGGTGGGCACTCAGACCGTGTGAGTTTAAAGATTTAGAAGAAAGACTCCGTGATCATTTTGTGTGTGGACTAAGAAACAGAGATTTACAACAGAAGAACTTCGCTAAAGAAGATATTTCATTCCAAGATGCTCTGTGAGAGGTTACAGTAGGGGGTGGTTAAGTATATGAGGCCCCCCAGAAGCGTCCCTGAAACAGCCACGGTCCACCAGGAAGTCATGCAAGAAGAGGCGGAGACAGATCCTGAAGATGAGGTGAACAAGCTTTACCAGGCAGATGGAAAAGGAAGAAGGGTCGTCCAGAGAAGGTTCCAACAGCCCTTCAATGTTTCGGGTGCGGAGGATGACACAAACAAGCTGACTGCAGGTTTCGTTCCACCATCTGCAGAGCATGCGGCAGGCAAGGCCACATAGCATCCATCTGTTTGGGTCGTCAGAAGGTACAACCCCATGAAGAATTGCACCTGAAAGGTACCAGGGTCCCCAGCCAAAATAGCATTGCACAGAAGTATTTTTGAGGACAGGCACACATAAGCCTCTAAAGAAGAAACTGTCCCTTAATGTAAGGTTACAAGGAGTTTCTTTACCCATGGAATTGGACACTGGGTCCGCTCTATCCATAATTTCCTTCAACACATTCAGGAAAATTTGCAGTAGCAGTGGCCTCCGAGTTAAGCTCAGGCCATCCAATGTCATTCTTACAGACTTTCAGAATTCTAAGGTGTGTGTTAAGGGGGAGGCCACCCTTAGGGTACAGTACAAGAATTTTGAAGGTCCCTTAGATGTGTTGGTTGTTGGGGGTGAACATGCAAGTCGTATTGGACTTGATTGGTTCGAAGCCCTGGGAATCCAAGTTACTGGCCTGCAACATTTGCAAATGTATAGCCTGGCAGAGGTCTGCAAGGAGTTTGCAGATGTGTTTAGTCCTGAGCTAGGGTCCTACAAGGACCTCCAGTTTCTCTACGGCTAGATCTAAACATATCACCCATTAGGGTTAAGGCTAGGAGGATTTCATTTGCCCTCAAGAGTAAGATTGATGCTGAACTGGATAAACTGCTCCTACAAGGCATTTTAGAGCCTGTAGACTCTAGCCCATGGGAAACCCCCATAGTAATGCCTCTTAAGGCTAATGGGGACATACGTATATGTGCAGATTACAAATGCACACTAAACAAGGCTTTACAGCAACATGCTTATCCAGTACCTGTAGTGAGCCAGATTCTGGCTTCCCTCAAGGGGGGCTGAGTTTTTGCAAAGCTTGATCTGGCACAGGCATATCAACAGTTGCCTGTGGATGAGGTAGCTGCTGAAGCTCAAACCATTGTAACTCATAGAGGAGCTTTCAAGGTAAAGAGATTACAATTTGGGGTGAACGTAGCCCCTGGCATATTTCAGAGTGTTATGGAGAATACACTTCGGGGTGTTCTGGGGTCTGTCCTTATTTTGATGATGTTCTCATTAAATTTGGCTGAGAGATTGAGGGCTGTCTTGCTTCATTTTAGAAGGCCTTAAATTAAAAAAGCAGGCCTTAAATTAAAAAGAGACAAGTGTAAGATTGGAGTCAATTCTGCTGATTTTTTGGGATTCAGGATAGATGATCAAGGCATTCACCCTTCTGATGCTAAGCTTAAAGCTATCCAGCAGGCCCCTAGACCCAAGTCTAAGATGGACCTGCAAGCCTTTTGGGGGCTATTGAATTTTTACCATGCATTTCTACCTCACAAAGCTGCAATAGCTGAGCCCTTGCACAGACTTTTAGACAAACAGGCCTGTTGGCAGTGGGCTAAAGCCCATGCGAAAAGTTTCAATGAGGTTAAAGCCTTACTTACTTCAAATGCAGTGTTAGCTCACTTCAATGAGCAACTACCTGTTTGCATTACCTGTGATGCATCTCCGTATGGAGTAGGAGCAGTACTTAGCCACCTGAAGGCTGATGGAACACAGGTTCCTGTGGCTTATTATTCCAGGACACTGTCTTCTGCTGAGCGCAACTACGCTCAAATTGACAGAGAAGCATTGGCTGTTGTAGCAGGCATTAAGAAGTTTCATGATTTCATTTATGGCCGCCACTTCACGGTCTTCACTGACCATAAGCCTTTGTTAGGGTTGTTCACAACAACCAAACAAACTCCACATATTCTGTCTCCTCGTATGCTGAGATGGTCCATTTTTTTGTCAGCATATGACTATACACTAATCCATAAGCCTGGAAAGGAAATGGGTCATGCTGATGGCCTGAGTAGATTACCCCTGCCCAACTTGGAGCCTGATCCAGCCCCTGCTGTAAACATTCTGTCCATTCAAGAGCTGCCTGAGTCTCCTCTTGATGCTAGGGATATGGCTGCTGAAACTGCCACAGACCACACACTTCCACGAGTGTTGTCATGGGTGTTGTCTGGGTGGCTGGATAGATGCCCAGATACTGAGTTCCAAAGTTTCTGGCACAAGAGACATGAGTTGTCCACATTCAAGGGATGCCTGCTGTGGGGCAGTAGGGTAGTAATCCCTGAATCATTGAGGTCTAGGACCTTAATCTCTCTGCATGAGGGACACCCAGGCATAGTCAGGATGAAAGCGCTTGTGCGCAGCCATTTGTGGTGGCCTGGCCTCGACAAAGACATCAAGACCCAGGTTCATGGGTGCCATGTGTGCCAACAGTCCAGGCCTGATATGCCTCAGGCACCTGTTCATAGGTGGGAGGAAACTCAAACCCCGTTGTCTAGGGTACATATAGATTACCCTGGGCCCTTTCAGGGGTAATTCTTCCTGGTTGTTGTTGATAGGCACTCCAAGTGGCTAGAGGTTGTTCCTGTTTCCTCCACTACTACCTCAAAGACTATCCAGGTGTTGAGAAGAATTTTTGCAGCTCATGGTTTCCAGATGTCCTGGTTTCAGACAACGGTCCTCAATTTACCTCTTCTGAGTTCCAGGGTTTTCTCCAGGCAAATCTGATCCATCACGCGACTTCAGCTCCCTTCCACCCTTCCACCAACGGAATGGCAGAACGCATGGTGCGCACAACCAAGGAGGCCCTCAAAAGACTGACTTACGGTAACTGGCATCACAGGTTAGCAGACTTTCTTCTTGCACATCGCACTACACCCTACACTGCTACAGGGAAGAGCCCAGCTGAATTATGCTGGGGCCGCAGGCTTATAACTAAGTTAGACAGACTTCATCCAGACAGGGTGGCGTCTCAGGTTCCACAACCCAGAGCACCGAAAAGGCTTCAAGTGGGTGATCTGGTATGGACTCGGAACTACAGGCCTGCTCATCTCTGGGTACCTGCCGAGGTATGCAAGGTCTTGGGACCTTTGTCGTATGAAGTGACCCTGGAGGACGGCCGTGTTCTTCGGCGACACATAGATCAGCTGTGCACACGAAGGGACTTCCACCCATCCGCTCATAGTTTCATTCCGGGGGGGAGGATGGTTATAACATGTATTCTGAGGATCAATGTCCGCAGTCATTACTGGCCGCTGAGGAGGCCAGAAGTTCCACATCCCAAGATTCCGCAAGTGCTCAGAACAGGAATTCAGGGGGCAGGGAGTTATCCCAAACACCTTCATTTGCTCCAGCCACGGAGCCACTCCGGGGGTATCCAAACTATTCACACACTGCAGACAGTACTCCAAACAGGGAGACTGACCGGTGGCATCCACATAACTCACCCCTCACAAGAGACCCGGTAACCCAGCAGGGTAACTGGCCTCATTCTGCAATTGCTCCCAGAAGGAAGTCATTAAGCTCAAGGGCTAACCAAGGGGTAACTCCTGAGAGGGAAATTTCTGATATGGTGGGGGAGTCCCTGGGATACTGGGATCCAGAAACTATCTCAGAATCCCCGTGTGATAGCCTTGGGAGTGAAGAACTGTATTCCCAAAACAGGTCCATTGTGAAGCTAGAGATTCCTACCACTCCAAAGAACGCTGGTCTGGTCTCAGAGGGTCCAGCCAGCCAGGGAAGGGGCTGGTCAACCAGGTACGAGGGGCAACAGAGCTGGGCTACCCGAGCTTGGCAGGCAAACAGGGGCGGTCAGGCTGTAGCGCCTGGGTCACCTGGGGCAATAGGGCAGCCCCATTTTAACTCACCCAGCTTGGTGAGCGAGCAAGGGGACCAAGCGAACTCTCCCGGTCCGAGGAGGTTGAAAAGGGCTAAATGCCCGCCCAAATATCTTTCAGATTTTGTGAAGTTGCTGTCAAGTACTAAGGAGATTTACCCTACAGTCAAGTAGCTAACAATTTAATTTTGTTATATTATGATTTGTGCTAATGTTTACACCAGAGCAGGGTATTATAGCCGGAGTAAAGGCAGACAGGTATGCAGTCCATGCTGAGTGCAGGGATGTAGTACACTCCTTCCAAGGAATTGTAAGCCAGTATGGGTGTTCCATCTAGGGGGGAGGGGTGTTGTGTCCTGAGCCTGCAAATGCAGGCTCAGGACATTGCATTAGTCCTGGGCAATTGCAACAGATGCCCGGGACCAGACTGAGTGGCGCCGGCCTTGCGCCCATGCGCAAGGTGGGAAAAGAGCTCCTGTCTGCCGCCATTGGTCCGGGGATCTGGGCATATAAAAGGAGGCTTGCATGCCTCTGCTCGTTGTTGGTGTTTTGAATGAGAACAAATAAAGACTGTTACTGAGTGAAACATGTGTCTTCATCATTCGCCATTTTGGGAGGACTTAACAATATCCATCTTGCTCAAGTCACAATGGCTCTCCCCAAAGAAAGGTCCTCTATTCTATACAAACAAACAAAAGAAGATGCCTTCAGGTTACAATTGGCATTTATCAACTCATGTAAAGATTCATTGAATAGCCATGATATAGAAGTGATCATTTTTTTCCATATACGTTTTATAGCGTCACCAGACGTTTACTGTATAACAGGTGATGCAGGGGCTGGGCACAGATTCTTACTGAGATAGGTATGGTCTTATTAAAGACATAATTAAAAGAATACAATATGGGAGCTAGTTTTGTACTTTGTTGCATGATGCCAGCAGATGTTAAGGGTGCCAGCAGGTAGTCCTGTTAGATCAAATGTAGCTGTAAGATGGGCTCTGTGTTCATAATATTTTAAAAAATGTTTGAACTTTGACACTCTTTAGCTTCCCCATTTCTTAAACAAATTTTCATTAGAATTCTATTTATTAATCGTTAGGATAACTAAGGGACTGTTGATACCAGACATTTTGTACTCCATCCATAATTTATGATCACCTAACTCAGATCCCAGAGGATTCTCTGGTGCACCTTAACACCAGAAGCTAACAGCATTCCTAAGTGGCACCAATATCCAACTGTTACTTTCTTTAGCTGTATAAAAAGCCGTCATTTAGAAAAGTTTGTATGAGCTTCACGTCTGAAAAGAAAAGCCATTAGAGGCACCCTGGGGCTTTAAAATCCATTTTATTTATTTTATTTACATTTTAACAATGTTGAATGGGATAAACCTCTTAAGAATTACTGTATCATTTGTGAGGAGAGCTACTGAATGTTAAAGAGGCAAATACAATCAGCCATAACAAATGCTTGACTCAAAGCAGAGTTTCAGAAAATTGCTATTGTCAATCATGAATATGACTTTATCCCTAAAATGCATGAATAAAATTATTATTAAAGTACTATTGTTATCTATCAATTTACAGTACCAGGCTCAAAAAGAATATAATTGAGAGAAACCTTAGAGGCACATAAGTTATCATTTTTCAAAGTGTAAATGGTTCAAATGTTAGAACTGGATGTCAAAAAGCAAGTTTTAAACATTTCTTTAAGTATGATCTTACTCAAGTAAATATCTATCCTCATAAACTGACTAAGTAAAGTGAATGTAAGGCTTTCAAAAAAACAAACAAACCCTGATCTTCTTGTAAGAATGTGTAACAATGTAAATATATTCTTGCTTTGACTCAAACATGTCATTCAAACTTCTCATCAATTGTGAGGCAACTGAAAGCAATACATCAGTTGTTTTATAAATCATAGCGAGAAAGGCATGCATAGCATGACTTCTATAATTCTTTCCAATACTTATCAGCAGTGGGTATGTGCTTTTGTATACATATGCTTTGAAAAGCACACGCAGGCTGCATCTACGTTCTATTCATGTCACAGGAGTAGAAAGGATAAAGAACAGGAGGGGCTTATGAAAACAGATTCCAGCAGGTTGTGGTCCAGCTTCCTTTTCTATACAAATTCATGGGTGCTTATTTATTGGAATCTTTTTATTCTGTTTTTAGCCATAAAATATTGTCAAATTAACTATTAAAAAAATACAGCTGGTCAGCAATGTACAAAGCATGAATACAGATTTCATTCTAGAAAGTCAAACATTTCTCTATTTGTCTACTAAAAATGTCTTTCAACCCTGCCTTTGCAATAGTCCACCTCTATTGACCAAATTACATATTTAAACAGATATTATTTTCTCTACTTTTGTGGGCACTCCTATTTATATTAATTGGGGCTATCCCACTGGATGGCACATGGTTGCAGTATAAATCAGGAAGTAATATATAAGCAAGTGAGGAACGGTAGAGCAGTCAAATTTCAGACATTAGGAATTAGTTTTGTGAACATTGCAAAAGTAATTGAACTAGTGGTTACATTGTCTGAGATAAAAATCCAAAATACAGTATGAAGTATCTATGATAGTCATAATATTCAATCAAGGGTTTGTATTCTAACTTGGGGTACTTATCACCACAAATAATGGCCAGAAGAGAGTAAATATGGTGTTCGATGTTTACCAACACTTGAAAAGACATGCCTTTTAGTTTATTCAATCTCCTTGTTGGGGTGTTAATCAGTCCTGTTTCAGGATAGCTCTTTTCAAGAAAAAGGGAGGAAAATAAAGGAAAGTAGAAGTTGTAAATTAAGTTCTATCCAGGTGGCAGTATAGAGTTAGTTATTTGTGAGAGTAGATATACGTGTTCTGATGTAAAATTAGAGTTATATTAACAAGATTATTACATACATCCAACCTTTATTGCTTTATGCATGCATTGTTATACAAAAAGGTTGACCCATATATTCTACTTTATTTAATCCTGTCTGTAGTCAATTGATTTTTATTTAATATGAAGTGTATACTATTTCCTTCTATAAATACAGGACAGTTACATCTTCAAACTAAGTAAAAATCAATTTATCTGATCTAATCAATAAAAAAACATCTCCTGTTCAATATGCAGTATTGAAATGTCTGAAATCAAATCCAAGTTCAAATCTTGGAAAAGAAGAAAGTCTAACAATAGCAAATCTAGGTTAAATGGTTAATTTAACATTTTAGAATGTATGTTTGTAAAAGTCCTATTTACAAAGTTAGAATGCTTTATGTTGTAAAGATTATGATTTGCTTCTTTTTAATTCTATGTCCAGCTACTATTACAAACTGGCATAAAACTTTTTTTAAAACAATAATTGATACATATTACATATCTCCTTTTCTAGTATTGAAAAGCATTTAAAATATGGTTAAACCTACATCACAACTGATATGCCCTCTTTAAGATGCCCATGGTTTTGTAGGTCTTTTGGTAATGTTATAGGTTGGGGTCCCTGGTAATGATACAATTGGACAAAGAGGCATTTTGGGCTTGTGTATAGAAGTATAGAAGACTGAGTCCACTGCTTTTCATCCATCATTGCTTTTCTTTTGTAATTTGACCTTTCTTAGTTAGGTCGTTGCAAGTTCTCTTGATAAGGTTGTAGGCCATAGTTTCTATATTGGATGGGAGTTGAGATGTAAGTTTCTTTGTCTTTCAGTAATTATTTGGCATTTTACATTTATTGTGTTCTGTTCGTGATAACCATGGTTTGGCCTCTGATCAAATATCTTCAGTAAGTGAAAATCTATCATCCTTAACTACTACTATTTTCCTATATTTTATAATCCATTAGCATTAGTTCTGCCTTTTGAGGTACTATAAAATTTCTTTCCCCGTAGTGAAAAATGTGAACATCTCTATTTCTCTTCACTGTCTAATCCATGTTTATCTCGTAAGTGTTAAATAATAACAATAATCAAAATACTGACAACCAAAGCATTTTGCATTTATAAAGCTTGAGTTTATCATCAGTCATATCTTCCATGACTGCATGGCCGACAAGCCCATTAGACTTTCCCTGTGTCAAATGAGTTTATCTAGTGCTCATTGTCTGAGTGTTGCATATTTAAAAAAAAAAAGTTTATTTGTTGCTGAATGGATAGGATAGCCATAGAAAACTAGAGATCTTAATCTTATTATCATACTGAGTTTTGGACAAAAATTGCCATAATGAATAGAGAACAGCCAACCTAGCTGGTAGCACATGTTTTATTCTACACAAATACTATACATTTATACAAAGCGGAATCATAATCAAATACCATAAGTAGCACAGTGTAGAGTTTAGCAGCATAGAAGAAGCATTATATGTATAGTACGCATATCTAGCTTTATGTAGATTATTCAGAGAATTATCTTATAAGCATACCAAAAACCTATTACATGAATTTCTGTATCTAATATAGCTTATTTCATAACTATGCAACTAAGGTTTCATAAAATAAAGTTTATGAATTAATTCTAGTTTTGCAGAATAATAAGCCATATACAGCTAATTTAACTCACTTTTCAAATTATAATAAATAAGTTATTTGATAGGAAACTATCTTAGTTTACATAAGACAATTGGTGCAGTGAACACAATATTGTCTACACTGGCTTGCATTGCATCTCAAGGAAACTCATATATTTTGCAATGAAACTTATACTGTATCACTCAGATATATGCAATACTGATTGCAGCCAATAACTGATCATTATAAAAGGATTTGTGCAAATAATGACAGTCTAAAAATGACACTGAAACCTACCTTCAAGTTCTAGTATTAAGTTTGACAGACTATCTTGGAGGATAATAACCTTTGTGCCACTGCAGCCCTTTTTGCATACTTTGATGATACATTAGGAGAAAAATTTAAATAAAAGGTTATCCAAGGGAAGGGGTAACATAATGGAAGAGAGCTCATATGAGTTTCTTTATACTGCCAATAGCATTTGATTAGCGTACTATCACTTCCTGACTTTCAGTATAGGTATCTTACAGGATATATGTAAGTGTATGCATGCCCTCAATTATCTGTCTCTCCTTTTTCTGACTCTCATCTCAGAAACCAGTATGTGTGCTTGTTGTTTTGCTCCATAGTATTTGGGCTCTTCAAACTTCTAAGTAGTCTTTGACATACGTGCAGTCTTGAAGCAGTTTTCCATGTAGTCACAGAATATTTTCAGTGAAAAGAACATATCTTCCAGCAGATGGGCCCATGAATTTTTAAGTTCATTCATCAAGGCAACATTGTAAAGAAAAAAATATAGCATTTGTTTTTTCACATTGGTTTCACTGAAAGTGTGGTTGTACTGATTCTCTGACCATAGTGGGATCTGGTCTTTTGCCAATAACAGTACAAACCAGCATGTTCAACAAATTTGTTTATTAGACCTGAAAATACCATAAACAGCTTAATATTCTAAAACAAGTTTTAGTGTCATCCCCCATTATATATCTTCAAGGTGCACATTGCATTCGCACATTAACAGAGTGAGTAGTTGTTGATTTGGAATATTTTCCATTTTTAGAAAGATATGAAACATTTACTTCTTATTGAGAGAATGTTAAATACTTCACTGGAACTATTACAAATTTTTGGCATGAACCTTGAAATAATGTCTTAGTACAACAGCTGTGTAATCAAATATATTTTGTTTTTGAAGAGAAAAGGGGGAGGATAATGACCACCTGAAACCACGTCAAAAGTAACTTGATTTTCTGTAACTTCCCATTTCCTTTTTTACAATGGAGAAGATAGGCAGGCTAGTCAAGAAAGCCAAAATAACATTTTACAGATGAATAACCATGCAAATATATTTATTTTCTTTATTTTGTTTTCCTGATCAGGCTGTTTCTAAAATTATAAGTGGCAAATTGTAGGGTTAAATTATCCAGACTGGTGAAATATTTAAGACTCTTACATGAGTATGCTGTCTGTTCCAATTCCATGAGAAGGAAGATTGATGGTGTTTCTAGGTTGTGCTCCAAAGGTTACATTTATGGCAATCTAGCCTCATTCCAAAATTTCTCAAGACAGAATTATTCCATAGAGCCTTTGAAAGCTAATTTTAGCCTGTGTTAGATGACAATATTTGATGCTTGGAAGAATGGTTGCAGGGAATTTGATTTTTTTTCCTTGTGCTTTTATCTGCATTGTTTTTCTTCTGTTTTATAATTGTAGTGCTTCTGGATTATAACAATATTTTAACTAAATAAAATTGCATTAAATGCAAACATTAAAAAATTGTTTAAAAGAGGTTATTCCATTTTCATAAATACTGGGAGAGTGGGGGGTCTTCTTTGAAAGGAACAGTTCATGGGAACACATACAGAATGTTAGCTTTGGCAATAGGCAAATTCAAAAACAAAAATCTCCCTTCCTGCTTCTGTAAGGTAACAGAAAAATTATGGGAGGAGAGGTGGCCATTCATAAACCTATTTAGGATTTAAATACTAGTTATTTAAATAGTACCCAGTAGGGAACTAATAATCATGCCAGATATATCATTATAGGCTTATAATAAGATCTGTGTAGTCTGCACTAGTTAGCAAACTGATTCCTGTGCATTGCACCAATTTCCAATGCATGGGCATTCCCAAATAAAACACATCACAATGATTAACATGGGATGTAACCAAGGCACAGATAATTGTTACTAAGTACAACCGACTGCAGTTATGCAAAACACACTTTGCCAAATATGAACCTCTTCTATGTAATGGAATGCAATCATATCTACAGCAACCTTCATCTCTATTCTTGAATCTAGATTTTGCTTTCAAAACAGCAACTCCATCTTGTTTTGATTTAATTTTAGCTCATTCTTTGTCATCCAGACCATTATTCAAGGATGCTACGGTAATTGCTTCCCTGGAATTAGACAGCAAGATGCAATAAGATATGTGATCAGCATACTAATTCAAAACTCAGACAAAATACAGCCTGGTAAGATATTGTATGTCAGTTAATTAAGATTTGAACAATTATCTTCTAACATCATTTTCTGGGTGCATCACAACAAAAAGATTAGAACCACTGCAGGACAGTGACCTCAAGTCCCAATCCCAGTAGATAGCCAAGAACGATACCATGACCGATAGTACCAAATGCTGCCAAGGTATTTAGAAAACCAGCAGAATTGCACTGTTCTCATCAAATGTACCAGGTAGATGATCCATCAAGCAACTGAGGCAGTTTCAGGTTCATATCCTGGATAAAATACTGATTGAAATGGGTCCAGGTAATAAAATTCATCCAGATACTTTTGGAACTTCATGTTAGCCACTTTCTTAATTTTGTGATCTAAGAATGAAAAACGGTAAATAATCTACCAGATCCTTTTCAAAATCCATTTTTTATGAAAACTTTTTCACACATCAAAGGCAATATATCTTTGCCTTTAGCTAACTTTAGGCACTGTATGTTTCTTTACCACATTTTTCTATTGTCTTCATTTCTTTGCTTTTCCTTTTCTATATGCTTCATAGTGTCTCCAGCAGAGTAGATGTGTGGCTACTCTCTCACATAAAGCCAAGATTTGCAATGCATAAACTCAGTAGCAAAATAAATGCAAATGCAAGCATGGATTAAAAATGCTTTCATAAAAAACAATATTCTGCATTTTCTGAAAAATTTTGCACGCTAATAGTACTGTTGTAGTAGTGATGATAATATGCAAACATTTCTTGGAAACATTTTCAATAAGTAAAAGAAAGTACAAATATTGATGATTGCTTTAAAATGTATTTGTAATTTTTATAGTTAAGGGAGATGCAGTTTGCACTGTTGAATCCTAGAGAAAAAAAACTTAACTGAAGAGTTTTTAATCTTCAGGTTTTAACTAGTATTTTGTTGTTGTTGTTGCCTGGTTACACAAATCTAATTTGAGAAAAAAAACCATTAAATGTTTATTGTTGGTTCTCCTTCATCAAATAAATGTTTGACAAGAAACATGTTTCCAAATACAAGCTAAATTATTTGGAAGTTGCAATGTCTCCATATAAAAAGATTCTTGTGAACCATGAAATGTTCTTTGTTGCATTATTTAGTAGTTATAAATGTCAGGTTAGTGTTCAGAGAGCATCATGAATGCTACAAATGGCATTTCAGAATAGCATCTGCCACAGTTCATGTCAGTACTGTCAATGTCATCTTAAGTAAAACAAGTCTTTGCAATAGGCAATGGGAAAAATGCTCAAAGGTCTATTTTATAGAGGGAAAAATCTTATCAATAAATTTTAGATGGAACTCATGATCCAAGGCAATTATTTTAACAACAAAAGATTCAGTACAACCATTCATCAATAAAACACGAAGCTACATGTTTGAAGAATTGTAATCTTCCTTCTCTCTATTATTGTGAATCTTCCAGGAAAAATTGAGGAAATTGTTAGATATAAGTCTTTTAGTGCCAATGATCTCGGTTTTATTTTGCATATAGTGTAAGAATATTAGGAATTAATAACATTGGAAAACCTAAACTTCTATTTAGTCTGAAATTTCTCCATTAATCTGTTTCCTATGGTATATCCAAAAATCAATAATATCTTACCTCATATGAAATAAGAAGATCCAGACCTTAAATATTTAAGAGAGATTTGGATGGATGTTCAATTTTTCATTTGAGGTCATGTATTGGATGACAATGAAAAGTTTTTAATTATTTTCTCTAAAAACAATTCTCTAAAAAAATCATTTGTCCATTGCCACCCACTGACAATATTTACAATTACAATAAATATTGGCATCTTGATTTGGATCAGAAGCATTTTCAGCTTCAGAGACATAAATTTATTAGAAATTATCACTTATTAGAAAAAAATAGACCAGAATTAATATTTATAAATACCAAATAAATAAATTTGACATGCAAATTTTAAAGATTAAATTAACCAGGAATGGAAATTCCCATTTTATCTAAACAACAACTCTTTTTATAATCCTGATCAAAACTGCCAATATTCATTACATTTTTACTTATTCAATAAAAAATTAACAGTGGATATATTATAACCCATGCATTTGTATAGAAAAGAATAAATAAATCATTGTTATGGTAATCAAAGAGTTTGAATGATTGATTGGTTATGTACTTTCATTAAAAATGTTATCAAATCATTTTGTGCATATCATTACTTATATTAATTATTACTTATATTAATTTGACTTTTATGGGAGTTTAATATATGCATATGTTCATATTATTTTGTACTATATACCTATTTCATGGGAATGGATGGTTTGACAATGAAAATGGATTTGCCATACTAATCTTAGAAGATAGTTCTTCAGAGATATAAGCAATTGCTCAGTGGATTGAAGGTCTGATCTTATATGCAACATATATATAAACAATTACAATAAAATATAACCAACCTTTATTGAATCTGTTATGTAAAACTGGAAGTATGAAGGAATATGGGTGTGTGAGAAGCTATTTATTTATTTATTTGTTCATTTATTTAAATTTTTGATTTAAAAGACCAGCCAAGTCATAACTATTCTGGAAAGCAGATAGATTTAAAACAAAATCAGTTTTCAATATGTATTGAAATTATTTTGTTTTAAAATATAAATAGCTTGGGAAGAAGGGATGTTTGGAATTAAATCCATGTCTTTAAGGCTCCTGTAAATAATAGGAAGATTGGAGCTTTGAGGTGGGAATATGGATATGTTATTCCAAGTTCCAAGGCATTTTGACAGAAAACACATAGTTCTCAGGTCCTATCAAATAAGATTGCTTAATAGATGCAATCTGGAATATTCTGTACTGTTGGATCTTACAGGATAGGCAGAAACAATGAGGAAAATGTGGCTCCTCAAATAGTCATGACCAATGCCATAAAAAGCTTGATAGAGGATGAACAGAATTTTGAACTGCATTCAGAAACAAAAGTAAAAGCATTAATGTGAGTATATCAAGCCATGTCTATAACTTTTTAGCCTATTGAATTCTTCAAGGCTACTAAGTTATCTTCCAAGGTAGCCCCATAACAAACACATCATAATGGTCCATAAGTGAACTGACTAAGGCATGAGACACTGTGAATGATTGCAAGTCCTGTGCACCATTTTGTATCAGTGGAGCCTTATTCAGAATTAAAACTGGAAAATTATTGCACCAGAACTATGAACACACAACCTCATTGTTGTGTCCTGAGCCTGCAAAAGGCAGGCTCAGGATGTTGCAATGGTCCCGGGCTTTGCAGAAGCTATCCGGGACCAGACTGAGTGGCGCCGGCCTCGCACGCATGCGCAAGGCACGAAAGCCATCTGTTTTGTTACTTTTCAGTCCAGGAATATGGGCAGTTAAGAGAGGCCTGCGTGCCTTTGATTGTTGTTGGAGTTGTGGATACAACGAATAAAGAGCTGTTAGAACAACAATGAGTCTTCATCATTTGCAACCGCTCAAAGGACTTAACACTGGCAATGAAGGTGGGATGATTAACAAGCAGAAGAAAGTAAAGCTGTAGAGCAGCGGTTCTCAACCTTTTCCGGGGCTTGACCCCGGCCCGCGCTGTGCAAGTGCGGCGTGACCCTGGCCTGCATCGTGCATGCGTGGCGTGATGGGGTGCATCACGCATGTGCGGCACGGCAGGGCGCATCGCGCATGTGCGGCATGATGGCCCACATCGCAATAGGGAAAAAATGGCCGGCCAAAAAAAAATAGCCGACCAAAATTTTAAAAAATGGCGGGCCTGCACCGTGCATGCGTGGCGCGATGGGGCGCATCGTGTATGCATGGCGCGACGGCCCGCATTGCAATAGGGAAAAAAATAGCCGACCAAAAAAAAGACCAACAAAAAAAAAAAAAATACGGCAGTCTGCGGTGCTTGGCGACCCCCGTGAAATGGTCGTTCGACCCCAAATGGGGTCGCGACCCACAGGTTGAGAACCGCTGCTGTAGAGACTCACCCCAAGAAGTCCTGCTAAAGGGAAGAACGGCATCAAAATCAGTGTTCCAGCCTGCCAGTACAGGGTCGCTGTAGGGTGAGTTTGGTTGAAAGACCCTTTTCCCTAAGAATAGAGTAACTGGAGCGAGTGGTGAAGTTGTGACTGTAGGATGGCGAAGATTGGATGTATTTCTGAATTTGATGTCTCCCAACCAGAAAGATGGGACTCATATGTTGCAAGCATGGAGAATTATTTCAGGGTATATCAGGTCAGAGAAGATGGCTTGAAAGCTGCAACCCTATTGTGTGTCTGTGGCCAGGAGGCATTCGTGATTGCAGAGAACCTGGAGACCCCTGCACCTCTGGAGTCAGTAACATACACTGACTTGAAGAAACTACTCAAGGAACATTTCCAGCCCAAATTGTCTGTGACTGCATGGAGACACACGTTTGAGCAAAAGGACCAGAGAGCAGGTGAATGTGCTAAGGACTTTATTGCAGCCTTAAGGAGAGCAGCCAGACCGTGTGAGTTCATAGAAGAGCTGACTGCAGTTTCCGTTCCGCCATATGCAGACTGTGTGGTAAGAGAGGCCACATCGCAGCTGTCTGTTTGAGTCACCAGAAGGTACAACTTCAGGAAGAATTGCGTCTGAAAGGTACCAGGGTCCCCAGCCAAGATAGGGTGGGTTTCTGCACATCGCGCAGGAGTATTTTGAGAACAGGAACACATAAACCCCTTAAGAAGAAACTGTCCATCAACTTAAGGTTGCAAGGGGTTCCTTTATCCATGGAGTTGGACACTGGGTCTGCTCTATCCATTATATCCAGCAGTACATTTAAAAAGATTTGTAGCAGAAGTGGCATTCGAGCCAAACTAAAGCCATCCAATATCGTCCCACGGATTTTCAGAATTCTAAGGTGTGTGTTAAGGGGGAGGCCACCCTTAATGTACAGCACAAGGATTTTGATGGTCCCTAGGATGTGTTGGTTGTAGAGGGAGAACGCACGAGTCTTATTAGACTCGATTGGTTTGAGGTTCTGGGAATCCAGATTACAGGGCTGCACCATTTGCAAATGTTAAGCCTGGCAGAAGTCTACAAGGAGTTTGCAGATGTGTTCAGCTCAGAGCTGGGATCCTATAAGGGGCCTCCAGTTTCACTATGGCTAGACCCAACCATCACACACATCAGGGTTAAGCCTAGGAGGGTACCTTTCGCCCTCAAAGGCAAGATTGATGCTGAGCTGGACAAATTGCTCCAGCAAGGAATTTTACAACCTGTAGATTCAAGCCCATTGGAAACCCCCATAATAACGCCTCTAAAGGCTAATGGGGATATACGTATATGTGCAGACTACAAGTGCACAATAAACAAGGCCCTACAACAGCATGCTTATCCAGTACCTGTGGTAAGTCACATTCTGGCCTCCCTCAAGGGGGGCTGCATATTTGCAAAGCTTGACCTGGCACAGGCCTATCAACAGCTAACTGTTGATGAGGCAGCTGCAGAGGCACAAACCATTGTGACTCACAGAGGGGCATTTAAAGTCAAGAGACTGCAATTTGGGGTAAACGTAGCCCCTGGTATATTCCAAAGTGTAATGGAAAGCACACTACGTGGCATTCCTGGGGTCTGCCCCTACTTTGATGATGTCCTCATTGCTGGGGAGTCATCCCAAAATTTGGCTGAGAGATTAAGGGCTGTTTTGCTTCGTTTTCGAAAAGCAGGCCTTAAACTCAAGAAGGATAAATGCAAGATAGGAGTCAATTCCACTGACTTCTTAGGATTCAGGATAGATGCTCAAGGAATTCACCCTGCTGAAACAAAATTACAAGCCATTCAGAAGGCCCCAAGTCCTAAATCCAAGAGTGAACTACAAGCATTCTTGGGCCTATTAAATTTTTATCATGCTTTCCTGCCTCACAAGGCTGCTGTGGCAGAGCCATTACACAGGCTCTTGGACAAACAGGCTCCTTGGCAGTGGACTAAAGTCCATGACAAGAGCTTCAATGAGGTTAAGGCCTTGCTCACATCTAATGCTGTTTTAGCTCATTTTAATGAGCAACTGCCTGTTTGCATCACCTGCGATGCATCTCCTTACAGGGTTGGAGCAGTACTCAGCCATCTGATGGCTGATGGGACTCAGGTCCCTGTGGCCTACTATTCCCAGACTCTGTCTTCTGCAGAGCAGAATTATGCTCAGATTGACAAAGAGGCTTTGGCAGTAGTGGCTGGCATTAAGAAATTTCATGATTTCTTATATGGCCACCAATTCACAGTCTATACAGACCATAAGCCTCTTCTGGGATTGTTTACTACCACCAAGCAGACTCCACACATCATTTCTCCTCGTATGCTGAGATGGTCCATTTTCCTGTCAGCATATGACTTCATGCTAATTCACAAACCTGGAAAGGAAATGGGTCATGCAGATGGCCTGAGTAGATTGCCCCTACAGCAATTGGAGCCTGATCCTGCTCCAGCCATTCATATTCTGTCCATCCAGAGTCTCCCCTCAATGCTAGGGATGTGGCTGCAGAAACTGCCACTGATCACATGCTTACACGCGTGCTGACATGGGTGTTGTCAGGATGGCCTGACAAGTGCCCAGATACTGAATTCCAAAGCTTCTGGAAAAAGAAACATGAGTTGTCTACTTTCAATGGATGCCTGTTATGGGGCAGCAGGGTAGTGATCCCAGCCTCATTGAGGTCTAGAATCTTGACCTCCTTACATGAGGGACATCCTGGTATTGTCAGAATGAAAGCACTTGCACACAACCATCTTTGGTGGCCTGGACTCGATAAGGCCATCGAGGCTCAGGTGCACGGGTGCCAAGCGTGCCAACAGTCCCACCTGAAAATGCCTCAGGCCCCAGTGCATAGATGGGATGAGACTCAATCCCCATGGTCCAGGGTGCATATAGATTACACTGGGCCCTTTCAGGGGCAATTCTTCCTGGTTGTCATCGATAGCCATTCCAAATGGCTAGAGGTTGTTCCTGTTTTCTCCACTACCACTGCCAGAACCATCCAGGTATTGAGAGGAATTTTTGCTGCACACGGTATTCCAGATGTTCTGGTTTCGGATAATGGTCCTCAATTTACATCTTCTGAGTTCCAGGTTTTCCTTCAAGCCAACATGATCTGGCATGCAACTTCGGCTCTTTTCCACCTTTCCTCCAACGATATGGCTGAGAGAATGGTGCGCACCACCAAAGATGCCCTCAAGAGACTGACTTATGGTAACTGGCATCACAGGTTAGCAGATTTTCTTCTTGCACACCGCACCACACCATGCACTGCCCCCGGGAAGAGTCCTGCGGAACTGCGCTGGGGTCACCACCTCATCACAAAACTGGACAGGCTGCACCCTGACCGGGTGGCTTCACAGATGTCACAACCAAGGGCACCAAGGAGACTGCAAGTGGGAGATCCGGTTTGGGCACATAACTATGGGCCCAGTTATTTATGGGTAAAAGCTGTGGTCTGTAAGGTCTCTGGGCCATTGTCATACGAAGTGACTCTGGGCGATGGCCGCGTCATTCACAGGCACATAGATCAGCTGTGTGTGAGACTGGACTCGCACCCTTCCGCTCCTGGCTCTGCTCTGAGGGTGGGAGGAGGATCATAATGTGCATTCTGAGGATCGATTTCATCAGTCAGCCCTGGGTTCCACCAGTGGCCAGGACAGGTATTTAGTGGATAGGGGGCCACCCCATACATCCACAATTACTCCAGACAGGGAGTCACACTGGGGGTATCCAAATTCTTCACAAACAACAGATAGTACTCCAGACAGGGAGACTGACCAGGGGTATCCAAATAACTCACAAAACACAAGAGAACAAGAATTCTGGCTGGGACAAAGGTCTAATTCTGCAATTGCTCCCAGAAGAAGGTCAACTGGACAAGGGGTAGCCTGGGAGGCATCTCTTGACTCTGACACCTGGGGCACAGCCTTAGTGACTTCTGAGCACTGGGACACTCCCATCACCCAGCACTCTTCAGCTGCTGGCCGGGGTGTGAGGGACAGTGCTCCCAAGAAAGGTCCATTGTGGAATCGGGAACTACCACCCCTCCATGGCATGCTGGCGGGGACGTACAGGGTCCAGCCACACAGCTGAGGGCCGGGTCAACCAGATCTTGGGGGCAGCAAAGTCCTGGCCTGCCTAGCCTGGTAGGCGAGCAGGCGGGCCAGGCAAACTTACCGGGGTCCCCAGAAAACATAAGGCAGCAAGGCACTGGCCTGCCCCAAGTAGGAGGTGAGCAGAGGGGCCAGGTAAGTTCTCCTGGCCCCAGGAGGTCACAGTGAGCTAAGTGCCAACCCAAACACCTTAGGGATTTTGTGACATTGCTGTCAAGTTCAAAGGGCACTTAACAAAAAGAGTACTGTAGTATTTTTTTATTTCGGATACATTTATACCTAAAATAAGTAAAGGAGGGTGTCAGAAGACAACCTCAGGTATTTCACATTCCATGCATTTGAGTTTTGAAACCATAACACTTTTCATGGGAACAAGGTGTGGGGTGTACAGGAGTGTTCAATCTAGGGGGGAAGGGTGTTGTGTCCTGAGCCTGCAAAAGGCAGGCTTGGGACGTTGCAATGGTCCCAGGGTTTGCAGAAGCTGCCCGGGACCAGACTGAGTGGCGCCGGCCTCGCACGCATGCGTGAGGCGCAAAAGCCATCTGTTTTGTTACTTTTCAGTCTGGGGAATCTGGGCAGTTAAGAGAGGCCTGCACGCCTTTGGTTGTTGTTGGAGTTGTGGATGCAATGAATAAAGAACTGTTAGAACAACGAGTCTTCATCATTTGCAACCGCTCAAAGGACTTAACACTCATCTAAACCAGGGGCACTCCTGTTCTTGACTTTCTTTGCTTGTTTTTGCACCATTTCTGTTGTTAGGTGAACATCTTCCATTCTAGTCATTTTTACAGTGCTTTCAACCTGCTTGATCCACTTTGCATTCCCATTGTGCTTCTTGTTGTTTTTCCATAAGTTCTTCCAAAATTTTAGAGTATTTTCTTTATTAGGTTTTTCACTTGGGGTAGCACCATGTCCACTTGCAGGAGTCTTATAGAAATAAAATTGAAGTTGGAATAGGAAACGGAAGAAAAGAAAATCATGCCATGATTTATTGATAAAATTTCACTTCTAAAAATATTCCTTTTTATTACCCTAGCATTGTAAAAAAAAAATCTAAATGCAGGCATAATAAAAACTACAGCAATGATATGAAGTATTAGCACTACTGATTCAGAGTAAGGAAATCATTAATTCTAATTCCATTTTATTAGTAACAAAGAAATGTGTTTTTATAGAAACACGGCTCTTATAGTACTAGTTTTTTCAGTTTTGTAGGTTACATAACTTGCACAGTAATGCTATACATTTATCAGTAATGAAATAGCAAAGAATATTTATTAACATTTGAACAAATTTATAATTTATTAGCAGCCACTATCCCAAATTATTACTATTCTGTTTGTAATATCATCATTTTGCCTATTTAATGAGCTCATAGCTGAAGTTCTATATTTTATATCATTTCATATATATATACATACATACATACACACACACACACACACAATAGACTACCATAAAATAATTTTAAAGTCAGCATTAAAACACTGTTTATATGGTAAAAACTATTATAGTAAAAATATCCCAAAAGATCTATAAAATATCTATCCAGGAAGAAAACAGTTTTAAAACACAATTTAAAAGGTACTATAGTTAATAAAATAATGCATTAAAAGCATGGGAGAATTAAGAGGTTTTAGCTTGTGTACTTTTTCATTAAATGAAGTGTGTAATATATCTGATAAGATAACAATTTTAAAAAAAGCCCACTAGAATATATCCAAATCAGCTAAATCTGGGTAATGCTGTGTTCAAAGTCCAAAGTAATACTAAAACTAAATTTGGTAACAAATGTGTTGCCCTTATTTACTGCCTGTATTTTGACATGTGATTTTTGATTATATTTTTATTGTTTCTCTAATAACTTTGAGCAAATAACTTTAATATTGTGCCAAAATGCAAATGTGATTTGATCTTCTTGAATTGTTTTTAGTTGTCTGTTTTTATGCCTAAACTTATTTTGTCTGATCTAACCCTTGTTTGGTATATTGATCTTTTAAAAATGCTGAATTAATGCAGAAATTAAAAAATACACACACCCAAAAAAAACCTGACCTTGGGATGATAAATCCAAATAATTTAAACACAGCTTCAAGTTGGCTATAGAATGAATAAGGAGGACACAGAGCTTTGTTTAGGATGCTCTATTTTCACATTTAGACTGTGAAGCATGAGCTACATGTGTTTATTTTGTTTATTTTTTTCATAAATATCATTCCTTTTTAAAATTTTTCATATTCAAAATCTATCAGAATATATGGTGATTCACATTCTTCAAGCACACCTGCATATTTAACACCAAAAAAAAAAACAGCAAATGAAGGAAAAATAAACTCTTCAGTTGTTCCACACTGACCTAGCTTTTGGCCTGAAAGAAAGTACTGTTCAGGTGTTACCTGAACTTGAGATGAGTGGTAAGAAGCTCCCTTTCTTACCTCAGAGCTGAATTATCCATTACATTTAATGAATATGGCTCCAAGTGCCTACAATGCTTCCAAGGATCTGCAAAAAATGTATTAGGCAACACAAACTCTATATTGTATATTTTTATAATTATATTAGAATCCATGCACTATATTCACAGCAGATAAATATCTTTCAGTCTATTTTGGCAAACTAATGGTTTGTTTTAATACATCCCTATCCCAGGATCAACAAATGACATCATTTTAAAAGACCTTAATTCAATATTTGACAACTTTTTGTTAAATTGGTCTTGATAAGCTGACAAAAAGACTTGTTTTTATGGCTACTGGATGGCAATCCAGTATTTTTAGTCTTTTTGAAAGCCAACGCATTTGAGGGGCATCCTTCAGATTACTGAGACTGTCTGACAGTTGAGACAGGCCATCATAATAGTTTAAATTGTATTTCTGAGAGATTCCCAAAGACAGACAAGTTAGGCTGCCTTGAACGCTGAGTTTTCACCAGACTCAAGCTTTTGATTTCAGGTCATCTTTTGTTAATGCAATTAACCCATGCCAAGATCTTTCATATTAGCATTTTTTTTTAAAGGAAAGCTTTTAAGCACTTCTTTATTCGTGCCTTTCATTCTGTATAACAATATTGGACACTTCAGTAATAATGGAATGTATTATTCAAAGATGTTTCATAATTATAAAGCATTAATTAAGTTTTACAATAATTAATGGATGTAGCATTTGCTTGATAAAAAGGCAACCCAGGAGTAGTCTTGTGGAAAATAAAATTGTTTGCTTTATATTATTTATGTAAAAAAAAGATAGAAAGAAAATAGATATTGTCAATTCTCTCTATTCTTTTTTTTCTTTGAAATGTTAATCAACATGCATGAAGGAGCAATGTTGGAACAAGAAGCAAATATTAGAACTTACAAAATTAAGGAGCATATTCAGCATAATAGGTTTAACCACATTTACCTAATAAATATTTATATCAGCGACAGTCTCATGATAGTAGTCAGTAGATTTTTTAAAAAAAGATAATATATTGATAGGCTAAATTATTGTCATTATCATCATCATTTGTCTCACCACTGACTGCTAATGTGCAGCACTTTGGATATTAAGGCAAGAGGGTAGTAGAGAGTATTCAGCAATGCTTACTATCTGCATCTCCTTAAAGCAGTAGCATCTTTGATCAGGATCACATGAGCTGCAACACAAAGATTGTTACATTTAAGGAGTTGCAGAAAAGTGCTGCATACATGCCACCATGAATTCTAAAATATCTTTTTCCCATTGAAGAGTTACACAGTCCAATTAACTCTAGGAGGAACACTAATTTGATCCTCTGCAATAACCTTGATGAAGATCGCATTTTAAATAGGTGTGAAAAAAAGCCATGCAGTGGCCAGCATGACTTTTTCCTTCCCTTTTTTCCCCTTCTCTAGGACTTTAATTAATTTAATTTAATTTAATTTTTCGGACTTATATGCTGCTCCTCTCTGAAGACTCGGGGCGGCTTACAACATAAATAAAACAACATAAATAAAACAAAAACTAAGTCCAAAACTAAAAAACATTAAAAATAACACCCCAGACACATTCATCATTCATTCAACGATCCACAGTCAACCCCAGGCCTGCCAGCAAAGATAGGTTTTAAGATTCCTTCGGAAATAAAATAGCCTAAAGCAGACACGTCAAACACAAGGCCAGTGGGCTACATCCGGCCAGCAATGTAGTTAGATCTAGCCTGCAGGGCTACCCTGAAAATGACAGAGCCCAGCAGCAGCTGCAGCTCATTTGCTTCATCCTGCCTCGCTCCACCTCACCTCACCTCACCATGCCTGGTCTCTTCACGTCACATCCGGCCTCTCCTCCCCTCGCCCGACCTCTCCTTTTCTCACCACGCCCAGCCTTGTCTCGTCACATTCAGCCTCTTCTTGCTTGGCCTCTCATCGTGCCCAGACTCACCTCTCCTTGCCCGGCCTCTACTCAATGCCTAGCCCGGCTTCTCCTCTCTTCCGTCTCTCCTCACCATGCCCGGCCTTGCCTTGCCATGCCTGGTCTCACCTTGCCTGACTTCATCTGGTCTCGCCTTGCTTTGTCTCATGGCGAAGCGGGCCTGGGCTGGGCTGCAGGGTCTGGGAGCTTGAAGGTAGTCTGTGCACTTGCCCTCCTCTGCCCAGGGCTCTAGGCAGCCCGGGGGACTGTCATTAATAACCAGGCACCCAGATCCTTCTCTGGATAGGTCCGCATCTGGCCTCCTCTCTGCTCAGGCCATGGTGTTCTGCAGGGCACAGCTGTCCTTATCCATGGGTGTTTGTCTTATGCTGTCCTCCACTCCTGTTTTCCCATCTGCTGTGAGTGCCATGTTCCCCTTTCCGGTCCTGCCAGATGACTGAGAGGGCGACCCGAAGCCATCCCCTGTAGACTCTCAACTCATGCCGCCCCATGCTCCTGTCTTCCCATCTGTCATGTGTGCCACGTTCCCCTCTTTATCCCTGTGACTCAGCAGAGAGAGTGAGCTGGAGCCAGTCCCCGCTGATGCTCGGCTTGTGCCGCCACATGCTCCTATCTGCCCAAATTTCATCCCATGGGCCAGGTCCTGTTCGGTGCCTTGTCAGGGGGGGCCTTTTGGCCTCATGTGGTCTTGTATTCCTCTGCTGGAGATCTCCAGATCCCCTCTCCCAACCTTGTCTGGTCCCCCACAGGCACCCCTCGACATGGGTGATGAGCTGGCCATGTTCACCCAACCAAGCCCATCCAACCATGCCCACCTGGCCCTTTGAGAGCAATCATAATGCTGATGCAGCCCTCAATGAAATTGAATTTGACACCCCTGCCCTAAGGAGAGTTGAACAATCCATGGTTTCCAATTATAAAAGGAAAATGCTGAAATCATTGGTACGTAGCTGTGATTGAGAAAAGATTTGCTTGGTGGAGGGAAGACCAGAAAAAAAAAGTTGTAGCTGAGGGAGTGAAGTAACTGTCAGTTCAATAGGCATAATAAAGGGAGACCTGGACTTTACCATATGAGCAGCAGATAAACTGAAAGATCAGGACAGCACAGCAGATTTATCATTCCAGCAGAAATGAACAAGAAACTTCCTTTTCCCATCCCAATATAGACTGAGAAACTACAAAGCCAATAATTCAGTAGTAGTCTAGAACAGCAGCTGACAGCAACAGTAACCACTACCGGTAGCTCAAGTTAAGTTACCTGGAAATACAGGAAAGGAATACAGAAAAAAGAAGAAAAAAAGTTTTTCTGGGGTTTCTGTGTAATTTGACACATTAATTTTCATTAAGTATCAGTGGGAAAGGACAAGAAACAATGGCTAGAAACTGAACTAAGAGAGAAGCAACCTGGAATTAAGGAGAAACTTCCAAAAAGTGAGGACAGTTAACCAGTGGAACAGCTTGCCTTCCGAAATCATGGGCACTCCATCACTGGAAGTTTTTAAGAAGAGACTAGACAGTCACTTGTCTGAAATGGTATAGATTCTCCTGCTCAAGCAGGGGGCTGGACAGAAGACCTCCAAGGTCCCTTCCAGCTCTATTCTATTTTCCGTGTATGGATAACCATACTCAACCACTGGTTTACACTGTCCTTTTTCTTTCTTGGTTTTGCCCCACTATGTGGAATAATTTAAACAGTCTCTAAAGTCTCATTTTGGGGGTGGGCGCCAAAGTGCCCATTAAATATATATAGCAGACACAGAGCACCAATTGAACCTAGCCAAATCCCCCTTTTTGTGTAATTTGATTTTTATGTTTTAAATTTCTTGTCCTATTCTCTTTATGCTGATCTTTGACTGGAACAAAGATTGATTTGATTTGACTTCCAGTTCCAGAACGCGGCGACGCCTGTCGTGTATGGAGACTCATCTCCATGCCGTCCGGAGTTTCCTTCACCGGTAGACCCCCTAGGGGGTCGAAAGTCGCCCTGGAGGGGTGACCACTGAGGAGGAGGCTTTCTGGTAGATAGGGGAGGGTGGCAGCTTCCCCCCGTGTCTCCAGCTATCTTCTTAGGGCCGACGGAGTAAAGATCGGCCTGCAAAATGGCCGACCACCCTGCTACACCAGCCGAAAGTCACACTGACATCTAAGCATAACAGACCCACCATGGATGATCCAGGTGAGACCCCCTTTTTCCTCTCTTCACCCTATGTTATTTTTGCCTGTAAAAGCTTCGTTGGAATTACTTCCCCGTCTGAAAAAAGTGGCTATTGTATGTGTGGGAACAAAGGCGTTTTATAAAAGGACAGATTAAAACTTTTTTAAAGACTATATATCTCTATTTACGTTGAGGTACAGAAAAAAATGTTTTTTTGTTTTTTTGGGGGGAGCGGTATTTTATTGATAGAGTATTTCTTTTTCCATTCTTCCTTTAAAAAATAGGGAAAAAGGAAAAAATGGCATTTGAAGAAGTCTTTTTAGCTTACTGAGGATATCTACTGGTCAAAAGTTAATATTGGAATTGTTGACTATTTGGAGATGAGATGGTTTTGGCCTTCAAACTATTTATCAAGAGAAAAGATAATTTGAGCCAGCTGTGTGATCTGTGGGGGTAGATAATGTTCAATTGTAGCCTTCACTAAAAAAGAAAAAAGAAAAAGAAAAAAAGGATTTTTTTTCAACTATTGCTAAAATGGAGAAGCCTCAATCACATTTAAACTGTAGACTTATACTGGAAAAGATCTATAAGGCTAAAGAAGAAATATGTACTACAATAAAAGAGTTTACTACAGAATTAAGAACCAGAACTCCTACTTTAAACTTTAAAACTGACTCTCAGATTACACTTGACTACTCTACAAATCAGATTATACAAGAAGAGGACTTAACTGAAAATAAAGAGAATTTTACCTTACCCTATAAGAAAGACCAGGAAAAGCAAAGACTGAGTTTTGAACTCCTCAAGCAACGAGGCTGTATGGATAAGAGTAACAGAGGGCCAATGCAGAGGCCAAGATGATTTCCATCGAATCAAATGACACTACAAGCAACAAAAAGAGATTCATCACCTGGAAGGGAAGCTTTGCTATGGAAACCTTCCTGCCATAAGAGGAAACCTAGAATAAGACTGAAAAATGACATTTAAAATTTCATATATTGGATTAAAGGCAACCTAGAACTGTGGACTGATGTAAGGATTAAGATTATGAGTTTGAAGTAAAGATATGTTTTAGATTTGGATTAAATTAATAATTAATTGAATGTTAATTAAATAAGATGACTTGTTTGTTTTATAACATGGATGTTTAGCTATGACAACTAACTGTATGAAATTTGAATCTTGCTCAATGGATTGAAATGATTTAAGGTCTGATACTATTCTGTCAGCTTAAAGAGATTGATTAACTGATGGATTAGACATGTATAGAATAGACCAATAGATATATACATTTAGATATGTCTAGGATAGATCAATATTTTTGTTTAAAAATGAGATATTTTTTATATAATGGATTAAAAGTAATCTAGACCCATTGCTGAAAATGCCTGCCATTAGTCTCAGCCAAGATAGCCAATGGCCAAAAGTGAGGCCTGCTAAGTTTTAGTTCAGTAACCTATGGAAGTCCAGACCTTTTTCTTCCTGATATATACTATGATTAGCATTCTCTTTTATGACGGGTTCTATGAAACAAGACATTCAAGAGAAGCCAAGAGATTACCTCTATGTTACTTTCATCTGAATAATCTGGGCAAAGCCAGAATTTCAAAAACTACAATAAGATTTCATCCATTTTTATTTCTTAGACATTAAGTTGCTCTCTCTAGAGCAAGTTACTTTAAACTAGAAGAAGGTACTAAAACAAGACAAAATGTCATAGATTTGTGGTATGGCAAAAGTAAAAAGCAGGAAGACAGTTATCTTGTAATTGAGACTTCTATTAGAAACTGGTTTGAAGTAAAGATTTATTTACAACAAAAGAATTGCATTATTGCTTCTTATTTTTAATTAATATCTTACAAATATTTGCTATTTATATTTATTTATATTTCCAATCATAGTTTCTAATCATGTCTCTATTACATATGAGATTCAGCTGGTTTGTATTGGTTCGGCAGAACCAGTAGTTAAATTTTGTTGAATTCAGAGAACCGGCTGAATGCACACTGCTTCTAGAAGTCTGTTCTAGACCTCAGAGGCCTGGAAGAGGCCTCCCAGGCCTAGAACCGCCTGCCGGAAGTGTGTGGATGCCACTTCTGGATGTCCATTCTAGGCCTCAGAGGCCTGGAGGAACCCTCCCAGGCCTAGAACAGCCCACCAGAAGTTAATAGAATAGAATAGAATAGAATAGAATAGAATAGAATAGAATAGAATAGAATAGAATAGAATAGAATAGAATAGAATAGAATAGAATAGAATAGAATAGAATAGAATAGAATAGAATAGAGCTGGAAGGGTCCTTGGAGGATTTCTAGTCCAGCCATCTGCTTAAGTAGGAGAACCTTTACTGTTCTGTTCTGTTCTGTGCATTGGTAAGGATTGAGATGAGGCAGGAGTAATAACAGTTGTTACTTTATTAAAGCTTCAACAGAACCTCAACAGAACAACACACAAGATGGTGCGGATCTCTTTTATACTGTTTTGCAGGGACAGCATCAGCCATTAAATGTAATGTATTTTTGCGCTTTGCGCATGCGCAATAGGCTGGAGACAGCCTGTCTGGCCCAGGCAGCCATGTGGTCTGCCCAGGTCTCTCTGCAGTTTTCTGCACCTGCTCTGTCAATCAAAGGCCTAGGACATAACACCCCTCCCCTCTTAGTTCAAAAAAACATACACTACTAATTGTTAACTACTACAAGGTTACCCTTTTTGAGCATGTTCTGATTTCTAGGGAACCCTTAGGTCTACCAGCTTACTGACAGGAATCTTACATAATCTTGTAAAAACTTTGGAGGGCCTCTGACCCGCTCCAAGCATCTCAGAGCTGCTGCAAGTGCCCAGTTTGCAAGCTCGCCTGCCAGGCTCGGCAGACTGGGACTTTGAGGCCCAGTTGATACAGGCAAACCCACATCTTGCTGACTGCCCTGGTCCGGTAAACCCAACCCTTTGTCCATCTGACTTCGGCTGGCTCTTTCCGGTAAGCCCAGACCAGAGTTCCTTGGTGAGGTGGTCCACAAAAGACCCCTGTTGGAAGCACTGTCCCGTAGGCACAAGGCCTGCAGTAAAAGTGGCATGAAAACCCAGTTGCGTCCAATGTCCCATGGACCCACTGCCTGAGTCAGGAGCTGCCTCATTGGCAAAACCCCTATTTGCAGAGTGCAAACCCCCACTTTCACAGAGAGACTCTGAGATCCACAATCGTGATCATGGTCCTCCTCCCCTCCAGACCAGAGTCAGGAGCAGAAGGGTGACTAGGTAGCCTCCATCGCAGCTGATCAATGTGCCAACGCAGCACGTGACCATCATCCAAGGCCACTTCATATGACAGTAAATTTGCAGGCCACTGCTGTCACCCAGAGATGTCCAGGTCCATATTTCCTTATCCAAACTGGATTGCCCATCTGTAGTCTCCTAGGTGCCCACGGCTGTGACATCTGTGAAGCCACTCGGTCGGTCCAGTTTGGTAATGAGACGGCAACCCCAGCAGAGCTCAGCTGGGCTCTTGCCTGTAGCTGTGCAAATTGTGGTGCAGTGGCAAAGGAGAAAATTAGCTAACCTGTGGTGCCAACTCCCGTGAGTGAGCCTCTTCAAGGCATCTTTGGTTGTGCGCACCATGTGCTCAGCTTGGCCGTTGGAAGCTGGATGAAAGGGTGCCAAAGTAGCATGATGAATCATGCTGGCTTGCAGGAAAGCCTGGAACTCCGAAGAGGTGAATTGAGGTCCGTTGTCAGAGACAAGGACATCTGGCAGCCCATGAGAGGCGAAGATCCCTCTCAGCACCTGGATAGTCCTGGCAGTACTCATAGTGGACACTGGAATGACTTCTAGCCATTTAGAGTGACTGTCCACAACAATGAGGAAGAATTGCCCCTGAAAGGGGCCAGCGTAGTCGATATGAACCCTCAACCAAGGAGCATGTGTGTCCTCCCACCTATGTACAGGAGCCTATGGCATTTCAGGCCTGGAATGTTGGCAACTGTGGCATCCTTGTTCCTAGGCCTCAATCTCCTTATCAAGCCCAGGCCACCACAGATAACTGCGCACAAGCACCTTTATCCAGACTATTTCTGGATGTCCCTCATGCAGAGACTGCAAGACTCTAGTTCTCAATGAGGTTGGGATCACTACCCAACTACCCCACAGGACACAACCCTTAAAGGTGGAAAGCCATGCTTCCTTTTCCAGAAACTCTGGAAATTGGTGCCAGGACACGTGTCAGGCCATCCTGACAGCACCCATGTCAACACGCGTGTAAGTGTGTGATCAGTGGCTGCTTCTGCAGCACATCCCCTGCATTGAGGGGAGACTCAGGCAAATCCTGGATAGCCAGGATGTGGTTAGCTGGAGCAGGATCAGATTCTACAAGCTATAGAGGCAACCTATTAAAGCCATCTGCATGGCCCATTTCTTTGCCTGGCTTGTGAACCAGGGAGTAGTCATATGCAGAAAGGAATATTGACCACCTCAGCATTCTAGGAGAATTTATGTGTGGGGTTTGCTTGTTCGTTGTGAACAACCCCAGCAATGCTGATGGTCTGTGTAAAGTCATGGAACTTTTTTATGCCAGCCACTATGGCCAAGGCTTCTCTGTTTATCTTCATGTAATTACGCTCAGCAGAAGACAGAGTTCTTGAATAGTATGCTACAGGAACTTGAGTTCCATCATCCTTGAAGTGACTTAAAACAGCCCGGATCCCATAAGGGGATGCATCACAGGCTATACATACTGGCAGCTGCTCATTGAAATGAGTGAGAACAGCATTTGAAGACAACAATGCCTTGATCTCAGCAAAACTCCTTTCGTGGACTTGTGTCCACTCCCATAGAGCCTGTTTGTCCAAGAGCCGGGGTAACGGCTCTGCCACTGCAGGTTTGTTTGGGAGGAAGGAATGGTACAAATTAAGAAGCCCAAGGAAGGCTTGAAAGCTTGAAAGCAAGCTCTTCGACTTGGGACATAGGCCTGCTGAATTGCTTTGAGCTTAGATTCAGCAGGATGGATGCCTTTGGCATCTATGCGAAATCCCAGGAATTCAGTGGAAGTTACTCCAATTTTGCATTTTTCCTGCTTAAGCTTCAGCCCCGCTTCGTGGAACCGCAGCAAAACGGACTGAAGCCTTTCAG
Source organism: Bothrops alternatus (assembly GCA_034064705.1). Lineage (NCBI taxonomy): Eukaryota > Metazoa > Chordata > Lepidosauria > Squamata > Viperidae > Bothrops > Bothrops alternatus. The sequence goes on along the minus strand of JARGCV010000081.1, from coordinate 2,828,571 downwards.
CCAGGTTTTCGAGTGATTCCCCTGTGATGAGGACATCATCGAAGTAAGAGCAAACTCCCTGAATGTTATGGAGCATACGCTCCATCACGCTTTGAAAAATGCCAGGGGCTACGTTAACCCCGAACTGCAGTCTTCTGACTTTGAAAGCTCCCCGGTGCATTATGATGGTTTGAGCTTCAGCCATTGCATCATCCACCAGTAGCTGTTGATAGGCCTGAACCAAATCAAGTTTGGCGAAAACTCAGCCTCCTTTAAGTGAGGCCAAAATGTGGCTCACCACAGGCACCGGATAAGAGTGCTGCTGTAATGCTTTGTTTAGCATGCATTTATAGTCAGCACAAATGCAGACTTCTCACTTGGCCTTGAGTGGCGTGACTATGGGTGTTAACCATGGACTGCTATCCACAGGTTCCAAAATACCTTGCTGTAGCAGTTTGTCCAGCTTGGCATTAATCTTTTGCTTAAGTGCAAAAGGCACCCAATGAGGCTTAATCCTAATTGGTGCAATGGAGGGATCTAAGCAATGGGAGGCCCCTTGTATGACCCAAGCTCTGGGCTGAACACATCAGCAAACTCCTTGCAAACTTCCACAATGCCTACCAATTGCAAGCTGTGTAGCCCAGTCATTTGAATCCCAAGGGCCTTGAACCAATTGAGTCCGATTAGACTGCAGTCACCTTCAACCACGACGATATTCAGAAACCCCTCGAAATGCTTACACTGCACTCTGAGTGTGGCCTCCCCTTTCACACTGACTCTGGAAGTCAGTTAAGATCTGACGGCCTGAGTTTAATTCTCTGGCCACTCCTATAGCAGATCTGTTTGAGCGTTTTCTGGGAAATGATTGACAGAGCTGAACCCATGTCCAGCTCCATCGCTAAGGGGACCCCCTGCAATTTGACATCAAGATGCAGCTTCTTTTTTAATGGCCAGTGAGCCCCTGTTCTCAAAATGCTCCTGCGGGACGTGCAGAAACCCACTCTATTCTGGCTGGGGACCCTGATACCTTTCTGAGGCAACTCTTCCGATGGTCTTTCTTGTGACCCAAACAGACAGCGGCTATGTGGCCTTGCCGGCCACACACATGGCAAGTAGCAGAGCAAAAACAGCAGTCGGAGCGCTTGTGGCGTCCTCCACATCCGAAACACTGAGGGAATAGAACTGCCTTGTCAGACCCCTTGTTAGCTCGCTACTGGGGCCTTCTCTCTGCTGGTTGCTGCAGACGGTCGACCTCATTTTCGGAATCCAGTTTGGATACCTCTCAAGCAACCTCTTGATAGATGGAGCCCGAACTTGTAGGGTTCTTGGAAAGTTGCAAGGCCTTAACAGCTCCTCCTGCTGTTTCGTCGGCCATGATCTCCCTTAGCGCATCTTGGAAAGAAACATCTTCCTTTGCAAAAATCTTCTGTTGCAGCTCTCAGCTCCTCAAGCCAGAAACTAGCCAATCACACAGCCATTCTTCTAAGTCTTTGAATTCACAGGGCCTTGCAGCTTGATGTAGAGCAGCAATAAAGTCCACAGCAGACTCTCCTGGACATTGGTCCCGCTGCTCGAATGCATGACAGCATGCAATCACCAAAGGTTTTGGTTCAAAATGCTCTCTTAACATTTTCTTAAGTTCAGTATAAGCAATGGATTCCAATGGTGCTGGGGTGACCAGGTCCTCAGCAATATCAAATATCTGTTGCCTACAGAGACAAAGTAACGTTGCTGCTTTAAGCCCATCCTCCCGAACTTGGTTTACCCGAAAGTAGTTTTCTACCCGGACAACATATGAACTCCAATGTTCAGGGTGAGCTGTATCGAATTCGGACAGAGGCCCAATCTTAGCCATTGCTCCTCCTTGGTGGCCTCATCAATGCCTCGTGCTGCTCCGGTTTGCTAAGGGGTTCCAGAACGAATCTTTCTGTACTCTCCTCCAGTATTTTCATACTGGCAGGCAGAGTCACACAAGTCAGAATGCCGAACTTCCTAGCCCTTTGGCCTTCCATGGTGAGTCAGCCTACTTTTCTCTGCAGCATGATCCCATCCTCATTGCCAATGTTCTGTTCTGTGCATTGGTAAGGCATTGAGACGAGGCAGGAGTAATAATAGTTGTTACTTTATTAAAGCTTCAGCAGAACCTCAACAGAACAACACACAAGATGGCATGGATCTCTTTTATACCCTTTTGCAAGGACAGCGTCAGCCAATAAATGCAACGTATTTTCCCGCTTTGTGCGTGCGCAATAGGCTGGAGACAGCCTGTCTGGCCCGGGCAGCCACGTGGTCTGCCTTGGTCTCTCTGCAGCTTCCTGCACCTGCTCTGTCAATCACAGGCCCAGGACATAACATTTACCATCTCAGACAAGTGACTGTCTAGTCTCTTCTTAAAAATCTCCAGTGATGGAGCACCCACGATTTCTGGAGGAAAGCTGTTCCACTGGTTAATTGTCCTTACTGTCAGAAGTTTCTCCTTAATTCTAGGTTGCTTCTCTCTTTGTTCAGTTTCCAACCATTGTTTCTTGTCCTGCCCTCTAGTGCTTTGGTGAATAACATGAACCCCTCTTCTTTGTGGCAGCCCCTCAAGTACTGGAATACTGCTTTTGTGTCTCCCCTGTTTCTTCTTTTTTTTAGACTCGCCAGACCCAAGTCCTACAGCTGTTTTTCATGTTTTAGTCTCCAGGCCTTTGATCATCTTAGTTGCTCTTCTCTGATTTTTTTCCAAACTCTCAATATCTTTTTTGTGATATGGTGACCAAAATTGACCAAACATGCATGGATGCCAGTTCTGGAAGTCCATTCTAGGCCTCAGAGGCCTGGAGGAGGCCTCCCGGGCCTAGAACAGTGTGCCAGAAGTGTGTGGATACCACTTCCAGAAGTTGGTTCTAGGCCTCAGATGCCCAGGCTTGCATCCATACAGAGAACCGGTTGCTCAGGTATTTGAATCCCACCATTGCTCTGTTATTGTATTTTTAACACACTATTTCTTTGTTAATCTTTGCATTTTTTTCCGTCTGTCCATGTTCTCAATTGTTACTTTTTCATTTGTTTTCTTAAACTTTTAACTCATTTCTTGGAAAAACAATCTGGTTCATTCATTCATTCATTAATTCACTCACTCACTCATTTAATGAGTCTTCTAATCATATTCATTTTCATCATACTTATTATTGCTTTTTGAACATGAAACAAAACTTCCAGTTTAAAATTGAGCTTACCAGAAAAATTGTGTTGCACTCTAACTTCTAAATTCAAAAGGGAGAAGATACAGATGCAATGAAGTTCTTGTAAGTACAGTAAATATCCCCTTTGTGGATATATTCTGGTTCTAGGCAATTAATGGCACAAGACGTAGGATTTTTCCTCCAAACTGATTCACAAAAATTTCTTGCTAACTATATGACTGCTGATAGTAAGAATTAAGTTCATTCTGATTCTTTGCAATGCTAGATATACTATGGTTATTGCTGCATGAAATTGCATTTTACTGTTACAAATGTAACAGTAAATGTTTACTCAACTAACATTTAGAGATCATAAAACTATGAGGAGATCATTAAGATTATCAACTTAAAAAAACAGATAATGTTAACTTTAATTATACTTGGGCAAATGCTTGAAAAGATAATATGAAGAGCCCTGTCTAGATATGAGTTAAAGCTCAGAAAAATTAGATACATTAACAATCAAGCAACATTCAAGACAATTATTTTGTCTACCCAGATAGAAAACTAAATTACTGTCCTTACAGTTAACTTTATATTGACCAATAGGTAGGTCATGGAACCTACCAGGGGAAAGGGGATCCTGGACTTGGTTCTAACTAACGCACAGGATTTGGTTCATGATGTCCTTGTAACCGAGCCCATAGGAACCAGCGATCACAACACAATAACCTTCAACTTAACCATGGATAGCAAACTGTCAGTGAAAACTAACACAGAGACCTTAAACTTTCACAGAGGGAATTTTGACAAAATGAGGAAAATAGTAAAGAAGAAACTAAAAGGAACAGTAAAAAAAGTCAAATCCCTCCAAAATGCTTGGAAACTGTTTAAAAATATGTTACAGCAGGCTCAAATAAAATGCATTCCTAAAAGAAGAAAGAGGATTGGAAAGTCCAAGAGGATACCAGTATGGCTTACGAATGAGGTAAAGGAGGTTATTGGAAAGAAGAAAAACTCATTTAAGAAATGGAAGGCTCTTCCTACCGAGGAGAACAGGAGGGATCACAAACTCTGGCAGACCAAATGCAAGGCGATAGTCATGAAAGCCAAGAGAGACTTTGAGGAGCATATAGCCAAGAATATTAAAAATAATAACAAAACCTTTTTTAAGTACATCAGAAGCAGGAACCCAACCAGAAAATCAGTTGGGCCACTTGATAACAATGGTCAGAAGGGGATAATCAGAGAAGACAAGGAGATTGCTGAGAGGCTAAATGACTTCTTTGCCTCCGTTTTCACCGAGGAGGATAGAGAACATTTGCCTGCCACTGAATTAGTTTTCCCAGGGAGGGAAATAGAAGAATTAAACCTGATAGAGATAAACAAGGAAGATGTTTTTGCATGCCTTTCTAAACTAAACGTCAACAAATCGCCGGGTCCAGATGGCATCCACCCTAGAATTCTCAAGGAACTCAAGTGTGAAATTGCTGAACTTCTAGCTAAAATATACAATCTTTCTCTAAGATCAGGCACTGTACCGGAGGATTGGAGGGAAGCAAATATAACCCCGATCTTCAAGAAAGGATCCAGAGGTGATCCAGGAAACTATAGACCAGTCAGTCTAACCTCAGTTCCAGGCAAACTGATGGAAACCATTATTAAAGATAAAATTACAGGGCACATAGAAAAACAGGCATTGCTGAAAGAAAATCAACATGGTTTCTGCAAAGGCAAATCATGTCTTACTAACTTGTTAGAATTCTTTGAGGGTGTAAATAAATACATAGATAAAGGGGGCCCAGTTGATATTGTATATCTTGACTTTCAAAAGGCTTTTGACAAAGTCCCTCACCAAAGGCTCCTAAAAAAGCTCTCCAGCCACGGAATTAGAGGACAGGTCTTGTCCTGGATTGGTAACTGGCTAAATTGTAGGAAGCAAAGGGTGGCAATAAATGGACAATTCTCCGGATGGAAAGAAGTGAGAAGTGGTGTACCCCAAGGTTCAGTTTTGGGGCCTTTACTTTTTAATTTATTCATCAATGATCTGGATGTAGAAGTTAATAGTGAGGTAGCCAAGTTTGCTGATGACACTAAATTGTTCTGGGTTGTGAAAAGTGAAATTGATTGTCGGGAGCTCCAGAAGGATCTCTCGAAATTGTGTGAGTGGGCAACAAAGTGGCAAATGCATTTTAACCTAAACAAGTGCAAAGTTATGCACATCGGGGCAAAGAACCCCAATTATACTTACCAACTGATGGGGACCAAACTTTCTGAGACAACCCAAGAAAGGGATCTTGGGGTTTTGGTGGACAGCTCGATGAAGATGTCAACCCAATGCGCAGCAGCAGTAAAAAAAAGCAAATTCCATGCTTGGCATGATTAGGAAGGGAATCGAAAATAAGTCAGCAAGTGTTGTATTGCCTCTGTACAAATCGATGGTGAGACCACACTTGGAGTACTGTGTACAGTTCTGGTCACCGCACCTCAAGAAGGATATAATGGAACTGGAAAAGGTGCAAAAAAGGGCAACAAGAATGATCAAGGAAATGGAGTGCCTCCCTTATGAAACCAGATTGCAACGCCTTGGTCTCTTCAGCCTTGAAAGACGGCGTTTAAGGGGTGACTTGATCGAAGTGTATAAAATCATGCATGGGATAGAAAATGTGGATAGAGAAAAATTCTTTTCTCTATCACACAATAACAGGACAAGGGGGCACTCCCTAAAGCTTATAGCTAAGAAAGTGAGGACAAATAAAGGGAAATATTTCTTCTCCCAGAGGGTCGTTGATTTATGGAATTCACTTCCTGAAGGGGTCGTGACAGCTGTCAGCCTTGACAGCTTCAAGGCAGGGCTAGATAGATTCATGGATGCAAAATGTATTGGTGGTTATTAAAACAGATGTCCATGTGCCGCCTCTATGTTGGTTGAGGCAGGCAGGATTCCCTTGAGTACCATTTGTTTGGGGGTCAAGGGAAAGGGAGGGTTTTGCCTTCTCTTTCTGCTCAAGATCCCCATGTACATTTGGTGGGCCACTGTGTGACACAGAATGCTGGACTCGATGGGCTTTGGCCTGATTCAGCATGGCTCTTCTTATGTTCTTATGTTCTAGACTATATAACAATTCTATTAATATGATATAAAGATTACTTTAGTACATTGGCTACTATGTGGAATGATAAATCTGTGTCATATTAATTATAAATATATTTTCAAAGCCTATTTGAAGGGGAAAGTATTTGGGGTTAGGTCATATAAATTTAATATTATATTAATTTATAATAATTATTAAGAAAAAGAGTTGCAAGAACAGGACTGGTTGATAAATTAATGGGAAGGTGCTATGAAGGGGACACCATCATGTAAACATTAAATGTGGTATTAGTAGCATCTAATCTACATATTTAATATTCTTTAAAACTAATTCATTGATTTGTTAAAAGTACATATTCCAACTCTAGTTCACATTTATGTTAAATTATCAATATTGATACTAGTGACAATTTCCAATTGTTTATAAAAATAAAGTATAGGTTTTGGGTTTGAAGTTTTTGTTGAATTTATAAAGTAATGCCATTTACAAATTTTAAACAATCTAAATTATTGAAACATAGCCAATGTTTTGATTGAGTGTTCAACAATAAAGCAATTAATTTATATGATAATGTGGATCAAATTTAAATTTACTTCCCAACATCACCAATAAATAATTTCCGTCTTAAATGTTAAAAATAGTAAAATGGGACAAATGTCCTGCCAAGCTATAAACAGGATAAAGTAATAACTTTCAAGTTGTGCTCATAAAGTCTTTGAGAAAAATCATAGCCTATGATTTTTTAGTATACAGAGTAAACAAACCTATAGAAGGGGTCCTCGGTGCTCTCTGAGCTTGCTTGTTTTCTTGCAAACATTTCATTACTCTAACTAGGTAACATCATCAGTGCTAGTAAGGAGTGCTGTTTGCTGTCTGTGTATATTCTGGTGTCTTGCCTGTCTGTGTGAGTGAGAGCGGTCTTAGGAATTCTTTGGTTGGGCTGATTATTAATGGCTCTTTGGCAGTTTCTTGATTGGGGTATTGTTTACTTGATTGTTAGTCTGAAGTTGACCTTGGAATTAATTTATAATTATCTGAGAGCTGACTACTGGTGGAGAGGTGCTGGAGTCTTTTTCTCTTTGGGGCTAGTTGATTGTCTCTTTTGCATAATCTATAGATGTTGTTAATGTCTATGTGTCTATTGATGGATGATTTGTCTTTTTGATGAAGTTGCATAGGTATCCTTTTTGTTGGACTGTGTTGTATAGATGCTCCATTTCCTTTTTCTGCTGTTCCGGGTTGCTGCAGTGTGTTTGGGCTCGTTTAAATAAAGTCCATACACAGCTTCTCTTGTGGGAGGTTGGGTTGTTGCTTTGGTAGTGGAGCACCTGGTTAATATGGGTGGGTTTTCTGTAAAAAGTCCTTGACCACTCAATCCAATACAGCAAAACCAACGAAATCCTAAAAAAAATTACACTGCCATACATCAAGAATATCTCAGAAACCGCAAATAGACTACTACAATCACATGCAATAAGCTAAAAGCCCTTCAAAACATCCTAAGCAAACAAGAAGACCCAGCAACCCCAGAAGAAAAAACAGGAGTCATCTACAACATACAGTGTAAGAACTGCAGCAACCACTATGTAGGACAAACAGGAGAAGACTGGCAAAACGCATCCAGAAACACCAACTGGCAGTCAAAAGGCATGATGAAAATTCTTTAATTTGACAACATATAGATAGATTTAACCATAGTTTCAATTGGGAAAATTTGACAATCCTAGACCAGGCCAAATCCAAAAATGCCAGGGAATTTCTAAAACCTGGCACTCTGACAAATCAGCCATCAATAGACACATAGACATTAACAACATCTTTAGACTATGCAAAAGAGACAATCAACTAGCCCCAAAGAAAAAAAAGACTCCAGCACCTCTCTACCAGTAATCAGCACTCAGATCAGCATAGATTAACTCCAAGGTCACCTTCAGACCAACAATCAAGTAAGCAATACCCCAATCAATGACTAACACTTAGTATTGTATATCAGGTGCCATGATGATTGCTGCACAATATGTTTTTATGTCCAATGTTGATTGTTTTAATAAAAGAATTTTATATTAAAAAAAAAAAAGAAACTACCAGAGAGCCATTAGTAAACAGTCCAACCAAAGAATCCCTAAGACTGCCCCCAACCACACAGACAGGCAAGACACCAGAATATAGACTGACAGCAAACAGCACTCCTACTAGCATGATGATGTTACCTAGTAAGGGAAATGAAATATCTGCCCAAAAAAAGCAAGCTCAGAGAACACCAAGGATCCCTCATTTCAACACTTAGCTACAAATATTCTTCTTCATTGAGACCTATAGAAGCCCAATTGTAGAAGTGGGTAATAGGAACATCACACCTTTTTTATCAAAATAGTAGTCTAGATTAAGAAAACTTGGAGTAGTCCAATTCATTCCAAAGAAACTTTCTCAGTATTTTATTAAGATGTTTGAAATATCTAATATTAAACACAGGAAATCAACTAGTAGTGTGTATATTAAGATAGATGCATAGACATATCTTGAATTAATATTTATTTTAACTACATTTTCTCTTCTCTATAAACTCATAGGAATTTAAACATTTATTAGTCAATATTAATCTTAATTAACATAATTTGCAATATTTTTGAATATTTCAATTCAACAATTTTTTAAAAATACAAATAAGTAATAAACATTACAAAAAGCAAATCAAAGTTATTACAAGAAGAGATATGGTATATTCTTGATGAGTTTGCAAAGCATCAATGTCAGTTAAAAAATAGTTCCACAAATGTTGTCTCACCAAATGGATAGGAATAGCACATCTTAATATAACTTATAAAACTGAAGGAAAATCTTACTTAATTAAAGCACCCTCTTGAAATTGAAACCGCACCCTATCAAAAGCTTTCTATACAAATATCTGATTATAAGTGTAATATGTTTATTAATAATATAATATCACTTGAAGGCTAAGGCAAAATGTTCGTGGATAAACAATAGAAGATAATAAATACGGAAATCTTTGTGTCAGAATTTCTCTCAAAATTTTAGCCTCAATATATTGCAATGACACTGGGAAAAATATAGTCAGAAAGTACAATACTAGCCTTCAAAGTCATACTTTAAAAATATTGAAGCATAATTATCTAATATCCAAGATGGCATCATTATCCAACTATAATCAAGAAAAGCATCATTTAATGCACAACCGGCAAATTACAGGCCCATCTCACTACTGAACACAGACTAAAAAATCTTCACAAAAGTTTTGGCCACCAGACTAATGACTGTACTACAAAAAATAATTCACCCAGATCAAACGGGATTTATACAAGGACGTCAGATGAAAACTAATGTGAGACAACTGTTGAACATAATAGAGTACTTGGAAAGACATAAACAGGTACCCGCCACCCTCATGTTTGTGGATGCAGAGAAAGCCTTCGACAGACTGAACTGGCCATTCCTGACAAACTTGATCCGGGGGATGAAAATGTGAGAGCAGTTTCTCAACTCCATAGTGGCAATTTACCAGAAGCAGTCAGGCCAGATCATTGTGAATGGTGACCTAACAGACTCATTCAACATAGAAAGAGGCACGAGACAGGGCTGCCCGCTGTCACCCCTGCTATTTGTGCTAACATTAGAGACTCTACTGAACAAGATCAGAGCAGCAGAAGACATAAAGGGCATACAGATTAGACAACAAGACTACAGACTATGTGCCTTCACAGATGACCTACTGGTGACAGTGTCACAGCCAGTACAATCAGCAAAGAGACTGATGGAGATAATGAAAGACTATGGTAGGGTATCAGGCTTCAAAGTAAACATATCTAAGACGAAGATGCTAGTTAAAAATCTGGACAACAAAGCAAAACAGGACCTGGAAAGAATAATGGGCTGTGAAATAGTTAAAAAGGTTAAATACTTAGGAGTGGAGGTAGAAGCAACGAATGCGCAATTATACAAAAATAACTACGAGGCGCTGTGGAACAAGATACAAACAGACCTGGACAGGTGGAAAACACTACAATTGTCCCTGCTGGGCAGGATAGCGGCTGTAAAAATGAATGTATTGCCAAGATTTCTATTTCTCATTCAAATGCTACCCATACTCAAAAAGGACGTGGAACTGGAAGACTGGCAGAAGGGCATCAACAGATTCATTTGGGACGGCAAGAAACCGAGAGTTAAATTAAAAATCATCCAAGACACAAGGAAGAGAGGGGGATTAAAAATGCCCAATCTAAAGCTATATTACTACGCCGTGGCACTGGTGGCGCTGAGTGACTGGATTAACATGACAAACAAACGAATACTGAATATTGAAGGGCATGGTCTACTATTTGGATGGCACGCATACCTGGTGTATGACAAAAAGGCTGATACGAACTTCAGAGAGAACCCCTTACGAACCCCGTTGTTGTGGGTCTGGACAAAATATAAGTACCTTCTTCGCGACAAGATCCCCATCTGGGCGATACCTGGGCACGCAATAGGGGACATAAATACATCCCAAAGGCAGGAAGTGGTGCCCTATAGTAAACTGGTATTAGAAGAAGAAAATGGGTTTTCATTAAAGCCACCAAACACGCTAGCAGAAGAAGGAATAGGGGGTACCTGGCTGTCATATTTGCAACTGCAGTCTAGGTGGCAAAAAGACGTGAGGAAAGGCTTATCCCGGACAGATGAGAACTTAATTGAACAAATTAGAGAGCAGGGGATCATGCATATCAAAAGAGTGTACGGTGCTCTGATAGAAATCGACTCTGAAACTGTGCGAATCAAGACCTGTATGGTAAAGTGGGAACGAGACTTTGGGCATTCTATCACGATGGAAATGTGGGGGGACATCTGGGTGAGAAATGTAGAATTCACGAAAGCGCAACATCTAAGGGAAAATTTCTACAAGATGTTCTATAGGTGGCATCTAGATCCGAAAAAAATATCATACATCTACCCAGACACCCAACCTAAATGCTGGAGGTGTGGCAATGAGGAAGCTACATACTTTCACATATGGTGGACATGTAGAAAAATTAAAGCCTTCTGGAGGAAGATATGGTGGACAATCCAAACCATTTTAAAAAAGCGTATTAAATTTCTACCTCAGGTTTTTTTGTTAGGGATCATAAAAGATTGCACTACCACCGAGATGAACTTAATTTTGAATTTGATCACAGCAGCTAGGCTGCTGGTGGGACAATACTGGAAGAAGCCAGAAATACCACCTATTGAAGATTGGACTTTGAAAGTAATACATTTGGCAGAAATGGCGAAAATTTCGGCATATTTGAAGGATCGCTCAAATGAACAATATATGATAGACTGGAAACAGTGGATAGACTATATACAAGAGAAACACCAATCAAATAAAATGTATCTGGCGTATAGTTGAGGCTTGAAGTGAGGAGTGAAGAATATTTACCAAATCAGACGTTTACAAAGACTAATACCTAATGTTGTATTTTTATGTTTTATGATGATTGCTTCTTAATATGATCTTGGGTTTAATGTTGATTGCTTTAATATTGAAAAAGCATACTGAATTTCTACCTCAGGTTATTGAATTTCTACCTCAGGATCTTTTGTTAGGGATCACAAAAGATTGCACTACTACTGAAACAAATTTATTTCTGAAGCTCGAATGAAGCTCGAATGAACAACATGTGATAGACTAGAAACAGTAGATAGACCATATATAAGAGAAATACCAATCAAATAAACTGTATCAGGCGTATAGTTGAGGCTTGACGTGAGGAGTGAGGAATATTTACTAAACCAGAAGTTTACAAAGACTAATACTTAGTGTTGTATTTCATACGTCGTTATACGATGATTGCTTCTTAATATGATCTTATGTTTAATGTTGATTGTTTTAATAAAAAAAAATTACCAAAAAAAAAGAAAGAAAAGCATAATTATTATTCAATATCATAGAAGCAAGCAGTTAGTAATGTCTTCAATCTATATCAGGACCCCAGGCTACTTCATTAATTTAATAGTATCTATTATTTCTTGAAGTAATCATGGTCTTGAGTAAACTTCAGGAAGTTCAACGATGACATTCAAGCAGAAACCTCTTTGTAATCTTGTTCACAGTAGTAGTCAGTAAATAGAGAAAGAATAAGAGTCTAGAAAATGTGTCTATCATTTTCAAGTGACTTGAGAACATTCTTAATTTTTTTTTAGTTTTGTTTTTTTTTAGGTCAAAATAATGATCAAGCCAAGAATTTCTTTTACATATACAAAATTCTCCATTCATTTCAGAAGAAAGAAAAAGATGTAATCTAGGTTGGCAAAATACAAATAAGTTACTGCATTTTTCAAAAGTGAAAGAAATGTTATAAAGCAAGCCTTTTGATACAGTGTAGAAAAATATTGTATAACTATTCTGTCTAAACTCTACTATATAAACCAAATTTTATAGGTCATGGACGTGGTATATTTTTTGAAAAAAAACAACCTTTGATTAGCAATGTCTCGAAGAAAACTGAGATCAATTATATTCTGCCACCCAAGAGTGATGCATTTGTAACCTTAAAGCTATACACATTCTGGTTAAACTTAGTGTCACTGAAATGAAAAATAATTGCTCGCTGCTAGCTATAAAGTAAGTACGTTTATTTTGCCAAGGGCAACTCTTACCACAAATTTGTAAATAGCTGGCAAGTGAAAAATCATGGATATTGTAACCTAGCTAATTAAATTCTGCATCTAATGGAATGAAATGTATTGACAGCTCAGTAAAATGAATTAAGAGAAGCAATAACTGCATGTTGTAGCATATAATAAAATGTTAGGTGGGGGGTTTATGCAGTAAAAAAAGTTGTTAAATTATTCTGGGTTAATCCATTAACGTATAGCACCCACTTAATATTATTTAATCACTGCAGACATTTCTGATATTAAAAAATAACTTACTTTGGTCATTCTTTTAATTTTATCCACACCTAAGAAATTGAATAATTATCAAATATTCACATTGTGAAAGACAATAGATTGGTGTCAAATAAATGGCGTTATATCAATTCAGATAGAATTAATTTTGTTTTCAATCAGGCACTTTCAAACTATAATTTTGTTCATACTCAGAATGAATTTATGTAGGTTTCATTAAGATAGATAGATAGATAGATAGATAGATAGATAGATAGATAGATAGATAGATAGATAGATAGATAGATAGATAGATAGATAGATGCTTCTAAATGATGCTTCTAAACCAGACTGTGATGTTGTATGACAGGATGTTCTCGATGTTCTCTGTAGAAAGTGGTAAGGATAGGGGAAGAAAAATGTGCTTTTCTCATACGATGCAGAAAATGCAGGCGCTGCTTTGCCCGCTTCACTAGTGTCCTGTTGTTGAGTGACCAAGCGAGCCTACTTGTTAACTGCACACCCAGGAATTTGATGCTAGTAACCATCTCCACACGTGAATCATTAATACACAGAGAGGTGTGCCTGCCTTTTCTGAAAATGACAATGATTTCTTTGGTTTTTCCAGTATTTAAAACTAGGCTGTTTTTCTTACACCAGTTCTCCAAACCCTCAATTCCTTGTGGTAAGTACCCTCATTGTCATCATGAATAAGGCCCACTACTGTTGTATCATCTGCAAATTTAACAATATGGTTGGTGGCAAACCTAGCACAACAGTCATGATCCACAGGTGAACAGCAGCGGACTTAGGATGCAGCCCTGAGGAGAAACTGGGCTCAGGCTGTTGCTGCTCAATGCCAGGTCGGTTGTAAATAAAGCTCCCCTCATCCATGATCTTCTCCTGGATGAGGAGGCCAACCTCGTATGTGTGACCGAGACCTGGCTGGGTGCGGAGGGAGGAGTTCCTCTCTCTGAGATGTGTCCAGCCGGGTTTCAGGTATGGCATCAGCCACGACCCCAGGGAAGGGGGGGAGGAGTGGCTATTATAGCCAAGAAGACCTTTAGCCTACGCAGGCTCGCTGTTTCTGAGATTGCGGGTTGTGAGTTGCTCCTTGTGAAGTTGGACCTAGGGGTACAGGTGGGCTTGTTGCTTGCGTACCTGCCTCCCAGCTGCGTGTCAACAGCCCTGCCTGCACTACTCAAGGAGGTCGCTGGGCTGGCGGTTGAGTTCCCCAGGCTTATTGTCTTGGGGGACTTAAATCTTCCATCGCTCGGCGAATCCTCTGGGTTGGCGCAGGAGTTCATGGCCACCATGGCCACCATGAACCTGACTCAGGTAGTTCAGGGTCCGACTCACAAGAGGGGACACAATCCCGACATGGTATTCCTCTCAGAACAGTTGAGCAATGATCTGAATTTAAGGGGCTTAGATATTTTGCCTATGTCATGGTCAGATCATTTTCTGCTATGGCTTGTTTTTAAGGCTCCACTCCTCCCCTGCAGGGAGGCGGAACCGATTAGGTGGTTCCGCCCCAGACATCTGATGGATCCAGAGAGTTTTCAGAGGACGCTTGGGGAAATACCGGATTCTCTCATTCACAGTCCGGCAGAGTCCCTCGTTACGGCCTGGAATATGGCTGCGAAGGGGGCTCTTGACCGGATTGCGCCGCTACAACCTCTCTGTGGTAGCAGACCCAGGAGATCTCCTTGGTTTACTGAGGAACTCAGGGGGATGAAGTGCCAGAAGAGACGCCTAGAGAAGCGATGGAGGAAAAGTAAATCCGTATCTGACCGAACACTTGTAAGATCTTATATCAAGACTTATCAGGTGGCGCTCAAGGCAGGAAGATGCGCGTATCATTCCACCTTGATTGCATCTGCGGAATCCCGCCCAGCCACCCTGTTCAGGGTAACTCGCTCCCTCCTTAATCAGGGGGGATTGATGCACCCTTGCAGGGTAGTGCTGAGGACTTTAATAAGTTTTTCGCGGATAAAATCGCCCAGATTCGGATGGACCTTGATTCCAATTGGAATGCAGTATCGGCTGATAATGATTCAGTCGAGATGACAGGGACTCGTCTTGATCCTGTTGTGTGGGATGAGTTTGACCCGGTAGCACCTGATGAAGTCGACAAGGCCATTGGAGCTGAGAGCTCCGCCACCTGTTTATTGGACCCGTGCCCCTCCTGGCTGGTTTTGGCCAGCAGGGAGGTGACACGGGGCTGGGTTCAGGAGATTGTCAACGCTTCTTTGAGGGAGGGGTCCTTTCCGGCTCCCTGCAAGGAGGCAATTGTGCGCCCCCTTCTCAAGAACCTTCCCTGGACCCAGCTGTTTTAAACAACTACCGTCCTGTCTCCAATCTTCCCTTTATAGGGAAGGTTGTTGAGAAGGTGGTGTCACTCCAGCTCCAACGGTCGTTGGATGAGGCCGATTATCTGGGCCCTCAACAGTCAGGATTCAGGCTCGGCTACTCCACGGAAACTGCTTTGGTCGCGCTGATGGATGATCTCTGGCGGGCCCGGGATAAGGGATTATCCACTATCCTGGTGCTACTTGACCTCTCAGCGGCTTTCGATACCATTGACCATGGTATCCTTCTGCGCCGGCTGGAGGGGTTGGGGGTTGGGGGCACTGTTTTGCGGTGGTTCACCTCCTACCTCACTGGTCGGTCGCAGTCGGTGTTGGCAGGGGGTCAGAGGTCGACCCCTAGGTTCCTCCCTTGTGGGGTCCCTCAGGGATCGGTCCTCTCCCCTCTGCTGTTTAATATCTACATGAAACCGCTGGGCGAGATCATCCGACAACACGGGGTGAGATATCATCAGTATGCTGATGATACCCAGCTTTACATCTCCACCCCGTGTCATTTCAGTGAAGCAGCGGAAGTGATGTGCCGATGTCTGGAGGCTGTTAGGGTTTGGATGGGTGCCAACAGGCTCAAACTCAACCCCGACAAGATGGAGTGGTTATGGGTTCTGCCTCCCAAAGATATTTCAATCTATCCGTCCATTAGCCTGGGGGGAGCTTTTTGACCCCCTCGGAGAAGGTCTGCAACTTGGGCGTCCTACTCGATCCACAGCTAAATTTGGAACATCATCTTTCGGCTGTGGCGAGGAGGACATTTGCCCAGGTTCGCCTGGTGCACCAGTTGCGGCCCTATTTGGACCAGGAGTCTCTTCTCACAGTCACTCATGCCCTTATCACCTCGAGGTTCGACTACTGCAATACTCTCTACATGGGGCTACCTTTGAAAAATGTTCGGAGACTTCAGGTAATGCAGAATGCAGCAGCGTGAGCAGTGTTGGGCTTGCCTAGAAATGCCCACATTTTAGCATCACTCCGCGAGCTGCATTGGCTGCCAATTGGTCTCCGAACCCAATTCAAAGTGTTGGTTATGACCTATAAAGCCCTACATGGCATCGGACCAGGTTATTTACGGGACCGTCTGCTGCCTCATGAATCCCAGCGGCCAGTTAGGGCCCACAGAGTGGGCCTTCTCCAGGTCCCGTCTGCCAGACAGTGTCGCCTGGCGGGGCCTAGGGGAAGAGCCTTCTCTGTTGCGCCCCGGCCCTCTGGAACCAACTTCCCCCGGAGATCCGTGTCGCCCCCACCCTCTCCGCCTTTTGTAAATTGCTTAAAACATACTTTTGCCGGCAGGCCTGGGGCAGCTAACACCTTGCCCCTAGCCAGTGTATGTTTGTGGAATGATTGGTTTCTTTTTTAACTTAAGGGTTTTTATATTTATGTATTTTATTGTAATTTCTATCATGTTGTGAGCCGCCCTGAGTTCTCCAGAATAGGGCGGCATAGAAATTAAATAAATAAATAAATAAATAAATAAACCTGTGCTCAAGAAAATGGTGTTATAAATATTTGTTCCAGCTCACATATATTGGGGTCTGTTAGTAAGAAAATCAAGAATCCAATTGCACAAAGGAGTGTTTAAGCCTAAAAGGCCCAGGTTGTCTACTAGATGTTGGGAAATGATTGTTAAATGCTGAACTGAAGTTGACAAACAACAAATGCACATGAGTATTTCTTTCCTCTAACTGCTTCAAGCCCAGATGGAGAACAGAAGAAATAGCATCCTCCATAGAGCAATTTGGTCAGTAAGCAAACTGAAGCAGGTCAAATGCTGGTGGGAGGTTAGATACAATAATGTCCTTTATCAGCTTCTCAAAGCATTTCATAATTATGGGTGTCAGTGCAACCAGATGGTAATCATTGAGGCCTGTAATTGTGAACTTTTTTGGCACTGGCAAAATGATGGCTATCTTAAAACATGATGGGACCACTGCCTGCTGCAATGACAGATTGAGAATATCTATGAGAACACAAGCCAACTCATCTGCGCATTCCCTAAGAACATGTACAGGAATATTATCTGGGCCTGCTGCTTTCCGAATGTTAACTTTCCGTAGTGTTTTCCGGTAGAGGTGACATCAAAGCTAAGTACTTGCTCATCAGGATGAGGTTCAGTTTTCCTACGGTAGCAGGAATGCTATTTGATGCCTCAAATCTTCCAAAAAATGTATTCAGCTTGTTTAGGAAGTCTGTGTCATCCTTGCATCTCGATGGAGTCACCTTATAAATAAATGAAATTCTATGAAGAACCATGAAGACTTTCTCTTCAGAGATTTGATAAGGCGGCCATTTGTCTGAAATGGTATAGGGTTTCCTGCCTGAGCAGGGGGTTGGACTAGATGACCTTCAAGGTCTCTTCCAACTTTATTACTATTACTATTACTATTACTATTACTATTACTATTACTATTACTATTACTATTACTATTACTATTACTATTACTATTACTATTACTATTACTATTACTATTACTATTACTATTACTATCTTTTTATAGAGAATGTGCTTATATATTATAGAGATAGACAGTATATATTTTCTGCTTTCTCTGCAACTAGCAGCTCCTTGCATGTTGCTGATAATTTTGCAGGATCCCTTGACTTATCTGTGTTGTAGTTCTTCGGTCATTTTACTGGAAGGCACATGTGTGAAATTTCCCCTGCTCTATCATTCTTGTACCATCTACAGAAGAAAAAACTTATATGAATACATCTTTGTGTTTGTTCATACATTAGAATACTTTTGATTTTTCCAAACTTTCACCTAGAGTTGCATGTGGCCTTGAAGGAAAAAAAACCCAAAAGGCTAACCCATATAGAGTCTGGGATTTAAAAATTAAACTCTCCATTTCAAGGAAAAAGTCAAAATGTACTATCAGGAACATGATCATACTGATAGGAAAAAAAAGGGCTGGGAAGAAAGATAAAAATAGAATCAATGAAGATATTTCATCTCACAACAAGGAACAACATTTTTCTCTTAATTCCAGAGACACATGCATTCATTCAAGTAGAAATTAAAAAGACTTAACATTAAATCCTTACTTCTTGCAATATTTAAGTTTCTGTAAAAGTTTTGTTTACTGTAACATTTTAAATTAAAAAGCTAGCCATCACAGAACATCAACACTGTGAAATTATAATGATAAAAATTCCCCATGCTGCAGTTCATGATAGGAAAAAATAACTTATTAATGCAAAAAAATGTTGCTATTTCTATTGATGTATAACGTCCTCATCAGCGTTCTTACCTCACAAGTTGTTAGTTCATTTTTGTACTAAAATTTTGATTTATTCAGAAATCATATTTTCTAATAGCTGTAATAAAATTATGCTGCTTAATTAGTTCTATTTTATTTTTAAAAAGTAAAGCAACCTTGATATTGACAGGGTTGATTTAAGTCAAGGTTTTACCAGGTAGTTAGGAAATAATTTCCTCTGAATGATTTGGTCTGTTTTGCTTGACAGAGCATGGAAGGTGGTATGCAGGGAATAAGTAAAGGCTCTTTTTTAATTTTTCTTTTAAAAAAGTATTAAGATAGCAAATATGCTTGCCTAATGACCCTGGTCAGAAAATATTTCCCAGCTCATTTCAGTGGATATTATGCAGGAGAATACAAAATACAAAAAAAAAAAAGAAGAAGAAGAAGCAGGAAGGGAAAACTGATGAACTCCACTGCATAGATTGCTAAGAATAGAATAGAATAGAATAGAATAGAATAGAATAGAATAGAATAGAATAGAATAGAATAGAATAGAATAGAATAGAATAGAATAGAATAATTTTATTGTCACTTTGAATGTACAGTAATCGACATACAAAATGAAATGAAATTTCGTTGCATACAGCTCTCAAAGGGTCACTACCTCCGATATACACAACATACATATGACAAAAATAAATAAATAAATACAGAAATATGCATATACCCACATATATTATATGACACAGAGAAACAACAGTCTAGTTCGGATTATGTATACATGTGTATGGCAAAAAACGAATCTTGTGAGTTTACCAAGGAAGGGTAAAGTGCATAAATCCATTATAATGAAGTAAAGAAACTGTGAAAGAGCGATCAGTGTATGACACAATACAAAATTATGTCAAAGTTATGAATCAGAACCTATGTATAAATAATATTTTGCAAACATACGTAATGCATTTTTATGTAGAATGACCATTAAAGAGGGAATATCTTTCACAAAAAAGTGCACTATGAGTGTGCAAATTAATATGAAAGGGGATCAAAGTATTAGATACAGAGGAAAATGAAAGTTGATGGTTTCACTCTGTTGAATCTTTTCTACTTAGCCAACAAAATATACTTAGTCAAGAATAGTGGGGGGTTTTTTTTCCTATTACTGGCTTGACTTCTTCTTCTAGAAAATTTAAAACCAATGAGTTTGGGAGAGCTAAAGGAATGAAAAGGAATGGGTAAAGGAATGGGTAAAGTGGCAGAGTACAAAAAAAGTGATAAATATCTTTTTTAATGGTACACTGCAGTGTGAGGATCAGAAAAGAAAGCACTAATTGTTCTGATAAATTGGCAGCACTATTCTTGTAGCAATACATACACCTTATCTAGGTCATTTATTCATATAGGCTTGGTTAACTTCAAGTTCCTAGGAGCAGGTTCTGAAAGAGAGCAATAGAGTATTCCAGGTAGGCCAATAAAAATATTTTAGGAAAGAATTTGTGCATGGCTGCTGCCCAATATTCTATTTAAAATTATTTCTGCCTTCCCTGAACATTCAGAAGCCTTGTACAGGAGAAAATACACTTTATAAACATTGTTGATCTGGCAACATGAAATAAATCCTTTACTCCCAAAAGTGGCTGCACTATGTATACCATGTATTTGATTATCCCTGTAAACACTTGCAAATAATAAGTTAATAGACAGATTATTGGAAAATGATAAAAACTTTATTTAAAATTTTATTCATTAATTGACAAAGCTCTGAATTGGGGGAAGCAGTGAACCTGCTTACTTTTGAAGGGGGAATGTGAATACTGCTTGACTGATATTCACCACTAGGTTAGAGTATTAGAGGGATCAAAACAGTCTGTTAAAATGTACATATTTGTAAAGATTAAATGTTTCATAAATTTTGTGCAATAAAATAAAACTGTGTATTTCTTTTATATTAATATTAATGTGTGTGTGTGTGTGTGTGTGTGTGTGTGTGTAGCAATAGCAATGGCACATAGACTTATATACCACTTCATAGTGCTTTACAACCCTCTCTAAGCAGTTTACAGAGTCAGCATGTTGCCCCCAACAATCTGGGTCCTCATTTTACCAACTTCAGAAAGATGGAAGGCTAAGTCAACCTTGAATGATCAGTATAATAAGTATATTAGATAAGTAAGAGTCTTAATTTGACCCATTCCTTAAATAATACAGATTTTCAGAAAGATGTCAATAACTGGCTGTGCTTACAGGAAGAGTGAAGTTGTTCTCATCTGGAAATAATTATTACTGTCATCTATAGTTGGATATATCATTTCATTCACCAAGAAACTAGAATCTCCTCTCCTATGGCCCTTTGGAGGAAATGAGTTTAATATGCTAGATGCAATAATTGGTAATAGGAAAAAGGAGCAATAGCACATATACCATAAGAAGGAACTGGTGGCTAGAAAAATTGTGTAGCTTTGAATCAAGAACCTAGTAACCCTAATTATGTTCTATTGATACCATCTTTACTCAGCTATAGTTTTAATGAAGTTTATTTCAAAAGACCTTTTTCCTGTTACATGTATAAGACGATGGAACTTTTTCAGAAGTTTCCCCTCCATAAAGATCCCCTAAAACATAAGGTTGAAATCGTAATGCACTAGTCCAGTTCTCTAAATTTTTAATTCTCATTATAAATCCATTTGCTTATGTATTTGTTCATAAGTGAAACTCCTAGAATTGCAATTTGTATATTTACAATTTTCTTTTCAATAACTATTAAGTATTTTATAGCGAATGAAAGGCTGGGGAAAAGCTCAATACTGTATGGCCAATGCTCTTAGATTAATTGTTCTGGTGAGAATTACCATCCAAAGCAAAGATTTTTTTTTAAAAAAAACAAACTATTTCTCAAGACCGACTGAAACAACATGAGTGGGCTTTAGCAATATGATACATATATTTTCATAAAGATTTCTAAAAATTATACTTTATGCAAAAGTGTAGGCACTTTTGCTAAAACTGTATATTTAAATTAAAATCTCCATGAACAGAAACTGACATGTCCTCTTTATTGTACAAAGTTAAACATTGTCTGAAAATTTGAAAGCATCCTTATTATTTATAGGCAGTTGTCTACCAGTTCAAATTAAAAAAAGAATATTGAATACATAACACCTTGTTTAGAAGAAATGTTTCCTGTAGCCAGCTTTCTATTTTTCTTTTCTATTTTTTCTCACTTTTCCTTGCAGAATAATTTTCAAATCTAAGTACTGTGAAAGCTATTCCAAAATCTTTATATTTTTTCTTAAAAATACTTCTTGGTGAATTATTAGAAGTATGTTTCAGATCATTGTCTTTCTGCAATATCTAAATTCAACTCTGCTTGCAAATATTTTGCATGACAAGGTCTAATGTCTGCCTCTATCTGCAAATAGAAAGCTGCTCCCTTTCCATGTCAAAAATAATGATTTAGCTAAAAAAAATGCTTTCTAGATAAATTTATAACTTAAAAAGTCTTTTATCCCTTTGATGTTTTTGGTTGTTAATTTCTGATACTTCCAATTCAAAATAATTCTTTTCTTCTATTGTTGTATCTGACACTGTACCCCCAATACTATGCCCTTTGTATTGTCTCCAAATGCATGACCTTACATTTAGAAATTTTGACCATTTAGCAATGTTTCCACATTTTTGACCATTTAGCAATAAAACCAAAAGGAACAACAAGATTGGTATAGTGATGGCATCTTCTCTGTACTTAACAGTACAGTCCAACAGCCACCCCAATATAGAATTTTAAGTACAGTGAGTTTCATGATTGAGATCTCAGCAGGGTGTGTGATTATTTGGGGGGTCGTTCAATATTATCACTTTATGCCTGCTGGCACTGAGTTGAATTTGCTGTTTTAACACTACAATACATTATTGTAATTGATGGTCTTCAGGGTACTCTGCATTATCACTGTAAGGACTGGAATTTTGTTTTTCTGATTTAAGCCTATATTTGAGTTGCATTGGAAAATAGACTTTCTCTAACCTTTATAGATATCCAAGTCTCAAACATCCAAGTGTTATGTTGTATCTCATGCCTTTTGATTTGTTCAAAAATTAACTGAGTGAATAAAATATAAGTTCCCAAATTCACATGTTTCCAGCTGTTCTTTTATGCCTTTCTCTTTAGAAATTCTTGAAAGCCCTAAAAGTGTTTCATCCTCTACTTCTTTTCACCTTGATTCTTTATATTTCACTTTTATTTCTTAAAGGATGAAGGAAATTTCATGTGGTTTTTCAGGGCCCAATCACTGAATAAAATAATAAATGTCCTATGAGACCTTCAGTTCTCCAGCATGCAAAAAGATTTGTGTATTTTTATATTGGCTTTCAGGAGTACCAAATTTTCTATAGTAACATCTTTCCTATTTATCTGAAATATAACTGAAGAATAAATTGTCTTCCATGGTCTAAAAGACATCTTCTAATATGTGCTTTCCAGATTTGCTGAACTAGAATTCTAAAAAGTCTCAGTCACAATTGTTTGAACATTAGAATTTCTTCAGTAATTAGCATTCCTTCAGAAACTAGCGGGCAATAAACTAGGAAGACTGTATTATGAATATGAAAACTGTTGACTTGATTGGTGTGCTCCGAGTGCCCTTTTGAACACTGAACATGCTGCTTGAAATGGTAAAGATATTTGAAGTGCACATTGATACATTCTGAGACATTGTGGGGAGGCTTCAAAATAGCCATGCTGGAACTTCTATCTGACATGGCACTGTAACCACTGTTCAAACATCAGGTCTTAAATGACAAGGTATTCAGTCTCTTCACTAAGCATTCCTCATGTTTGCATGATCTTATTGAACAGACTGCACTCCATAGTAAAACCACTAAGCCATAACCACTGCATTTACTGACAATCCTGCAAGAACTATTGCCTGTGAATCCACATTTATGCTTGATTTATGGGAGGGAAAGCCCACAATGTAATTCTGCTACTGTTCAACAGAATGAAGCCGTAGAGATGTGCCTTCTTGCTTAGTTATCATATGGTTATTCAATTGTCAGTAGTCAGTAAACTTTGAAATTATATTTCCAGCAATAAAATTAAATCATTCCTACGAAGTCAATGATCAAAGGGGAAAAAATAACAGGATTTGACTCAGTTTCCACTATGACTTTTCTTGATAAAATACTGGATCTTTTAGTCAATTATCTGTACATATTCACACATTATCAATATGTTGTAAACGTTTACATTCCGGAACATACTGTGAACAATATTAAATGTATTGTGCAAGATTGCCCACAATGTGTATTCTTCTGGTTCCGTAGAAGATTTGCATGAAGCAATGCCAGAGGCGATCACCTGGATAGCTAAATTGGACTTCCAGTTATGAGGCCATTGCCATACCTCCATAGAAGTTTTTATATATGATTACAAGGACTGTGTCTATATGTTTACTTCTCTTCTGTTGTGTTCTTATCATATGCTAAATAATAAATAAATAAATAAATAAATGTGAACAGTAGATGCTAGTGTTCTCTTATACTACAATACAAGATATAATCCAGGAAGAATCAGAATTTCTATCATACGTTATGAATATTGATTATCTTAAAACATTTAACCTTACTTTTTTGCATTTGAAAAACAGGACACTTTGCAAGGACAACAATTCATTTCCTGCATAGTGCAGAATGTAAAGAATGAAATATAAAATATGCATATTTATATAAAGACAATGGTTACAAGGGTACTAGGGAGTGGAGTGGTGTTTAAAAAACACAACTAGCTAAAATGGCCTTTTAAAACTTTCCATCAAGTTTATAATCAGATAAATTAGGTTAAAAAGCTGCAATTTGTTCTTCTTGAATGATCATGGTTTTTTCCTTCTGCTTACTCCAGGTTACTATTTGTTTACCAAGAATCTTGGAGGTATTTGATGGAAAATAACTGGTTGTGAAAAGAATTTTAAGGGTTTTATTAACAAATTACAAAGTGCTTTTGGGAACAGGTCAATCATCAATGCAGCAATTATTAAATACCATTATATGGTACCATTTTCCTTATTAGAAAGTACTAAATATAATGTAATGTATGTTATTACATCCCTATTTTTGTGTTTGTCAGATAAAACTGTGTCTATATAATCCATAACTAGAATGAAACTTGTTCAGAAAGAGAAAATAATCAATAGAACAGAAAAAGGTCCTATAAGGAAAGATTAACTGAATTTGAAACATTTAAAACATAGAATATAGAATAACAGAGTTGTAAGGAATCTTGGAAGTCTTCTACTCCAACCCCCCACTCGAACAGGAAAACCTATACCATTTCACAGCAGGAAACCCTATACAACTGTCCAGCACCCACAACTTATGAAGGCAAGGTATTCCATTAGTTGATTGTCATTTAAGAAGGGAACAGAAAAGGAAAGAGAGTCATGCTACTTCTGTCATACAGAAGAGAGAAAAACATGTGGAATAACTTCTTACATTTAGAAGCAATATGTCAATGGGATCAACTGCTAATACAGAGGTCCCTAATGTTTTGGATAGGTGATTGGAATTGAAGACAAAAACACTCAAATTCACTGGAACAGCTATTGACTAAAACATACTAATTCTGAATTTCCTGTAACAAATTGGAGTTTGAAGTATCTAATCACTTGACTTGGATTTTATTTTAATTCCAGAAAATTCTGAAATAATCAAAAAAGACTATAGAACACTGAGGGAGAAGGAGAACATAAACTAATAATATAGATCAAAAGTCAGAAATAGCTGTATGATATAGGTTATTTTATTTTATTTGTAAAATTAAGTTTAATTTCAATTTTTTCATCCTATACTTTAATAGAAGAATATTTCAATTTTGAAATTAATATGTATTTGGCACAACAAACTTATTCTTCCAGCTAAACCTGAAAGAATAAAAAAGAGAAAGAAATGCAGGTAATAAAATCTGACAAATTGGAAATGGGAGAAAATTTATCATAAAAAAAATCTAATAATGCCTGCTAGCACTTTTTAATCACAGCTACTGAACCACTGTATCTTGAGGAACAGTGCTTGTTTTAATTATTTATTGGGAAGCAATGGTTTATTTGGAAGAAAATGTAATTACTTTGTGACACTTTAATCACTATCTGTTTTGTTCCCTTGCCATTGCTAAGAGGAAGGTTATCTTCCTATGGAAATTCTGACATTTCTATAATTGGCTTTCTGAATCTTCCAAGAGACTGTAAAATATCCATATTATTACATTTGTGCACAAAGTGGAGTTAAGATATTATTAAGATTGATGGCTAATAATGTTGATATTCTACATGTCTATTTTTGATTAAATATTCCTATTTATTTAAAGGGCTGCACTGTTGGACAAATAATAAGCACAGTATATTCTTCTAGTCAGCATCCCATGAAGACTAGACACTATCTCTGATGATTCTAAATTTTATTTGCCCCAGAGGTACCATTGAAAAAAAAAGTGATTTTTTTTTAAACACCATTAAACTGTCTTCAGTATTTATCTTACAGGCCGAATTCATATTATGTTCAGTACTAATCTATAAAATGTATATTGAATCATCAGGGATCATAGGCCTACAGACTATATAATCATAGAGTTAGGGGCAGGAAACTTAACTTAGTCTTTTAGAAAATGCTTCTGTTAGTCTTAACAGCGACTGGCAGCTTTCTGTGAATCGGGAATATTTTTCATTTTCTTCTGGTATCCATACTCAGTTCTACATTATAGGAACAGTAGGAAAATCGGTGATGTCTTCAATACACAACTACTCATTATTTATTCATTTGAAAGAAACAAAATATTTAAAAATGAATCAAAGGACACTAAGACTGCTATATGCTAATGCCAAATCCATCTTTGTAATGCTAATACACAAAGAGTATCTTGCTTTGGTCTGAAAATCAGAAACTAGATACAAAAGTACAAAAGCATCACCAGAATCACAAGAATTGCAAAGCAAAGCTATTTAAATTTGTATCTATTGATATACTTTCATATTTAATAACCAATATAATGGATGGATTTGCAGGTATACAATCTTCAGAGCCATAGCCATCCATAACTAAATAAAAATAATTTATCAAACCAGGTAGAAGTAGTCCCCGAAATATAACAGGTCACTTAACAAATGCTTAACAAATGCTTAAGTTTACAACCCCAAAACTATATACTGTTTCAAAGTTTGGATGGCTGCAGGGCCCTCTCAGTTATTCACCCTTATGACAGACTATGGAGATACCGCAGGCCCCCTGCCTCTTTTCTCCCCATTCCACCTGTTAAGACCTCACAGCACTTAAGCCTAATACCTGTACCTCCTGGAAGCAGCCACCATCTTCAGTACTCCAACAATTCCTTGAGGAAATGGTGGCTGCTTACAGAGTTTTCTGTCCCATAAACTTGCCAGCAGAACACTGAAAACACCACCAACACCACCCCAGCTCTTGCTAGGCTTTGGGAAAACAGACCCTGCATCTAAAGAAGAAGCTTCAGAATAAGATTCTCCACATTTTTGTCTTGCTTCAACCCCATCCCTCCCCCCAAAAGTCACATTTCTTCAATAAAAAAAAATCTGAAGGGACAGACTCTTTAATCTTTCTCTATCCCCCATTAGATGTTAAATACATGTCCTTGCTGGATCCTAAAGGATCAAGCATTCTGAGATGTAAAAGAGCTTTAAAAATCTAGCTCTATCAGCAGGTCTGGGCCATGACAATTTGTGATTCTACTTCTTACTTTTTTATCCATTTTGTATCTTTTATTGTGTGTTTTGAAATATTTTATCTGTGGCACTTTGAATCAGTCATAATACGGAGATCTTATAAATGGAATGATTAACATTTATTACACCTAAACTGACATTTTTTGAAGGAATAAAATACAGTTTACAAAGGTGACATATAGCATAATAATAGAAAAACAACACAAATTCTCTAAAATACAAGCTGGTATTTTGTATTGATTGTGAGTAATGATTGTATCTGAGGTAAGTAAATATTATATATATTTGTTTCATTGATTTTTAACAAAACCTGCTACTGTAAAATCAAGACAATCTTAAATTTTATCATATTGTGTGGAGCCAAAGCACAATTTAGACAGGCAGACAAACAGATCTTGCTTCAACATATAAACTTTACATGGATCAGGGAGACTAAAGCAATAAACGTTCAACCAACAATAATTTAAAAATGGAAAACAAGCCCACAAAATCCCAGATTAATGGGTAATGACAATTATATAAAAGCAAAATGTACATGACTGCATTAGTAAGACTTGATATTTATTGTAGAAATAATATGGTAGAATATATATTATTCTGTTTTCTTCAGCTTATCTTTTAGAGCTATAAAAACCTGTAAGACAGCGGTTCTCAACCTGTGGGTTGCGACCCTTTTGGGGGTCGAACGACCGTTTCACAAGGGTCGCCTAAGACCATCGGAAAACACATATTTCCGATGGTCTTAGAAACCGAGACACCGCTCCTCTATCCAACTGCCGCCACCGCCCTCCTCCTCCTCTGCCGGCTCCTCCGCCTCCAGGGTGCTCTTCTCCAACAGCGCCTGCTCCTGCCACCGTAGTGCCATCGCGCACGCCCCCAACACCGCCCTGGGCTAGCTCAGCAGTTGGTCTGAGCCAAGCCGGGTCTGGGCCGCTGCTGGCGCTGCCGCTGGGCTGCTCCGCCACTGCTGCCGCTGCCGGCTGAGCTGAGCTGCAGTACCCCTGGCCGCCCTCCACACCATGCAGGAGCCTGCCCCGTGCCGCCCGGCCATCCTCCCTTGCCGTTGGAGGCCACCTCGGCCCTCTGGCGCCCAGCGCGGCCATGGGGCTGCTGGGCAGGAACGGCTCCTTACCGGCTCGCCGGGCTCCAGGCCTCGGAAGCGGCCAGGGGGCAGGGAAGAGGGCAAAGTGGTGGTGATGCCCACATGTGCATTGGAGGCCAGCCAGCCGGACCGAGAGGGGAGAAGCAGTGCCTTCCGAGCGGGAGCTAGCACTCTGGCCACATCCCTCTTACATGCAATGGGCTGTGCAGCGTGGAAAGGAGCTCCCATGACTCTACCGCTGCGATGGCACTCAGGAGGCTGGAGGGGCAGGTAAGTCCTGGGGGGAAGCTGGGAAAGGGCAAGAGGTGCTGGGATGAGGATGGGGGCTCCAGGTTGGCAGGTGTGAGAGGGCAGCCAGAGGCTCCGAGGCACGCGGATCCTCCGCGCAGCTTCTGAGGCCCTGGATGTGCTGCCCCTTGGCTCTCCAGCAGGCTCTCCGCCAGAGCCCCCCCTCCCCGGGCAATTGTGTAGAGCTGCTTGTGTGTCCTTGGCAGCACCTCCCCCCTTCAATCTCTCTCTCCTTCCTTCCTTCCCCTTCAGTCTCCTTCCTTCTCCATCTCCTTCCTTTCCCCTTCAATCTTCCTTCTTTCCTTCCATCTCCATCCCTTCCCCTTCAATCTCTCCTTCCTTCCTTCCCCCTTCAGTCTTTTTCCTTTCCCCTTCAATCTTCCTTCCTTCCTTCCTTCCATCTCCATCACTTCCCCTTCAATCTCTCTCTCCTTCCTTCCTTCCTTTCTTCCTTCCTTCCCCCTTCAATCTCCTTCCTTCTCCATCTCCTTCCTTCCCCCTTCAATCTCCTTCCTTCTCCATCTCCTTCCTTTCCCCTTCAATCTTCCTTCCTTCCTTCCTTCCTTTCCCCTTCAGTCTCTTTCCTTCTCCATCTCCTTCCTTTCCCCTTCAATCTTCCTTCTTTCCTTCCATCTCCATCCCTTCCACTTCAATCTCTTTCTCTTTCCTTCCTTCCTTTCCCCTTCAATCTCCTTCCTTCTCCATCTCCTTCCTTTCCCCTTCAATCTTCCTTCCTTCCCCTTCCCTCCCTCCCAACATTTTTGAGCAAGGAAGAGTAAGCTTCTCCAGTGAGCACTGCTATATTGTTTTTGTAATTAATCACTATGCTTTCATTATGTTCAATTCGTAACAATGAAAATACACCCTGCATATCAGATATTTACATTACGATTCCAAACAGTAGCAAAATTACAGTTATGAAGTAGCAATGAAAATAATTTTATGGTTGGGGGTCATTACAACATGAGGAACAGTATTAAGGGCACGTGGCATTAGAAAGATTGAGAACCACTGCTCTAAGACAAACTAAGGATTTTTTTAAAAAAAACATGCAAAATTTAAATGTTTAAAGAGTAAAGCTGGTGAGGTCTGCTCAGTGCTGGAATCAGAAATTCCTTCTTCTGTTTTTCATCTGTATTTGGATGAGGGGAAAAAAAGAGTTCTTTAGATACACATTAAAACTTTATTATCACAACCTGAGCTCGCAGGGCTGCAGTAAGCCTCTTTTTTGTATTTGAATATAATTCATTGATCTCCTCAGATTAAAAAAACAATGTCAGTCATTCATACTGTTGCAGTCTTCAAAAAGCTCACCAGGAATGTAATGTCAAGCTATAAGTAAATAGTACTAAATTAATAGCATTAGAATAGTAACAATTTCATTCATACAACACAGATAAAAAAACATCATTTGAGCAATAACTTTTTCAAACACCCCGATTATGTGGTAGAAGAATGCATGCTATGTATGTAGAAAATCCTAGGTCTATTGCCTGCCATTTCCATTTATGTTAGAAAGATGCTTGTTAAAAACCCTGGAGAAATGCTGCCAGCTATTGTCCATAAACTGGGCAACTTTTCTATATCCCTATGTCTTTCACACAGATTTGTGTAAAGTTTTAAAGGCAGGAATCTGTATAAAGAAGAGTTGATCAAATCATCTTTATTTGTTCATTTACCAATAAATTTAAAAGCTTGATTCCAGTCAAGCTGGGCAATTTGAGCTAAATGTGAAGCAAGGTGATGTCCTGAAGGAAAACAAGGGTCTTTGACCAGTGGTGGGACTCAAATATGTAAACAACCGGTTATCTGTGTGGATGCCACTTCCTGAAGTCCATTCTGGGCCTGGGTAACAAAAAATTAGGTATCGTTCTGCCGAAGTGGTGCGAACTGGTGAATCCTACCAGTGTCTTTGACTTATCCAAGGGATTTCAAGATTTAATAAAGTGTCTAGTGCTGTCTGGCTTTGCAGAATTTCAAACATTACATTAGGCTTTCCATAAAGATAAAAAGCTGATGGGGGGGGGTTACCACTTCCAAGCCTTATATATCAATTCTGCTTCTGTTTCATCTTTTTCCTCTATTCCTATAGAGGAAAAGGCAGACTGAACTATATTTATTTTACAGATTTTTTAAAAAAAAATCTTGTTTTTGCTTTCTTGAATCTGATCCTCTTCCTTCCCCCAAATATATACCCTTTTATCCTCTTACTCTCAATTTCACATAAGAAAGCAAGTAGTAAGAGA
This sequence comes from Bothrops alternatus, assembly GCA_034064705.1. Taxonomy (NCBI): domain Eukaryota; kingdom Metazoa; phylum Chordata; class Lepidosauria; order Squamata; family Viperidae; genus Bothrops; species Bothrops alternatus. The sequence goes on along the minus strand of JARGCV010000081.1, from coordinate 2,797,523 downwards.
ATGAATGAACAAATATTTGTATTTTCAAGTGTTGATTTTTTTTACAAAAAAACATGAGAGTTGCATTACTTATTGATTGATTGATTGATTGATTAACTGAATGATTGCTTTGATTACATGGCCACATAATTCACATTACATAATATTATACAATTGGCATTATTCTACAAGATTCACAAATAGGCTACCTTTGTCAATAAAACAATAAAAAAAACTAGCTATAATAATTCAAATAAAATACTACCACATTTTAAATATCAAATACATATCAAGTACTGGATGTTTGCAAATACTTTCTTCCAGTTACAAAGGAGGGAAAGTTACCTCAACATTTTCCAGTATCTTCATCAGATCTGTATGGCATAGAATAGGGATTCTATATCCCTAGAGCTCATCAACCCCTTCATGAAATTTCAGATTATTCATCAAACATTTAATATATGAAAATAAGTTAATAAATGCTATTAATAGTACAAAAGGCAAAAAGATATGATGCTGGAAGATGAGCCCCTAAGGTTGGAAGGTGTCCAATATGCTACTGGGGAAGAGCAGAGGGCTAGTACTAGTAGCGCCAGAAAGAGTGAAGCGACTGGGCCAAAGCTGAAAGGACGCTCAGCTATGGATGCATCTGGTGGTGAAAGGAAAGTCCGATGCTGTACAGATCTTTTCCCCATAGGAACCAGGAATGTAAGATCCATGAATCAAGGCAAACTGGATGTGGTCAAACAAGAGATGACAAGACTGAACATCGACATCTTAGGAATCAGCAAACTAAAATGTACAGGAATGGGTGAATTTAATTCAGAGAACCATCAGGTATACTACTGCGGACAAGAATCCCTCAGAATTCTTGGAGTAGCCTTCATAGTCAATAAAGGAGTAGGAAAAGCAATACTGGGATACAATCCCCAAAATTTCAGAATGATCTCAGTGTGAATCCAAAGCAAACATTTAATATCACAGTAGTCCATATCTATGCCCCAACCACTGGTGCTGAAGAGGATGAAATTGACCAGTTCTATGAAGCACTACATCACCTTATAGAATCAACACCATAAAATGATGTCCTTATCATCATGGAGGATTGGAATGCTAAAGTAGGAAGCCAAAAGATAACTGGAATAACAGGCAAGTTTGGCCTTGGAGTACAAAATGAAGCAGAGAACAAGCTGATAGAATTTTGTCAAGAGAATATGATGGTCATAGCAAACACTCTTTTCCAACAACCCAAGAGACAGCTCTACACATGGACATCACCAGATGGTCAACACAGAAATCAGATTGACCATGTGCTCTGCAGCCAAAGATGGAGAAGCTTATACAGTCAGTAAAAACAAGACCAGGAGCTGACTGTGGCTCAGATCATGAGCTTCTCATTGCAAAATTTAGGCTTAAATTGAAGAAAGTATGGAAAAACACTAGGCCACTCAGGTATGAACTAAATGATATCCCTGATGAATATACAGTAGAGGTGACAAATAGATTTAAGGAATTAGATCTGATAGATAGAGTGCCTGAAGAACTATGGATGGAGGTTCGCAACATTGTACTAGAGGTAGCAACTAAAACCGTCCCAAAGAAAAAGAAATGCAAGAAAGCAAAATGGCTGTCTGAGGAAGCTTTGCAAATAGCTGAGGAAAGAAAGGAAGTGAAAGGCAAGGGAGAAAGAGAAAGATACACCAATTGAATTCAGAAATCCAGAGAATAGCTAGAAGAAATAAGAATGTACTCTTAAATGAACAGTGCAAAGAAATAGAAGAAAACAATAGAATAGGGAGAATCAGAGGTGTCTTCAAGAAAATAGGAGATATGAAGGTAATGTTTCATGCAAAGATGGGCCTGATAAAGGATCAAAATGGCAGGGAACTAACAGAGGCAGAAGAGATTAAGAAGAGGTGGCAAAATTACATAGAAAAACTATACAAGAACAAGCTTAGCATCCCTGATAACCACAATGGGGTAGTCACTGACCTCAAGCCAGACATCCTAGAATGTGAAGTGAAATGGGCCTTAGGAAAGCTGAGCAACAACAAAGCTAGTGGAGGTGACAGTATTGCAGCTGAGCTATTCAAAATCTTAAAAGACGATACAGTAAAAGTGCTACACTCAATTTGCCAGCAAATTTGGGAAACTCAACAGTGGCCACAGGATTGGAAAAGGTCAGTTTACATTCCAATTCCAAAGAAAGGCAATGTCAAAGAATGTTCAAACTATCGCACCATTGCATTCATTTCACATGCAAGTAAAGTTATGCTTAAAATCCTACAAGCTAGACTCCAGCAGTATACGGATCGAGAACTTCCAGAACTACAGGGAGAATTTCAAAGAGGCAGAAGAACTAGAGATCAAATTGCCAACATACGCTAGATCATGGAGAAAGCTAGGGAGCTGCAGGAAAACATCTATTTCTGCTTCATTGACTATACTAAAGTCTTTGATTGTGTGGATCACAACAAATTGTGGCAAGTTCTTAAAGAGATGGGAGTACCATCTCTTATTTTATATTATTATATTATTATATTATTATATTATATTTTATATTATTATTTGTCACTTGAGAAACCTATACACGGGTCAAGAAGCAACAGTGAGAACTGGACACGGAACCACTGATTGGTTCAAAATTGGGAAAGGAGTCCGGCAAGGCTGTATTCTGTCGCCCTGCCTATTTAACTTATATGCAGAGCACATCATGAGAAAGGCAGGGCTAGATGAATCAAAAATTGGAATTAAGATTGCCGGGAGAAATATCAACAACCTAAGATATGTAGATGATACCACTCTAATGGCAGAAAGTGAAGAGCAACTAATGAGCATCTTGATGCGGGTGAAGAAGGAGAGTGCAAAAGTTGGCTTGACACTCAACATTAAGAAAACCAAGATCATGGCATCCAGCCCTCTCAATTCCTGGCAAATAGATGGGAAAGAAATGGAGGTAGTGACAGATTTTATTTTCCTGGGCTCCAAGTTCACCACAGATGGGGACTGCAGCCAAGAAATTAAAAGACGCTTGCTCCTGGGGAAGAAAGCTATAGCAAATCTAGACAGCATACTAAAAAGCAGAGACATCACCCTGCCAATAAAAGTACGTAGTCAAGGCCATGGTTTTCCCAGTTGCAATGTATGGCTGTGGACCATAAGAAAGGCTGAGTGCAGAAGAATTGAGGCCTTTGAACTATGGTGCTGGAGAAGACTCCTGCAAGTCCCCTGGACTGTAAGATGATCAAACTGGTTAGTCCTAGAGGAGATCAACCCCGACTGGTCTTTAGAAGGCCAGATCCTGAAGTTGAAACTCAACTACTTTGGCCACCTAATGAGAAGGAAGGACTCACTGGAGAAGAACCTAATGTTGGGAAAGATTGAGGGCAATAGAAGAAGGGAACAATAGAGAATGAGGTGGCTGGATGGAGTCACTGAAACAGTAGGCATGAGCTTGAATGGATTCCAGAAGATGGTAGAGGACAGGAAGGCCTGGAGCTATGTTGTCCATGGGGTCACAATGGGTCGGACACAACTTCGCAATTAACAACAACAAATACTGAATGGCCAAATGATCAAAAACCATCAAGATGAAGCCTATAAGTATCTGAGCATTTTACAGTTGGATAAATCAACATGGACAAGTTAAAAATGTGATTAGTAAGGAACACATCCAAAGTAAAATTGAACAGAGGAAACACAATCAAAGCCACCAATGCCTGGGCCATACCTGTGATATGATACATTGCTGGAATTATTAACTCGACACAAATTAAATTGGACAGTTAGGAGTGAAAAACAAAAAAGCTAATGAACTATTCACTATGCATTATATTCCCATGGTGATATTGATAATTATCTCCCCCCCCCCACAGAAATGGAGGCAAAAGTTTGTTTCAGGTCAACAAACCTTTGAAGAAGAAAAGCATGCATTGGTAATTTGTATAAAGGACAGTCAGGAACAAGCATTAATGCAAGTTAAAAATTGGAACTTACTAAATGTATAAGAAACAAATAATGAATATCAAAATAATGTAATAAATGAAATGAAATGTTAATGAAATAATGTAAAAATAATATAATAAAATATCAACAGAATGCTGGCAAGGAAAATCATTCCATGGTGAATTTCTACAAAGGATTAAAGGAAATCAGATAGATAAAACATGTTTATGGCTTAGAAATGGAACATTAAAAAAAAAGAAACTGAAAACTTGATTTTGGCTCAAGAACAAACAATTGAAATTAATGCAATCAAGACCAGAATTGAAAAGTGACTCAATGTGCAGATCATGCAAAGATGAAGAAAAAAAAGGTATATCATATTGTATTCTCAGCTCTTGCAAGAAGATTGCACAAAGTTATTATAAACAATGACATAACACAGTAGCCAATGATACACTGGAACATCTGAAAAAATTATCATGTGGCAATAATGAAAAATTGTTGGGAACATATAGTTGAAAAAGTAGTCAAAAATGAGCTGGTTAAAATATGATTATGTTAACATTATAATATTATGATATTTTCATAATAAACAACTTCCAATATAATGAATCTTAAATGTATTAATGCTTATAGTAGAAACTTTGAATTTATCTTAACATATCTTATCCATGCAATATCTGGGAACCTCAGGGAAAATCATTAAAATATATTGGCCCATCTGACCAAGAGATAAGAGAAGAACAGAAGACAATAATGTATTTCTTTGTTCCTCACAATTAAAAGAGACATTGGTCATACTGAAAACGTATTTCCAATTCATTATTAAGCAGTATGTTGCTTTTCAGAAACGGTTTTCATTTAAAGTCAGTCCCTGCAGACAATTACATACATTACGACGCAAAACCAAGATACTAAAATCCAGTGAATGAAGATCACTCAGCACAAATTCTATGTTCACAGGTTTATAACAAGGGGAAAATGCTACATTGTTCTTTTCTTTACTCTGTATACTGACTAGAATCATTAAGGATATCAGAGGCCTCCAAATTAGATAAATAAAACAAAGGGTACATCTAGACTGAAATAAGACTCCTTACAGAAAATAAGGACAGCACTTCAAATATATCAAAGAGTATCAAATAGTATTATATAACAAAGAAAAAAATCAGAAGGAATTTTTATGCATTTAAGTAGCCAGGTGATGTTAACAGCTGGGCTCCACAAATCTCATTACCTTCCATAAATGATAACTGATCCATCACTTTGGCAATTATTTTTCCCAAATATTTTTTCACCTACAAAGTAATCAATTTCATATATATATATATGAAATATATAAATATATATAAAGCACCAGCCTGAAGATGATGAATGAGACTTCGTCGAAACGTCGCCAAGACACTTCAAATTCTACGTGGGAGAAAACCCAAAGAACCAAAGACCTAATATATATTGATTTTGGTCAGGCTGGTTTCAACTCCGCATATAATGGTTTCAGTGGGGATGTGTTTGGGAGCGACTGCAAAGTTGAATCCTTTGGAAAGGACATTGGTTTCGGCTTTGGTGAGGATCCTATCTGAGATGTTATGCACTGTTTGTTTCATGTGTGGCTGTGAGGGAGGAGGGGTTTGTTTCTGGTGTTCTTGTAGTCTTCGGAGTTTGTTGGTGTGTGTGTCTGTCTTGAGGGTGGTCTGTGTTTCGGCTCTCCAGACTGCGAGTTGTTTGGATTTGTCCCAAAGTGCAGGGTGGATCTTGTTGCTGAGTTTGAGGTGAAGTGTGAGGAGATCTTTGTTGATTCGGTCTAGGAGGAATCTTTTTGTGTGAAGTTCATTTCTGATTAGGGCCAATTCTGTTCTTTTCAGGATGCGTTTGGTGGCTGCAGAGTTGGAGTGAATTTCAATTGGAAGCATGTGGGGGTTAAATTTTGATCTCGGCAGTTGCATAGGAGTGCAAGGTCACATAAAATGGAAGCTCTTTGGACTTCAAGTTTTTCATAGGTCCTGGTCAGATGGTGGATTTCCTCCCCGTAGAGGTATGATATTTGTTTTCTGAGGTTTTCGCGGGTGTTTGTATGTAGGTCTTTGGTTCTTCGGGTTTTCTCCCACGTAGAATTTGAAGTGTCTTGGTGACGTTTCGATGAAGTCTCATTCATCATCTTCAGGCTGGTGCTTTTGGCTTCTGCTTCTAGGAGCAATGTGTGGTCTAAGCTGTTTTTCCCTTTTAACTGCCAGTGGGGGTTTGAACTGATTGGCTGGGAGCTTGGCTATGTTCTGCTTGGGTGGAGATGTGTTCTGATTGGTTAGGGGCTTGGCTGTGCTCTGATTGGCTGGGGGGTTGGCTGTGTTCTGATTGGCTGGGGGGTGTTCTGTTTGGGTGGGGGCTTTGTTGTGTTGGAGGGGTTCAAAGTGGCCAATGATGCAGCTGTGGTCTGGCTCCTGGTCTGTGGTCGTGCCTCATCTTCGGTGTGGGTTTGGGTTTGCTTTTTGCGTGGATGTGTGGAGGTGGCATCCTGTGCATTCTGGTGTCAATCTTTGTGTTAGGAATTCGTTTGTCAATAAGGGCAGGTTTCCAAATGGCTGGTAGGCAGGAGGTATCATCTTGTTTGTTCATGCTGTGGGGGCGTTTTTCTATCTCGATGGCTTCTCTGATTATTCTGTTATTAAAATGTTCAGTTTTGGCAATCGTTCTGGTCTTTTTGAAATCAATTTCATGTCCTGTGGCTTTAAGGTGTTGGACCAGGGAAGAAGTTGGTTCCTCTCTTTTGACTGAGTTTTTGTGTTCTTCAATGCGTGCACTTATTCTTCTGTTGGTTTGTCCAATGTATGTAGTGGGGCAAGCAGTACATGGGATTTCATATACTCCTTGATTTTCTAACTCAATTTTGTCTTTAGGGTTACTTAGGATGGTGGATATTTTTCTGTTTGTGCAGAATGCTGTCTTGACGTTATATTTGTGCAGGATTTTGCTGATCTTGTCTGTGGTGCCTTTTATGTATGGGAGGAGGGCTTTGCCGTTTTCTTGTTCTCTGTCATGGATTTTAGTGGGAGTTTCTTTTTTGATTAAGTTGGAAATCTTATTTCTTGGGAATCCGTTGGATGTTAGTACATTAGTGAGAGTGTGTAGTTCAGTTTTCAGGTGTTGTTCGTCAGCTAGGCATTTGGTTCTGGAGAAGAGTGTCTTGGCTACGGAGTTGATCTGTGCTGGGTGGTGGTGTGAGAGTGCGTGCAGGTAGCGGTTTGTGTGTGTTTTCTTCTGGTAGATGGTGTGTCCTGGGGAGCCATTGGATTTCTTGTAGACTAAGACATCCAGGAAGGGAAGTTGGTTATTAGCTTCTGTTTCCATGGTGAACTGTATTTTGGGGTGTAGGCTGTTGAGGTGTGTAAGGAAGTTGTCCAGTTTTTCTTTCCCATGTGGCCAGATTACGAAGGTGTCATCTACGTATCTGACCCAGAGTTTGGGTTTGTGATCAGATTTTTCTAGAGCTTGGGTTTCAAAGTGTTCCATGTAGAGGTTTGCAATGACAGGTGAGAGAGGTGATCCCATGGGTGCTCCTTCTATTTGTTTGTATTTTTGTCCGTTATAGATGAAGTATGTGTTGGATAGACAGTGGTTGGTCAGATCTAGGATGTGTTTGGGGGGGTTATATTTGTTTTGGATAGCTGTTAAGGCTTCTTTGATTGGCACTTGGGTGAAGAGGGATATGACATCAAAGCTCACGAGTAGGTCGCTGGGCTGTAAGTTTTGTTTCTTTATGATCTCTATGAACTGGAATGAGTTTGTTACATGTGAGGTGATGGATTCTGCATAGGGCTGTAGTTGTTTGGTGAGAAATTTAGCTAGCTTTTGTAGAGGTGAGCCTATGGAGCTGACTATGGGTCTAAGTGGGGTTCCTTCTTTGTGTATCTTGGGGAGACCATAGAGCTTAGGGCATCTGGATGATTTCTCTCTTGGAATGATTCTTTGTTGGATCTCTTCGCTGATGGGGGAGGCTTTTATTTTGGATCTAGTGGTTTTTTCCAGGTAGGTGGTGGGATCTATGTTTAGGGGTTTGTATGTGGAGTCTTGGAGTAGGTTGGTTAATTTGGTTTGGTAGTCAGATGTGTTCATGACCACCATGGCGTTGCCTTTGTCTGCTGGTAGGATTATTATGCTGGTGTCTTGTTTCAGGTTAAGTAGTGCTGTCTGCTCCTCTTTGGGTAAGTTGCTTTTGGGTGGCTTGCTTATTGACAGACGAATTCCTAACACAAAGATTGACACCAGACCTACACTCACAAAAACCACACAGGATGTCACCACCACACATCCAGGCAAAAAGCAAACCCAAACCCACACTGATGAGGAGGCACAACCACAAACCAGAAGCCAGACCACAACTGCATCATTAGCCACCTTAAACCCCTCCAATCCATACACGAAGCAAACTGACACCCACCATGAAGATGAGGCACGACCACGAACGCAAAGCCAAACAGCTATAAAGTTTACCATCTCTAATCCCCTTGTAACACTGACTAACCTGAGCACAACAAAGCCCCCACCCAAACAGAACACTCCCCCAGCCAATCAGAGCACAGCCAACCCCCCATCCAATCAGAGCACAGCCAAGCCCCTAACCAATCAGAACACACCTCCACCCAATAAGAACACAGCTGAGCTCCCAGCCAATCAGTTCAAACCCCCACTGGCAGTTAAAAGGAAGAAACAGCTAAAATCTCACACTGCTCCTAGAAGCAGAAGCCGAAAGCACCAGCCTGAAGATGCCGAATGAGACTTCGTCGAAACGTCACCAAGACACTTCAAATTCTACGTGGGAGAAAACCCGAAGAACCAAAGACCTACATACAAACACCCGCGAAAACCTCAGAAAACATATATATATATATATGGAAAAAAGTATTATATTACAATATTTGGCAGTATTATATTACATATTATAATACATATAATATGGGTTTTATTATATTACATACATGTTACATACATATAAAACAATTTTGAATTAGTATGTGATTTGGCAGTATTATACTATACTGATTCAAAATTGTTTTTACTAAGACGATAGTTTTCCTGCCCTGATCCTTCTCACCTGCTGGAAGTTGGTCAAAACATAGCATCCAGCCTTACCATTGAAATGTTTGTTATTGGAATATTGTTTGAATCTAAATAAATGATATTTGTAATGATTTTAGTATTTTAATTCATAGCTTCAAAAAAAGTGCTTTGGAGACTTGAATGTTATTCTGTAGGCAGCAGGAGTCAATTAGAATAATCTTTGTTTCTTTAGGATTTAAGTACAGGACATTTCATGTTGGTAGATTGGACATCAAGCAGGCACCTAATCAAAGAAGAAATTGCTTCCCTGGAGATTACTCTACAGAAAAATAAACCAGAAAAGTGTAAGTCCAATTGGTGGTGGTTCAATTATGTCTGTCCTTGATGGCACCTCAAAGAAATACATAAGCAAAACAGCATGTGGACAAAATTTAGTTCAGTATAAATGCTTAGAGCAATGAAAATATCATTCTGATCAATGGATTGTACAAGTTACACTGCATGGAATGACTGTGGAAGCCATTAAATATTTACTATTCCTTGAAATATAGTTTCTAAATGCCACAATCTCAATTAGGCAAAGAAAACATTAGGGTTATGTTGCTACCTAAGAATTGCTTATGTTGTAAAAGGCCATCTATATGACTGAAAATTTTAGTCAAAGCACTATAACATACCTAAAATTGAAAAATCTATTCTGCACCTAAATTTAATTGCCTTCCAACAGCTGTTACTAACATTGATTGAAGACAATCCCTATTGAATTTAGATTTTGTTCATTTGAAATGGGAGTAGTTGAAATAGTAGAATATGTAGTGATGGAATGTATTTATTGCCCCACTTCTGATTTATTTCAGGTAGGACAAAAGAGCCACTATGTTGCATATATCCTTTCTGATTTTGACAATATAATAACTGTATGTATTGTTGCTGTTCTCATACTATTTGATGTTAATATACAAATAGTTAACATCAAATAATTGACAGGAAAATATATTGTGTGTTCTGTAATGTTTTATGAATTGCCATGTGAAAGACTGAAAATGTTCCTTATCTGTGAATTGTAGAATGGCCTTTGCAGATTTTGTTTAATGTTTTTAACTTCTCTTTCCTTCATTTTGATTGAAAAGTCTTGTCACCAATTTTAATTTCAATAAACAATGTGCTACAACCTATTAACAAACAAATTAAGAGAAATCCAATAAAAAGAAATGACCTACCCTTGCTTTTATAATCTTCCTACACAATAAATTAGCCTGGGACCTGTCAATCAGTTACTATTACTGCAGTTATGTTCCTGACTGTTGGCCTGTTGGAGGAGTATTACATTTTTTCCAGAAAAAAAATCTTTTTGTAAATGTTGTAAATATTTAATCTATTGCATGGATCTTTTTTTCTATGCCTGATTTTTCCTCTAATAACATTCTGAACTATGTAGTAAGAAATCTAGTGGATCCTAAGTGTCCCATGTACCATAATACTAAGAAATATGTTATATTTGCTAAGTGGCACTTGGCTAAAAACATAACTGCAACTTCATTCTCTCCATGCATTGCAGAATTAAAGAAAGAAAGGCTTCAATATATAGGTCTAGGCTTTTCTAATTTGACTAGAATTCTTCAAAAAGCAGGAATTCTAGACAGTCCCACTTGTAATTGCTTATATTGAGCATCACATTATAATTAAATTGCATACATTAATATTATACAACACAATGCAATACAAAAATTATGTTACTTATATTATATTAAACAAATTATTATTTTTTTTCTTTCGATCAACAATTGCATATGTGCACATTTACTGTTTGAGGGAGGAGAAGAGTAAATGTACACTGTGAAAGAAATCATGATTACCGCCACTTAGCTCCATTTATATCAGATATGTCAAACACAAGGCCCAAGGGCTGGATGCGGCCCGTGAAGTGATTTCATGTGGCCCGCAAAGCCATCCTGGAAAAAGTGAGGGAACGGCACCCACTGCCTTGGCCCTGGCCCTGGCCCTGGCCCAGGCCGGCTGGGAGCCAATGTTTTGTGGTGGCCATCTATGCTGAAACGCATTCAGTCTTAGCTCCACAAGGCCATCTGGAAACAGTGAGGAACCAGCCCCTGCCGCATCGGCCTTGTCCCCTGGGTGCATGCTGGGGAAGTGTCACCCTTTGTGAGCAATGAAGAAATACACCATTGCCTGGAAGTGGCCAGCACTTTTCTGGCTTGATGCGCTCCAGGGGAGGAGTTTCGGCAGGCAGTGGGGCACTCTCCTCACAGCACCGAGAGGCTGAGCTGGGTGGCGTGAATCCAAAAAGAAGCACGATGACGCCCAGCCCCCAGCCTGCCCGGTTTCAGCAGGCAGTGGGGTGCTGTCCTCACAGTGCCAAGAGCTGAGCTGGGTGGCGTGAATCTGATGAGAAGAGCAATGCTACCTAGCCCCCAGTCTGCCCAGTTTCAGCAGGCAGAAAGGTGCAAAGCTGACAAGCTTCGCACCACCCGGCTCAACCTCTTGGCACTGTGAGGAAAGTGCCCTGCTGCCTGCCGAAACTGGGCAGGCTAGGGGCTGGACAGCCTCGTGCTTGTTTTTGGATTTGCGCTGCCTGGCTCAGCTTCTCTGTACTGTGAGAAGAGTGCCCCGCTGCCTGCCGAGACCAGGCAGGCTGGGGGCTGGGCGGCATTGCACAGGTAATGTTGACTCTCACACTGCTCATGGCATCCCCTCTCCCAGAGCCCACCAAACCAGATATGTGAAGTAGGCGAGGGCCATGTGCTGGCTACTTCCAGGTGATGGTGCATTTCTTCATTCCTCACGAAAGGTGACACCTCCCCAGCTGCATTTCTCGCCTGTTTTTCTCCCTCCCTCATCTCAAATATTTTTCCTGTACTTAGGAATGAAGGAAGGAAAGTAGGAAAGGAGAGGGAGGGTCTGAGGGAACTCCTTTCTTAGTCCTGCCCTGCTGCTCTTTCACCATCCCCTTGCCCCCTCTTCCTGGCCTATCCTGGGGGTTTCCCATCCTATTGCTAAGGAAGCTTTGGATACAAAGCCGGGTCTACTCCCATGGAGAGGGAATGGGCCTCCCTCTGACTTTGTCCTCGTACCCATCATGAGCAACCTGGCTAAGGAGAGCAAGCTCAGCAGCAGCAGCCTTGAGCAGGAGATAAGTGCAGCTAAACACCTTGGAAAAGTGGACTGGGCTTGGTGCCGCGGGTGCTCGAAGGCCGGGCTGGGCATTTGATCTCTGCTGCCCAGGGCTCCAGGCAGCCCACACTACCACCCAGCCCCCCCCACATGGCTGAGAGGAACAGTGAGGCTCCTCCAGTGGACCATGCCTTGGTACTTCCTCTGGTTTCATCCCCTTCTGTCAGAGACCCTCAGATCTGTCCCACTCCTGCCCAGGGCCCCACAGGCACCCTTGACGCGAACGATGTAGAGTTGGCCATGCCCACCCAGTAGTCCACACCCACTCCATCCACACCCACCCAGTAGGCCGCACCCACCCTGGCCACACATCCCCCCCCAAGGGCAACCGCAATGCTGATGCAGCCCTCAATAAAATTGAGTTTGACACCCCTGATTTATATGTTAACTGTTTCTTCCAGAAATCAAATTCAGATGCATTTAGACAAATTGCCAATAGAGTCATGATAAGTTTGTTATCACTATTATTAATATTAGGCTTATAGTAATTTGATATTTATTCAAGTTCTCAACTCATAGTTTCCTGGTTTCTAGCCCAGTTTCTAGTTTCTGCAGTGATGGTTTGGCCACTCTACCACTTGTTAGTCTGTAAAATGGCACAATATCATTTCTGTCATGTCATCTGCTAAAGCAGAGGCCCCAGGGACCGATTCTATGGAGAAAGATTTTTCCATGGACCAGAAAGGGCATGGTTTCGTGTGCTGCCTGCATCCCGCAGATGGGGCTTTGCCTGTTTGCGTGGCCCAGTTGCTGGCATGCTGTGGCCCGGTGCTCCTCAGGGTTGGGGAGCCCTGAGTTAGAGCATCATCTTTTGTTTCCAGTTTCCTGGTTCTGGGACCTTCAGCAACAAGAGACTGCATATCTTTATGGAATTTTATAATTCCTGAAGCATTATAAAAAATACTCATAAATATTTTGAAAGCAATGCTTTATTTACTATAAAGAACCTTTATTTACCTTAGATTTTCTTAGACAATTAGCAGCTAACTTGGCTACATATTTCAGTAAATAATTCCAGAGACACAGGGATGTTACTTTGGTTTGCTGAATGCCAGAGATTTTAGCACTTGGTCAGGACTAACAATTTTGATTAGCAAGGATTTTTGCAGTGAAAAATATTTTCTTCAAGAGTACATAAGAATTTAAATTAATTTTTACATGAAAATCTTTTCCAGCTTTGATTTATTACAAATGACATTTTCAAAACTATAACAGCAAAGTATTCTAGTTATAATAGCATTCATCCCAAAAACTTTTCTATTAATTTCAAGATCCATGTTTACTGTTTTTTAAAAAGTTTGCAAATTGACAGCCTAGCCTATACCTCCCCCCTATTCAAGTATTTGGCACAGCAAGCATTCCATCTTAGAAAGAAAAGCAATATGGTGTGACCAAATGCTTCATCTCTGGTAGTCTGACTAATGGTGAGGAAATCCATTAATTAAAAAAAGAAAGGAAGAAAGCAAAATGCATAATTGAAAAGGAACATACAAAAATTAATTCTCAGCTAAGTGAGATTGCATATAAATGAGTTGAAAACAGATTTTCAGGATATTATTAGGACACTTCTTGTTTTTGAACTAAAATATGTGCAAAGAAATACAGGAGCATATTTTCCCCCAAAAACATGTTTAGCAAAATTAGAAGGAATTAATCTATCTAATTAATGGTAACATGTTGACTTCCTGTATTTCAAATTCCAGTTCTGAAGGAAGACATGTTGTGACATGGTATGCCATATATACTTGCAAGGACAAGCTATGCTAAAAGAGCCATTTTTCAAAATGATAAGCCAGGAGGATATAGCAGTTAATTACTGAACAGTTACTGAATTATATTGTGGAAATCTGGTTTCAAATTCTACTCTACTATTGCATAAAATACAACATAAAAATGTTTATGATTTTATGATAAAGTTACATCCTATTGCATTCACTAAATCTTGTTCCCTACTAAGATACTGTATTTTAACATAGAAGACTATTTTTTGTGTCATGCAGTTTAGAACATAATTTATTCAAATTTGTTTATCAAATAAATAAATAAATAATCAGAATGTGCAGAGCAGTGAATTTTATTTCGTTAGTTCTGTATTCTGCCTTTGCTGCAGGTATTCAAAGCTTAGCTTCTAGTTTTTTCTCGAAGAAACTAGGAGTTTTTGAGTGATTGATGTAGTGATTAAGACATAGGCTAGAAACCAGAAGCCAGTTAGTTTTGTCCCACCTTAGGCATAATGCTAACTGAGTGACCTTGGGCCAGTCACTCTGTCTCTCAGCCCTAGTATGGATACAATGGCAAATCACTTCTGAAAACTTGCCAAGAAGACTCTAGAGGCTAGTCCAGCAAGTCACCAGGAATCAAAAATGTCTCAAAGGGACAAAGAAAATAACTACATGCTTTAGTAAATATCCTTTCATCTTTAAGGTTTTACTGCTTATGAATGCTTTTGCCTCTGCCTCTGCTCTGTTTTTAAAATATTGATAAAATAGCATTTTCCCTTATATTCAGAACAGTTTGTGAGAGAGGTGGAGTCTAGAAGCTTTTGAGTTCTTCCTTAAAGACACAAAAAATAGTCTTCTACATTAAAATACATTTAATGATACTTTTGTTTTCCTCTTGAATTTTTCGTTACTTCTCATAACCTTTATTTTATTTTTTTTGCATTAAATTTCTTTTTTTTTGCTTTTTAATTTTTTTATTAATTATATATTTGTAAATGTATACAGAGGAAACAAAGGAAAAAATCAGGTTGAGTGCAACTCAACTTAATACAATCATTTTCTACTTGTACACATTCTTCACTCAGCATATCAAGATTTAACTATAAGCTAGATACAGTTTCTTTGATTGATATTTCTCTTGTATGTAGTCTATCCATTTTTTCCAGTCCAACATATATTTTTCATTTGAATGATCCTTCAAGTATGCAGATATTTTGGCCATTTCTGCCAGATTTATGACTTTCAAGGTCCATTCTTCAATAGATGGTAATTCTGGTTTCTTCCAGTATTGTCCCACCAACAGTCTTGCTGCTGTGATCAAATTCAAAATTAAGTTCGTCTCCAGGGTGGTACAGTCTTTTGTAATCCCTAACAAAAACAACTGAGGTAGAAATTCAATACGCTTTTTCAAAATGGTTTGAAGTGTCCACCATATTTTTCTCCAGAAAGCTTTAATTTTTCTACAGGTCCACCATACATGAAAATAAGTAGCATCCATACTTTCACATCTCCAACATTTAGGTTGGAGGTCAGGGTAGATATATGATAGTTTTTTCGGATCTAGATGCCATTTATAAAACATTTTGTAAAAATTCTCTCTTAAATGTTGTGCTTGCGTAAATCTTACATTTTTCACCCAAATTCTCTCCCACGTTTCCATCATAATATGCTTCCTAGACTAGTTTGCAATCTGGAGTCCTCCTGGCCTCAAGTTCTTGCTTGAGGACAGGTAGCAGTTTTGAATAGGAAGTCTATTGTAAATACTTCTACACCATATTGTGGGCTTTCCTTGATTGGGAGCTCTGCTAAAAAGCAGATATTTTTTAATCTGAGCTAGATTGTGGGGGGGGGGGAGCTGTGAAAGCAAAACCAGAATACATTTGGTTGTGTCAAGTATCTTTTTCTCTAAAAATGTATAATGGTTAACATTTCAAAGGTTCTTTGTACCTAAATATTTATTCAAGCCACTAATATTTTAATAACTGTACGTGAACATGATTTCCTTTGCAATACATTCCATATCTATGTATTTCAGATATTTAAATACTGTTTTTCCTTGGATGAGATTTGTTTCATCAGACTCTCATAAAACAAGGAGGAATTAAGATACTCATTGCTGTCCTGCTAGACTTATCTTAGTGTTTCAGTTCCAGAAACTCAAACAGTATAATTTGCTTATTAGCATCTTTTTATCCAGTGCCTGTCACTTGCCAATGCTTCTCCTACAGTTTTGTCACTACCACTGTCATAGTTTCCTTTTCTTTGGCTAACAAACAGTTGCAGCATTTTGTTTGGATGTCTTCATCCAACTGCTTCTAGTTACTACTTCCATTACTATTTGTCTCACTCTCCAGAAATCACACACTCATTTAGACTTCCTTCTCTTGGACTTCATTATCTTAATGTTGCAGTCACTTCTAGTGCTAATGTTATATAAAAGCCTCCTTTGTGCATCTCCCTGCACTCCTGCTTGCTCATTCTCACCACATTCATCTAATCTTCCTCTTTTCCTTCTGAAATACCAGATAATGCCATTCACTTTCATGCCATACTTTCTGTCAAAAACTTTTTTTTCTTGTGCTTTCATCATTCCTTTTTGTTCATGTTTTATACTGTACAAAGAAACAGACAAAAATCTGGTAAATTTGACACCATGTGAAAATGGATCAAATCGACAGCCATCCAAATGTTCAGATAATATTTAAATCCTATAATAAAGAAGGATTTCTTCACATTTTAGAATTTTATTCTCATTTTTCACTCTATTCATTAATTTTATACTAGAGCTTGGGAATTATTTGCATTTTAAGCCACAAAACTAGTGTAATCTGCAGTAGAGGTTATTTATATTCCTTCTACCAATTTTAAAACCACCCTATTTTTTTCCAATCAGGTTATTTTAAGCATATGTGCTGAATAAACAAGTAGAATGTAGACAGCCTTGTCTTACTCGGTTGCAGTTTTATATTGCCACATATTTCTACTGTACATCATTTTATGTAAAGTAAGAAGTATGCTCATATATTATCATATTGTCAACTGATTACCCTCTGAAACTGCACAGTATCTGACTGTAAATTATTAAAGATATTAATGAGTGAAATGCATTCACAGCCAAAAAATTGACCAGGGACTAAGAACATTTTCATGGTCTGAAGCAATACGTGATGGTAGTCTGATTTCTCCTCAAATCACAAATTGTTCACAGTGAAGCAATAAATGCCACATTTGTCACAATTTTACACATATTTTTTCAGTTTGTCAACTGATTGCCTTATCTTATTGTTTATATTTGCAGATAATTGAACCATTTTAAATCATTGTTAGAAAATAATTGTTAGAATGGCATGCTGAATAACATCTTAATGATACTCACTGGGAACCAGGGTATTATTAACAAACGTAGGACTTTTCTTGAATTACAATTATATGTAACTTATTTTTTCTTGAATTACAATTATATGTACAATTATATGATAGTTATGCAAAATTATCTAAAGTTGAAATATGCATATGATGTTACTTAGTCGTAGGCATTTAAGGTTTTTTTTATTAATATACTCTCAATTTTAACTTCTGCTAAGTTAATATAATAACTTCCTTTTGAATATTAGAAAAATCAATGAAATATTGACATATATTTAGTATTAGTTTTTCCTCTAGAACACCAAAGTACCATAGATAATTCTTTAACTATTTTCTCCCTTTATTTCAAATACCAAGAAAGGTTAGCTTGAGAAAGAACAGCATGTAATACTACAGTGAATGCACAAAATAAGTAGAAAGAGATGGATTATTTTGGGCAGCTCTATTCATTTTACTTTCAAATCATTATTTTTGTCCCTCCTGTCATTCATTTCTGTTTCGTTCTTTTTTCTTATTTGTTTTGTTTCTACATTGAGTATAATAGAAATCTAAAATATTTTCGGATGCAAATCAATTTAGATGCTTTAAACGAAATTGCATGTATTTATCAGGTTTTACACTATATCCATGCACATTAGATCTGACATGTTTTAGACAAAATAATCAAAAAGACTGTATTTTCTAAGCAAGGGATTACCACCACTTTGGCTTGCAGACATATTTGGAACCTGAAGTGCCAAGGACACAGATAGAAATATTATGCAGGCTTTCCTATTCTCAAAATGTTTGTATTATAGAGCTGGCCAATCACAAAACACCTTGTTATTAAAATGGAAATTAATAACATTTTATGAAATTAAATTGCCAAATATAATATAAAGCCAAGATTGAGATTAAGCTACCAACATAAACAGCTCTTTTGAATCCATTGATCAGTAGCACACTGAATATCTAACTGTATCGTTCAATATTCCTTGTACCATGAAGCCAACAAATTCTATACCTAATATAAATTATGGTTTATTATTTAGTAAGATCACTCATTCATATCGAAATATATCATAGAACTGAGGTGCATACCCTTAAAAGATAGTGTTTAAATAAAAAAATTAAATCTAAAAATCCTTCAGAAAGTCACATATCCAAACTATTTTGATCAAGCCCTTCTAAATTCTTGCACAACTAAGATGTTTTGAAAGTCTACCCATGAGGAATGCTCATATCCACATACATATCTCTTTATGAGATATATTCTTGTTCTTTAAAACTGTTATTTGCTACCTTCTGAATATCAAATTGTCAAGTACATAAGGAGATTTTGCACTGCACCATCTCTTCCCATCATTCTTCCACAAGAATTCTTTTTCAGAATCCTTGCAGGAACAACAACAAAGAAGGCATCATTTCATACTGATTGGGAGAAGGTGATGGTAAACCTCTTCAGTATTTTATTAAGAAAACCACATGAATAGAGAAGACAAATTGATTGACAATACGGTGTTAGGCTCCTTAGGTTGGTGGCACTCAGCATGCCACTGAGGAAGAACTGAAGATTTTCTAAATACCAATGTGTTTTATATGGCTAGATTTTATATTGCTATATTAAAACTTTCAGACTGTCTAAATAGTGATATCGCCATACTGTGCAGGAAAAGAAAACCCAAAGCTTCAAGGAGAGAAGTACAGTGGCAACATGGAACATAAGAAACATGAATACAGGAAAGCTCAGCACAGTGGAAGATTAGCTACAGATTACCATATTAAGCACCAGCAAATTAAGATGGACTGGAGTTAAACAATTTCAGTTAGAAGATCATACAGTTTACTATTTTGGACTACCAAAGTATGATGGGGAACTTACAGCTGGGATTTATGTATGTTTTAAGGAGGATAATTGCTTCACAAAGAGATGAAGAAAGCTTTTTTGTTTCTTTTTATCAAGTATTATATTTTCAGGAATTACTGAAAAACCAGCAGAATGTCCAAACTTTCCTGTTCTACCTCTCTCATAGGGCTATTCACTAACAACCACACTAGTGAATAATGTTTGGCTACCAGCCCTTCTTTTTTCCTTCTTTCTCTCCCTTTCACTAACAGATGTAAGAATGAAATTGGCTAATTTGAAGTCCTTGTAAAGCCTTTTGTTATCCTTTTTCAAATCTCAACGTCTCTCCGCATAGGTATTGCATGATGCATCTCCTTTTAGGTATTATGCCCTGTCCTTTCTGATCTGGTGCTTTCCTTTGGGTCACTACCTTCTAGGTAAAACACATCCCTTTAGCTGGGTTTTCACTTCTCTCCCAAGGAAGCATTCAGTAGATGTCTTCACTTCTTCTTCTTGGATCAGGAACAAGCATCTGCATACCTCAATGGCCCAGCAAACAAAAAGCAACGTGTCCCTCCAGCCCCCACCATCCTGCAGTCTGTCTATATGTACTTATTGCCTTTATGCATCTCCATATCTTTTTGTGTTTGTATGCATTTCTCTTTTTCAGCTCAAACTGTGGTGTGTTTCTTTCCAGAGCTTAGCTCCTAAAACCCATATCCTAACTTTGACCAATCAAAATATTGCCGCCACAACAGTCCTGGCTAGCAGCCTGGGAAGTTCATCTGAGGGGACAGTACTATTGCTTCTTCCCATTTTTTCTTCTCCCCTTAAGTTTACACTAGTATAGCAGCAGCCTCCTTGTCTCAAATCCATATGCCGAGGACATAAAATACAAAGAAGAAGCAGTGTCAGGAAGGACATGGTAAAAAAGCATGAAATCAGTGATGGAATACTATCAAATGGATCTGTGGATAACACTTTAATATTGATGGTTAATCAAGTTAATGCTCTAACTATTGATGCAGAAAAAGAGGACACTGACAAAATTTATAGATAAGTTTAATATGAAATTGACAGAACATGCCAGCAACATGTGCTGCTTGTGATTAAGACTGAAATGCCAAAGTTAAAAATATTAAGGAGAAAAATGTAGCTGACCTGTATGGTCTAGAAAACAGAAATAAAGCTGAAAAATTACTACCAATCCAATTATTTATTCATTACTAAAATATTATTCAGAAACAGGAAGTATTTTGAAGTTATAAAACTTTATTGATAAGAAATCAATTGGAGTAATATCAAGAAGCTGCCAAGAATATATGTAAAAAAAGAATGACAATGACCAAGAAACAGAAGAAACTAAACTGGTTATCAGAACAGATAGTGGAAATTGCCAAGAAGAGATTCCAAAATCAAAAAAGTGTCAGTAAAGAATTTCAGGGACCCGTTATACAGACAAGAAACAGCATTATTGTTTTAAAACATTTCTTATAAAGACACTGATGATAGAAACCGATATAAAAAGGCAATAAGTATTTTCTAAATATTTTCCAGATCTTCAAACTGAAGATTTCAATTGTGAAGAGAATAGCCAAATAAGATCAGTTCATACAATATAAAAACAATATACTAAAATCATGTAATATATTGAAATTGGATATCAACATCCTAGGTATTTTAGAATATTTTTTATTTAGCAAACATCTAATTCTGGGTGATAAAGATCGATCAGCATTCCAGTTATTACCATGTTGGAAAGCTACAAAAATTGAATGGAGCATCTAGAAAAATATGGCAAGCAGAAAAACAAAAACAAGTAAAAATGTCTAACTAAACTTAGCAAATCATGAGAATGATACCATGATATTCATTTTAGAAGAAATACATCTGTATACCAATACCAGAGAAAAGAGATTTAATGAGTGTGCAAAGTATTACATCGTATCCCTTATTTCACATTCCAGGAAACTAATCAGCTAATACAGAGTAAGGCCCATCATAAAAGGGAAATGTCAGATTTTCAGGCTGTTTTAGAAATGGTTAATGAATAAGAAACATTATTGCTGTTGCACACTGGATAATTGAGAAAGCCAAAGAATTTTAAAAAGAAATCAATAGATGTTTCATGGACTACAGAAAGAACTTTGATTGTGACAACTACTGTATGTCAAACTGTAGAATGTCCTTGGGAAAATGGAAATTCTAAAACATCTTACTGTCCTCCAGCAAAATTTATACATAGGACGTAAATCCAGATGAAACAGGGCAAAATTCAGGTTAGCAAAGGACTCAGATAAGGCTGTATAATTTATCTTTATTTATTTCAGTCCATATGTCAACACTGCAATGATCTTGGCTGAAGCCATTTTTCTTCGTTTTGGTTGCCAAAGTACTGGGAGGGGGAATTAGTGGTTTTAAGGTTAGACTAAACAATAATTTGTCCCGTGAGAACCAAGGTCATAGCTGCCTGACTTTTGGCGGGTTGAGCCTTCTGGTAGAAAGCCTACCAAAGTATTCTATTGGGAAACGTGAACATAGTACTGGGGTGGGAAATTCAACTTTGTAACATTGTAACACTTGGAAGGGAACTCCAGACTTGGTTTCACTTTTGACTATGCCGATACTTTGTAGCCAATAAACATGTTCTTTAAGGAAACCTCTTACCTTGGAGTTCTGTTTTTACTGGTCTCATCTATCAGAACCATGACACTATATCTTCAATATATATATGAAGGAGCGGATTGCAAGAAGAGTATGGTTTGAAAATTGGAAGGACAAATATTAATAACTTGCACTATGCTGATTATGTAATAATGTTCAAATGGTTAATAATTTATTTATTTATTTATTTATTAAATTTCTATGCCGCCCTTCTCCTGGGACCCAGGGCGGCTTACAGCAACAATACAACAACAAATAAAAATTCAACAATAGCAATTAACCATTAAATCTAAAACACATTTCATTTAATCTAAAACACATTCATACCACATACAATCAGAATCAAAATACAATCAATGATGGGGAAACATTCCTAGGCCAAGGGGCAGAGTACAGTTCATACACCCCAAACCTGTCGGCATAAATGAGTCTTCAATAATTTCTGGAAAACTAGGAGGGAGGAACAGTACGAACCTCTGTGGGAAGCTGGTTCCAGAGGACTGGGGCAGCAATGGAGAAGGCCCTTGCTCTAGGTCCCACCAGATGACACTGCCTAGTAGACGGGACTCGTAGGAGGCCAACCCTATGTGCCCTAACCGGTCGCTGGGATTCATGAGGCAGAAGACGATTCCGCAAGTAACCTTGTCCATTGCCATAAAGGGCTTTATAGGTCATAACCAACACTTTAAATTTTGTTCGGAGATCAATTGGTAGCCAGTGCAGCTCACAGAGGGCTGGAGTGATATGGGCATGTCTTGGGAGACCCAAGATAGCTCGCGCGGCCGCATTCTGGACTACCTGCAGTCTCCGGACATTCTTCAAAGGTTGCCCCATGTAGAGAGCATTACAGTAGTCGAATCTCGAGGTGACAAGGGCATGAGTGACTATGAGGAGTGACTCTCGGTCCAAATAGGGCTGCAACTGGCGCACCAGGCGAACCTGGGCGAATGCCCCCCTCGCCACAACTGAGAAATGATGTTCTAAACTTAGCTGTGGATCAAGGAGGACACCCAAGTTGCGAACACTCTCCGATGGGGACAGAACTTCTCCCCCCAGGGTAATGGGCGGACAGTTGGAATTGTCCTTGGGAGGCAGAACCCATAGCCACTCCGACTTGTTGGGATTGAGTCTGAGCCTGTTGGCGCCCATCCAGACCTCAACAGCCTCCAGGCACCAGTTCATCACTTCCACTGCTTCGCTGTGATGACTCGGGGTAGAGATATAAAGCTGAGTATCATCAGTATATTAATGATAACTCACCCCGTGTTGACGGATGATCTCACCCAATGGCTTCATGTAGATGTTAAAAAGCAGAGGTGAGAGAACAGACCCCTGAGGCACTCCACATGGAAGAGGCCTCGGAGCCGATCTCTGACCTCCTGCAAACACCGACTGCGACCGGCCAGAGAGGTAGGAGGTGAACCACTGTAAAACGGTGCCCCGCACTCCAAGACCCTCCAACCGGCGCAGAAGGATACCATGGTCGATGGTATCGAATGCTGCTGAGAGGTCAAGAAGCACCAGGATAGTGGAATAACCTCTATCCCCGGCCCGCCAAAGATCATCGGTCAGCGTGACCAAAGCAGTTTCCGTGCTGTAACTGGACCTGAAACCAGACTGCTGTGGGCCCAGATAATCAGCTTCATCCAAAGACCATTGGAGTTGGAGTGCCACCACCTTCTCAACAACCTTCCCTAAAAAGGGAAGGGTGGAGACTGGCCGATAATTATTTAAAACTGCCGGGTCCAGCGAAGGCTTCTTAAGGGAGTGCCTTAAGTGCCTCCTTTAAGGGAGCCGGAAAGGACCCCTCCCTCAATGAAGCGTTAGTAACAGCCTGGACCCAGCTCCGTGTCACCTCCCTGCTAGCCGAAACCAGCCAGGAGGGGCACGGGTCCAATAAACAGGTGGCAGAACTCACAGCTCCAATGGCCTTTTCCACATCATCAGGAGTTACCCAGTCAAACTCATCCCATTCAACAAGACTAAGACGGGCCTCTGTCATCTCGACTGACTCATTGTCAGCCGACACTGCAATCCAATTGGAGTCCAAGTCAGCCCGGATCTGAACGACCTTGTCTGCGAAAAAGATGTTAAATTCCTCAGCACTGCCCTGCAAAGGTTCCTCCCTCCTCCCCATATCAAGGAGAGAACAAGTCACCTTAAACAGGGCAGCCGGGTGAGATTCCGCAGAAGCGATCAATACGGAAAGATACTGAGATCTTGTCATGATGATCACTTCCAAATAGTTCTTAATATAAGCTCTCAATTTGGTTCGATCAGATTCGGATCTGCTTTCCCTCCATTGCTTCTCTAAATGTCTCTTCTGGCGCTTCATCCCCCTGAGTTCCTCGGTAAACCAAGGAGATCTCCTGGGTCTGCTACAGCAGAGAGGTCGCAACAGCACAATCCGGTCAAGAGCCCCCGTAGTGGCCATATTCCAGGCCATCACTAGGGACTCCGCCGAACTGTGTACGAGCGAGTCCAGTAATTCCCCAAGCGCCCTTTGAAAATCCATAGGGTCCATCAGGCGTCTGGGACAGAACCATTTAATCGGTTCCGCCTCCCTGCGGGGAAGGATTGGTGTCATAAACTCAAGCCGTAGCAGAAAATGATCTGTCCATGACATAGGCAGCACTTCTAAGCCCCTTAGCTTCAGATCATACCTCAACTGCTCCGAGAGAAAGACCATGTCAGGTGTGTGTCCCCCTTCATGGGTCGGGCCCTCAATTACTTGTGTCAGGTCCATGGTGGCCATGAACCCCGTGCCAACCCAGAGGACTCACCGAGTGGCGGCACATTGAAGTCCCCCAAGACTATAAGTCTGGGGAGCTCAACCGCCAACCCGGCTACCTCCTCGAGTAGCGTGGGCAGGGCTGTTGAAACGCAGCTGGGAGGCAGGTACGTAAGCAACAAGCCCACCTGTACACCTAGGTCCAACTTCATAAGGAGGGACTCACAACCTGATATCTCAGTAGCAGCGAGTCTGCGCAGCCCAAGTGACTCCTTAGCTATAATCGCCACTTCTCCTCCCCTTCCCTGGGGTCGCGGATGATGCCATACCTGAAACGCAGCTGGACACATCTCAGAGAGGGGAACTCCTCCTTCTGGGGTCAGCCAGGTCTCAGTCACACATGCCAGGTCGGCCTCCTCATCCAGAATTAAGTCCCGGATGAGGAGAGCTTTATTTACCACCAACCTGGCATTGAGCAGCAGCAAATGATATTGTGAACAGGTAAACTAATTCTTATAATATAGGTCATTCTAAAAAAAATCTTCAATAAGATTTTCATAGATAATTCTAGGTACTCATCATAGCTATTCACTGTTCAACACATAATACTTAAGGCAGTGCTATGACTAGGATAGTGATAAGTGCTCTCTTACACAAAAAAGTGGGATTTCAACCCATATTTAGCAAAACGTTCGAGGGATTGATCTTTTTCTTAGATTTGTCATAATCAATCAGAATTTGAGATGGCATATCAGATGGAGTATACTTGAATAGTATATTCATTCATCATTCATCCCAGGTATTATTGATATTATGCAAACTTGAGCTGAGTTTCTATAAGCAATATATTACCATAAATTGAGAATGTAGCTATTCCTTATTTTTTGAAGATCACTATGATGATCAGTCAAGATTTTAGTGTCTAAATAATGCAGTCAGGTAGTTGAGATGCCTTTTAAAAAGTACATTCACTCTTACAATTCCTTTTAGCAGCTTGATACTTGTGCATGTTGGCAGTTGCTTCATTAAGATTCATTATTATGTACACAACACATCCTCTTCAATGGCATTGCCATTTTCTATCTCAAAGAAAGCTAATAACATTTCAAAATGCAATTATAACTTTTCAACAGAAAGTGCAACCTGTGTTTGGATAATCTAGCACACTCACCAACAGCACACCAAAGCTAATAAATTCTTCTCATGTCTTCATATTAACACACCTACCAGCAATGTCAAGATGTTAGTTTAAAGAATTTCAAATCTGCAACAGTTCAATAATCTGGTTGGCAAGAACTGACAAAGCTAATTAACTGCCTGAAGAAGATTCTTTATAAATGAAATCGCTTCTGTCTGAACACATTTCCAAGAGGAATAAAATGTTATTTTTTTCCATCACATGTTCTGTCTTTCCTGTCTTCTTAACCTCACATACCATATTTCTAATAAGAGGGAAATCACCAGATATCCTTTCAGCATTGTTCCAATAGTTCACTTTTATTATTTATGATACAATATAAGTTGTTCACAGCTTTTGAATGGTTCCCTTGCAGCCATCATTAGTTCTATTGGGTGACTTATTAGGATATTATTCAGCTTTAAGAATGCTTTGTATATTCAAATGCATATTTGGTCTTTTGACCTGAAAGGAAAAAATATATGTTTACAAACACAAATGCAGAAAGAAACAGTTTAAGCAATTTAGATTTTAAATATCTAAATAACTCTGGGCGATAAAAAGACCTATTGTAATATTCTTTGCTTTTCCCACAACAACAACCCTGTAAGGTGAGTTGGGCTTAGAGAGAGTGACTGGCCTAAAATCACTCAGCTGCCTTTCATGTGTAAACTGGGACTAGAACTCACAGTTTACTGATTTCTAACTTAGTACCTTAACCACTAGACCAAACTGTTCATTTTAAATGTGGCTTACAAGTTAATTTATTATTTTAAAAAATGTAAACATAATATGTGTAAGCTACAATAAGTGGATCTCATTCAGTATATTTTGTGGGAGTCTAAAATTTGGTAATATCTTTTAATAATGTAGCAAGCCAAATATAATCCCTTTCACTCTAGCTTCTAAGGGACTTCAATATCTACATATTATAAATTAACAAATATACTAAAAGGGAGAAGTTAAAAAACCAAATCGTTATTTTTTTCTTCCTTTATCTTTTTTCTCTCTTGATTTGTATTTTAATTCATGTTAAAATTGTATTGCTTATAAATTTGTACTAAGATGGAACTGTGTTGAAATTCCCATGATGGATCTTAAAATCTATCAGAACTAGCAGAAATGGCAAAACAAACCTGTTTGGTCAGGGGGAAAAACATGCTTTTTTAAAAAAACTGGGAAATATTTTATAGACATTTTGTTAAAAAAAGAAAAAAAAATGAAAGGATGGTTTATAAATTTAACATTTGAAACAGATGATAAATAAGAGGTTGAAGGGATTTCTGGAACTGTTAAGATGGAAGGGAGATTATAGGTTTGGTAATGTCACTTGCTTCTTCAGAGATTACTTCCTTGTTGTGGCGAAGGGGCTTGCATAACTCAATGAAGCTATGAGCTATGCTATGCACGGCCACCCAAGACGGACAGGTCATAGCAGAGAGTTCTGACAAAATGTGATCCACTGGAGAAGGAAATAGCAACCCACTCCAGTATCTTTGTCATGAAAACCCCATGTACAGAACCAAAAGGCAAAAACATATGATGTTGGAAGATGAGCCCCTCGGGTCGGAAGATGTCCAATATGCTACTGGGGAAGAGCAGAGTGCTAGAACTAGTAGCGCCAGAAAGAGTGAAGTGACTGGGCCAAAGCTGAAAGGACGCTCAGCTGTGGATGCATCTGGTGGTGAAAGGAAAGTCCGATGCTGTACAGATCTTTTCTCCATAGGAACCAGGAATGTAAGATCCATGAATCAAGGCAAACTGGACGTGGTCAAACAAGAGATGACAAGACTGAACATCAACATCTTAGGAATCAGCAAACTAAAAGGTACAGGAATGGGTGAATTTAATTCAGAGGACCATCAGGTATACTACTGCGGACAAGAATCCCTCAGAAGAAATGGAGTAGCCTTCATAGTCAATAAATATCTAAACAATAAATCTGGTATATAGTTTTATTTATAAACATTTCTGGAGTAAAAGTTTACACTTATTAATGGTGTAATAGAATATATTAGCCATATGATAGTTTAGATTTCCTGGTTTTTTAAGACTTATTAGTTACCCATCTCCACTGCATTGCTTATATTGGCTTTTTTTAATCTTTTCTCCATTTTACTATACTTTATATATTCTTTTAAATATGTATTTGTATTAACATTATTTTTTTCTTTTTTCTTTGAAATAATAATAAGAAATAAATAATAAAGGGGAAGAGAACAAGCACCAAGATGCAACAATTTGGTTAATAATAGGAAATGTTGTCCTCTTCAGCTTTTCCTTGGTTTGGCAATCAGAAAAAAACCTGATTTAGAAATAACAATTAATGTGAAAAAATGAAGAGAAACCTCATAAGACCTGAGCACATCTTCCTTTATCACATACCAACATCCCCCCCCATGGGACCTAGCATTTAATCACAATAAGACAGTAGCATGCCAGTCAAAGAAGATACAATACCAGTAATCAACATATCCTGCAGATCATGTTACCTAGTCTAGTAATGAAATGTCTGGAAGAAAAGAACCAAACTCAGAGAACATCAGCAATTCAACCTTGAGCGACATATATTCTCCATTGTTGCAATTTCTGAAAATTTCCATTTGATGAAGCTGCTGTCATTTCAAATGACTAGAATCAATTTTACAATTGCTTTTCAGTTTGAGTGCCTGTCTTTTTGTTTTTCTGTTATCTAATTAGTCTATCTATGTTGGTTTCTATGTACATGTAGAGTATGTACATGTGAATATGCACAACATTTTTTTTATGTTATTTTTTTAGCTCTACCTTTAAGAAAGACATAGGTTTTATATTGTGGAATAGATTATTTGAAAAAAAATAAGCTCTCTATTACATGACA
Organism: Bothrops alternatus; assembly: GCA_034064705.1. NCBI lineage: Eukaryota > Metazoa > Chordata > Lepidosauria > Squamata > Viperidae > Bothrops > Bothrops alternatus. Next base: position 2,769,011 of record JARGCV010000081.1, on the reverse strand, counting down.
ACCTATAATGACTCTTAATGAAACCTGCAAACAGCTGTTGAAAATTCCACTTGAATGGACCTTTCTGTATATCAGTAGCTTAGGACACTTTTTTACACTTCAGTTGCTGAATCATCTGTTCATCATACATACAATTTGAAAAATGAAAATGGAACACTAATGCAGTTTAATCAGTTTTCATTACATATTTTATTTTCATCAGAATTGTAATATGTTCTTATTGAATAGGTACATTATGGAGCATCATATCAAGCCTTCACCTTTTTAAAATAATGTTATATTTCCAAGCAGAAAATGAATGTTACTATACCAATGTTCATTGCATTCATGACATTTTAAAAAAGACGGATGGCCTGTAAATTGCTAAGAATTAAATCAAGTCAGTAATGTTCCATCTTCCACCATTAATACTTAGAAATTCAATACATAGTTTAAATTATCTTCATCCTTTTATATTATGATTGGGATCAAAATAAATGTATGAAATCCAGATTTACAGTGCATCCTTGTATGCATTATTCAAAGTTAAGTAGAAATCAATGGGAAAAGTTAGTCATAACATAGGTCCAACTTATTTCATTGGCAATTCAATTCTAATAATGTCAGTTTTATGTCAGTTTATGTCAGTTACTAACCAAAACTGTGTGAGTTGACAAAATGATTAAATAATTAAGCAGTTTCTATTTCAAATCAATTAAAAAGAGCATAGAATTATTACAAGATCAACAAAGCAGTTTACACTCTAGTTTGACAGATATACAAATATTTAGCCACATTTAAGGACATTAAACTTATTTAAAATAAATGAAAACTGGTACTTTGACAATAGAGAGTCATCCCAACACAACTGTTTTTCAGTTATTTTATGGTTATTTTATCATTGGCTTGAAAAATAATAGATGTTTTATCTTTAGTCAGCATAATGCTCAAGTTGAATAGTTTTGCTTTCTTACCCTGAGATTCAAAGCCCATTTCAAGGCCTCTATTAAAAAATTTAAATAAAAAATAAATAAATAAAATTAAAAATTTAAATTAAGAAAAAAACAAGAGAAAATACTTTTACTGCTATGTCATAAAAGTATTTACCTTTTGATAACCAATGTACCATTATCAATATCCCATTGTGTTAACTAAGATATCCAGGTTCACAGTTTCATTGAATCTCTCTCCCACACAATCCCAAATTTACAATAATTATAAGTATTGTTTATAGGTTTATGTGGAAAGTTTTCATGTTATATTATATCCAGTATTCTAGGCCAGGGTTTTTCTACATTTGCACCTGGCAGGTGGTACGCAACCCTGCCTACCTTAGACAAGTGTAGCAGGGGGAGGGAATGAGCTAAAGTGGCACAGCACAGGACTTGCCATGAGAGAATCATCAGGAGCTGAAGGACAAAGGCCCCCAGGATTGGCACTTCTGGCACACCTAGAAGAGAAAGGAAGAGGAGGGTGGAGATAGGAGAGGATATAAAAGGAGACAGTTTTCATGAGAGAGGGAGACACACACACACACACACACAAAAAAAGGCACTGGAGAAACAGCCAGAAGAGAAAAGGCTTTTGTCAGAGAAGCAGTGAAAAAGAGAGAGGAAAGTCTTTGGGGGAGATGTGTGTGAGAGAGAGGAAATGCTTTGGGGAAGAAGTATGTGTGAGAGAGGAAAGGCTTATTGAGAGAAGTGTGTGAGAGAAAGAGAGGAAAGGCTTTTTGCGAAAAGTGTGTGTGTGTGTGTGTGTGAGAGAGAGAGAGAGAGAGAGAGAGAGAGAGAGAGAGAGAGAGAGAGAGAGAGAGAGAGAGAGAGAGAGAGAGAGAGAGAGAGAGAGAGAGAGAGAGAGAAGCTTTTGGGAAAAGAGTGTGTAAGAAAGAGGAAAGGCTTATTGGGAGAAGTGTGTGTGTAAGAGGAAAGGCTTTTGGGGGAAGTGTGTTTGTGTGTGTGTGTGTGTGTGTGTGTGTGTGTGAGAGAGAGAGAGAGAGAGAGAGAGAGAGAGAGAGAGAGAGAGAGAGAGAGAGAGAGAGAGAGAGAGAGAGAGAGAAAGGAAAGGCTTTTGAGAGAAGTGTGTGTCCAAGAAGAAAGGCTTTTGGGAGAAGTGTGTGTGAGAGAAAGAGGAAAGGCTTTTTGGGAGACGTGTGTGTGTGTGTGTGTGTGTGTGTGTGTGTGTGTGTGTGTGAGAGAGAGAGAGAGAGAGAGAGAGAGAGAGAGAGAGAGGAAAAGCTTTTGGGAGAAGTGTGTGTGAGAGAGAAAGGAAAGGCTTATTGGGAGAAGTGTGTGTGTAAGAGGAAAGGCTTTTGGGGGAAGTGTGTGTGTGTGTGTGTGTGTGTGTGTGTGTGAGAGAGAGAGAGAGAGAGAGAGAGAGAGAGAGAGAGAGAGAGAGAGAGAGGAAAAGCTTTTGGGAGAAGTGTGTGTGAGAGAGAAAGGAAAGGCTTTTGGGGGAAGTGTGTTTGTGTGTGTGTGTGTGTGTGTGTGTGTGTGTGTGAGAGAGAGAGAGAGAGAGAGAGAGAGAGAGAGAGAGAGAGAGAGAGAGAGAGAGAGAGAGAGAGAGAGAGAGAGAGAGAGAGAAAGGAAAGGCTTTTGAGAGAAGTGTGTGTCTGAGAAGAAAGGCTTTTGGGAGAAGTGTGTGTGAGAGAAAGAGGAAAGGCTTTTTGGGAGACGTGTGTGTGTGTGTGTGTGTGTGTGTGTGTGTGTGTGTGTGAGAGAGAGAGAGAGAGAGAGAGAGAGAGAGAGAGAGAGGAAAGGCTTTTTGGGAAATGTGTATGTGTGTGTGTGTGAGAAAGGCTTTTGGGAGAAGTGTGTGTTTGAGAGAGAGGAAAGGCTTTTTGAGAGAAGTGTTTGAGAGTGTAGTAAGTGGGTGTACTTTATCACTTTTTTCTTTTTTTATCAAGTTTTTGACAGCTTGTTAAGCCATTGATGCTACTCAAATATTGTTATGTCCTAAAGGTGGTACAATCTGTGAAATGGTTGAAAAGCCCTGTTCTAGGCAATATTTCCTATCATAAAATATTAATCAGGTAGAAAGAAATATTATTCAATAAATTTCAAAGAACTTTTGTATTTTTGTAAAAAAGCAAAATGTAAGCATATAATAAAAGTATTGCTAGATCAAGTTAGAAATTCATTACATTTAGGATTTCTACACAGACCTTCAGAAAGCCTAAGACAAGATGGCTAGATGCTATAGGACGGGGGTTCCCAACCAAGGGTGCAAGACGCTATTCTAGGGGGTGTGAAAACTTGGGTTTTCAAAACTATAGTGTATATGCATAATTCGTTGACATTATTTTGAACTTTTTAAGGGGTGTGAGAATATATCAGAAGCATTCTAGGGGTGTGAAAGAAACTATTTAAAGGGAGTTGGTATTTTGTCCAACAACATTTGGACAATTTAGACTAATTCCCTAAACTTGAATGAGATCCAATTTGGTATGCAGAAAGAAACTGGGAAATAAAGATTAAGATCAACATTTGGACTAATCCAGCCAGAGAAAACAAAAGCATATTCTCCCAAAACATCCTTATGAAAAATCAGTTAATCAGTGATTCAGAACATTGATGACTGTCTAGTCTAATCTCTCCTCCCTCCTAATTATGTCACCCAAGTTCTGGGGTCTGGTAACACAAGGGGAAAGCAGAATGCATTACTTAATTACATTGAAGAAAATATAGACATCTCTTGTAGCCACTGCTGATAAAGTTTAGAAATAATAGTCATAGACATTTGCACGTTTTCTCTACTTTGATGAAAGTAAAAATAACATTTGACCTGATATTGTATCCATTTTTCAAAATCACTCAAAAATAACACAAAAGGGTTTAGGAAAACCATTAGACACTTCATTTATTACCCTTGGAAGCAATTTATTTAACCCTGGAGTTTATTCTCTAACCTTGTTTCTATTAATATTAAACTTCAGTTCTACTCCTTCATTCTTCACTTCACAGTTTCACAAGCGGAACACATACTCTCTTGTTAGAAGAGATTGAGGTAAAAGCTTTCCTTTTTCTTTATTACCTCTTAGTATTTTCCCCTTCCACATATAAGATACTGATTTTCTTTTTTAGGTGAGTTGTTTGCCATTATTGCATCAATCTAAGTTAAGCTTTAACTTTATGACACTTCTATGATTTTGTGATACCTCTCCATATTCTTCCCTGATGAACTGTTCCTCTTTCCATCTCCTTTATATGTATATTTCTTCATCACATTTTTGGGCAGCCACACTGGTTCTCTGATAGCCCTTTTTTTCTATTATTGTAATTATTTACAATTGAAGTTTGAGTGTCTTTTTTAAAAACAACGCTACTCCTCTTATTAGCTTGTTCTGTCATTCAATGCGAGTTATTTTAATTTATTATAATATGGTTTTAAAGTCTAAGATCTGTGTTAGATACATTAATATTATGAAAGACATAAAAATTCTATTTTTGCTATTAGAGATGGATATCATGAAATATTTCCTTTTGCAAACACATGCTGCCTTGAACCATTAAATTGAACCTGTCTGCCAAAAATGAATCACTGGCAAGCCTAGGGTTTCAGTTTTTAATTAGAAAATGTATGTGTTTAAACATTGTGAAATCAAATAGTGCATACTGTTGTGAAGAGACATGACTCTTAAGCAGACATTTTCTTAATGGAGGTAGTGAGGAATGGCAGGGAGCTGGGGGAGAATGCATGTTTAATTGGTGACAATGATTATTTCAGACTTTTGAGGATCAATCATACATTTGGAAAAAGTATAATTTCTAAAATTTAAATGAATATTTGTGGCAAAGTAAAGTTTAATGCAAAGCTATTGTCTTAGTTCTTCTGAGATTTTCTTTACCCTTTTAGAGAGATATAACCTGGTGCTAAGTTAATGTTCCTTCAAAATTCCGAAAGATAAGTGGAAAATAGATTGTCAATGGATACTTGGAAAACAGTTTTTTCTTTTATGTTTCTCTTACAGTCCCTCAAAGAGTTGAGTTGAAAAAATACAAATAGACACAAAATGCCTATATTTATAAAGACATTGATTATATTAATTTAACATTTATAAAAGTTTTTTTAAATTATCTTTGTATATTATTTTTACATTAGTATATCCACTTGGATGAAATGTTTTGGCCTTCGCCATTCTATTTTAAATGCTAATGCCCAAATCTTGCTGGCTTCCAGCAGCATCCAACAAACTCATTTTGCTCTTTGCTTTGCTTGCTGACTATGTATAAACATAGGACTCATATTAACATAGGACTCACATTCTCATAGAAGGAACAGCATATGCAGAATTTGCCAACAGAAGAAGTCTTAGAAAGCTTAGGATTGATAAATTACCATCAGAAATAATTAATATGAGTGATGGGAGAACTGTCTGGGACTAATATTGTTACAATGGCTAAAGTTGGCTAGGCAGCTCATGTGGCAGCTGAAAATGGACCACTGGACAAATCACCTGCACATCCCATCTGTTATGTTTTCTGTTCGATGCAATATTGAAGAAGCAGTTGGTGAAAAACAACTCTCTTTATTTTAGAGTCAAAACCGAAAATGAACAATCAATGCTCCACCCATACTTATACACTCAGCCTAAAGGCGGCAGCCAATAGGAACACAGTATTCTCTCGCTTAAATGCATAATAAGTTGTCTGCAGACAGAAAGTCTGGCTTGTTGGTCAGTGGCCAGCTAACCGGTTTTTTTATAGCATCTCAATTCTCAGACTTTACTCAATACATTATACCATCAGTACTTGGATGTGCTAGAAATGACACAAAAGATAGGGATAGGAAAGTTCCATTATTCCACATATTCTGTTGAAGGGATTTTATTGTGCTTATGATTTTAGTATGTTTAAGTTTGACATTAGCATTTATTTTATATCTAGTAACAATTTTATATTGATACTTATAGTGTTATCATGTAATCATTGTTTTGTTATTTTGTAATCATTATTTTGTAGTGAATTGCTTGATCAGATGCTTTATATATATATATTGGAAAAGTAAGGGCTTCATGCTTTAGGTATAAGTGATTGCTTATATGAAAAGAGCACAGTAAGGGGAAGGGGGAAAGGAGTTACGGATGGAGCCTGGGTTGCTGTGTATGAGTCATCATCTAAGAATTGTTTTTTTGTGCCATCTTATGCCAGGTACCAAGACCTGATCTCTTTGTTCTGAAAAGGTATAAAAGGTGGAAGACATCTTTTCTGGTTGTTGCCTTCATCTCTCTACCAGCCACAAAGAGAGATGGGGTCACCCAACTCTATTTTGATCAAAATAAAAGTTGTTTGCTTGCTGAAACCTCGACTCAGGAGTTTCTTTGGCTCTTTTAAATTCCTGAGTAATGCTGGGGCAATTGTGAGGCTAAGTGGAAAACCTTACACTGTGAAAGTAACTATAGATCTATCAATATTATTGTATTATGGCACAAAACAATACAATGGTATTATGGCACAAAACAATCCTTATTAGCTGCATTGCTGACATTCATTTCAGTTACAATAGCAATTGGTATCATAGTAGGGTTTTTTTTAACATAAATGTGTAGCTTTTGTTAATTCTGAATCAGCTTTCAATAGCTTCTTTCAAGGCTGGACAGTAAATTTCTGTTGGTGCTGTTGCAGGAGCGAAGTTATCCGCCTTTATGATTTTTATGCCTGTTCCCTCCAACTTGACAAACAGTAAAATCCTGGCTCTTATTCATGTGTCCCCTACAGTGATCTATTAATAACTGAGTCAAAAGACACGCTCTTGGTTTACTATATTAGAGTGAGACTAGCTGGTGGCAGCATGTATGTTGTCTATCTAAAAAGACAGATTGTTGGCAACATGACAGCTGTTGACTGCTTAGTGGTTTAAGCAATACTAAGGCCCTTTATACCCTGCGGTAATCCTATAGGAGAGCTGGGAATCAGCCAAGCCTCAGGTATAAAGAATGTGTCTATTTGTGACTTCTTTTCTCGGCTTCTTTTTTATATTTTATGACAATATTATATTTTTATGAAAAAGGAAAGCTAAAGAAAGGGAACAAAAACAAGTAACAGAAAATTGTGATGGTTATTCCTACTGTATGATTGCAGACTTGATTTTTTAAAAATATGTTTGATGGATGTACCCTGTCTATTACATGATTGCTATATTGCTGTTTTATTTAATCTATTGGAGCAATTGATAAATGCAGATGTAGCCTTTCCACTATGAGTCTTTCCATCTTCATCCCAGCTTCTTGGTTTTAGGCTCCCAGTAGTTTGATTCTGATATTATAAAGTTAAGATGAAGTAGATATTTTGGATAAATGGGAATGCATGCAAAGCAGCTCTTTTTCAGACTTGGATGGTTGCTTTGCAAGCCACTCCTCATTGTCTTTCTATATCAGTGCATGCATAGCTAATTACCTGAAAAAGTTATGAAGTGGGTTTTTCAAAGGATTCTCACAGCTCTCTTTCTGAATATGCCCAGTTCTCATTGAATTTGGTCTACTTTGCTCTAGGTTCTCTTATGTCTGAGAATTAAAAACTGTATTTTGTTAATAACACTGCAACAGTTTTGGATTGCAGTCACAATGGAAATAATAGCATACAATTATAAAAATAACCCCAAACCTACTTACCTATCATATAACTTTATTTAAAAGACTACAGTAAACAATTGCATACCATTCCCAGCATTTGTTCACATTAATCTGTTCGTTTGTTCATCAATCAATCTGCTTTATTAAATAAATATGTTTTCATATCCTTTTAGATGACTATATTTAAATGTTAGAAATTAAGCAGCTATGATATGAATGTAAAACTAAAAACTAAAATTAAAATCCTAAAACCAAATAATTTTCTGATTGCCTATTTACGACAATGCTATCCTACTACAAACTTCATATAACAGTTTGGAATATTTTTTTCCTAGTGCGATTACAGAACTGCATGGGTGATACATTTGAGTGTAATTACAGTGAAAGGATCTGCAGATGTTCTGAAAATTTGTCCCTTATGTATCTTGAATACTGTAGACATGAAAAGAGATTTGCATTGACACTGTGGCAGAAGGAATACAAACTACGTTTAGGGAAGGAGAGATTTATGTCTTTAAAAAGATGTTACTTTGTGGTGCACTTAAAAAAAGTTCTTGGATCTTTAAATGCTCCTGGTTTTTTTTCATGCTCATCATTATAAATTTTAATCTGCTTTAAAAGAAACTAGAGAGATATTTAGCAGATGACATGAAACCTCGTTAATGCCTCTGGAATAGAACGACTTACATAAGTGACCCTCAAATATTTCTTCCTTCTATTAGGCCAAATCAGCTGGAACAAAGAAGTCATACCATTGATGCAGGCTGCACCCCTCCCCCATTCTTTATACTCATTGTTTTTTTTAAAAAAGGGAAAAGCTAATCTTGACTTAGGGGACTAAATACCTATTGAAATTTTAAGATGTCTCTGAAATTTTATAATTAGTGGAGCTCTTGGTGTTCTCTGAGCTTAGTTGTTTGCCTACAGATGCTTCATTATCCTACTAGGTAACATCATCAATTCAAATGAGTGTATGGTTTCCACCCTGTTTATATACAGTAGCTTGCTCCACCAGTTTTAGTGTTGGTTGGGATCTTTTCTTTGGTAATTCTTTGATTAGAGCTTTGTTTTATGCTTGACTATTTTCCTGTCATTAATCCGTGGTTTGGATTGCTGGAGAAGATGTATTCTGTTTTTTATGTTTTCTTTTTAGTTTTTTGATGATCTCTTTTGAATCACAGCTCACAGTTTCCCAGCTGAAATTAATGGTAGAGTACTCCATGTGTCATGATATTAAAGAATTTTTATCATGTCTTCTTATTGCTAGTTGGTATTCATGGACGCATTCTGCCTATCCTGCATAGACCATCTAAACAAAATAGAAACCCATACAACATTATTAAAAAGTGCCTAACATTTAATCTACTACAGCATAACAAACACAAGTTATGAAAAGGAGAACCATACATCAAAAAAAAATCAGAAACAACCAAGATATTTTTGCAACCACACAGCATTACTGTAGCACGCAAACACACCAATTAATTTAAAGTCCTCCAAAACATCTTTAGTAACCCAGAAGATCCACTAGCCTAAGAAGAAAAAAAAATAGGTCCTTCTGCAACATACAGTGCAACGACTGTAAGAGCCATTTCCTGTTTGTTCAATTTCCTATTTGTTTTTATTATTGTATATACAAAATGAAGCATACAAACATATATGCAAGTTCTTTCCATGCCTATTGTTTTATATTATATTTCTATTACTGTTTATACTGTTCAACATTCTCTGTGCTATATTCTACTATTATTGTACTATAATCTATACTATCCTAAAGGAAATCAACCTTCTTAGGAAGGACAGATATTAAAGCTGAAACTCAAATACTTTGGCCACCAAATAAACCCAGATTTTAGGAAGGATTGAAGGCAAAAGGAGAAGAATGAAACAGAAGACAATTAGATAATGTCATCAATGCAATGAATATGAATTTGTACAAACTCAGGAGACAGTGGAGTACATGGGGTCCTGTCTGCTATGGTCCATGGAGTCACAAGTTGAATGTGGCTTAGCGACTGAACAAAAATCTATACTGTTACTTCTATGCTATATTATATTATTTCTACCTCAAGTATACTATTACTACAGCTATTATACTACCATTATTACTAGTATACAACTGTATTTAACTCTTAAAAACTCTGGTCTATCTTTAAATCTTTTCTCTAATCACTTATTCCCTGTTTTTCTTCTTTCTTAATGGCCAGCTGATAAAATTGGCCTCTTCTCAACATTATGTTTGGCTTGTTTTTGCTGTGATTCTTCTTTTTCCTCCAAACCCTTCAACTTGTATGGAGAAAACTCCTTTTATTTGGTGGTGGTGGCAGTGGCAGTAGTGATGTGGTTGTGGCAGCTGATGCTGCAAAACACACACATCTTCTTTCTCCTCTCCCCTGTTTCAAGTTACAGCTTCTATAACCCATTTGGTTGTGCTGACACTGGGGAAAAAGCTCAAATCAGGGAGAAAGGCAGCATAGGTGCCTGCAATTTTCTCAGCAGCCCGTTCTTCCATAATTCCTTCTTTTTACTTCCTACCATCTTAATCTTCAGACCATTCAATGTTGTAAAACCTTTATTTCTTTTCAATTTTTTTATGCTTTCTCACAAAAATCATCCAAGCTTTAACCTCTTTTGTAAATCCAATATACAATAATTGTCCAAGTCACTCTCTTGATTTATTATTTGTAATTCTCTTTTGATTTTTAAAGCATCAATCAATTTCTTTTGGTATGTTCAATGAAACATCTTTTTCCATGTTATTCTTGTAGCTTTTCATTTGTAGATCCACTTTTTGTATTAACTTACTCTCTCTTGTCAAATAAAACTTGCTCCTCTTTTACCATTTCTTTTAAAGCATCTTTTTGATACAGTCTAGTAATAGAAGCAAACATCACTACTGACACTGTAATTAATTTCTGGTTCCATTTTTTAAATATTATTCATTGTTTACAATATTTTAATATTTCTGTGTTTTCTTCTGCAGCACATATACTATACATTTGTATGATTTTGTAATTGTTAATCAGGTTTGTGTGCTCTTCTCCTTTTAGTACAATTTTTAGTTCCTTTTAGTTTCAGATTTGTTTATCTCTTTTATGTCTTAAAGAAATTGGATGGGTTTTTATACCATCAGGGTCTCTTGAGGTTGTTTCCTGTTCCTGTTTGAGGCTTTGTATTTCCTGCGTCATGTACTTTGACCTAAATCTGAGTGTACCCTTTTGGTATTGGTGGGTTAGTCCTATTATGTCTCCTGTCCTTAGAATTTGGGTGGGGGTATGTAGATTTTAGGTCTCTTTGTCTTCCTAATATCTTCTGGCTCCAACCTTCCTGAATGGATTGTTACATCTGCATTTCTAAAAGCTGGCCATTGCCTAGTTTCTGCTTGGGGGAGAGGGGCTGGGGTTGATTTCTGGGGGTTGGTTTCTGTCTTTTTAAAGATCTTCTCCATTATTTCTTTGGGGAAATATATTCTGCCTTTTTAATATTCCCCAAAATATTTCTTTCTCTAGATTCTTCTCACATTCCTATGGGGAGGATTCTTTATAATTAATTCCAAAATCTTATTTTAAATTTATCTGGACCCTTAAGCCATTTATAATTTTCTAAAATCAAAGGCTTAATTAGCTTTTTGCTGTTTATTTCAAATTTTTAACTTAATAAGCTTATAATTAAAATGTTCTTTCATTAAGGATTGAAGGTAGACTCACCTGATGTTTTCAGATTTGTTAATCCAAAGATTTCTAATCGCTGAAAAGTAGCTAATAAGCAGTTTCTGACTGGAAAAGGAATTATGCAAACTTAGTGTACTTTTAAAGGCAACAACCACAGGTTGAAGAAGATAGCTACACCTTCATCTCCCAATGCTTAAAACCTGCCAGATACTGCTTTCTCCTCATTATAAGTAACTCTTTGGAATACATGAGGAAATCTTAAATTGTCTCTTTGTCCAGAGTTGTTTGTATTCTCTACTTTTTTCTTTTCTTTTCCACTTTTTGTTCCTTATTTCTTTCCTTTAGTTAGTATACGTTTTTAAATAGTTTTTACTATTGCAATTATATTTTAATAAAATTATTTTTTTTAAAAAAAAGGGAAGGTAATGTGAAAAAATATACTCAGCCAATGAAATTCTTCAGAAAAATTAAAATGTGCATATAGAGAATCAAAGTAAACCTCTGATGATAATACAGTAAGCCCTGAATTTAGCAGAATGCAGGTACAATATACAATATCTACTATGCATTTAAATCCTATTCATAAAATGTGTAAAATACATTGAAGATGCATTAACTGTATAAAATATGTATGCATAAAATATTCAGATTTAATAAACATTCTACCAAATGTCTGATTTAACAGACATTTTGCCTTCCTCCAATTAATCCATAGATTCAGGGGTTATGATGGTCATAAAAATATCCACCTTGTGAAATGAGGTTTTTTTAGTGTAAAATGTTAAATACCAGTCCCTTTAAAAAAATATAATAGAAGCACATGTTATAGAATGAACTATTTTTTCCATGACAATAGTAATTACTATTCATATAGCTCTCATCAGTTATTCAAACAAATGCTGAATAAATGGACATATTTGCTAACCACTGATCATAATTCTCTCATATGGTGATTGCTTAGTTAGGTAAGCACCCCATATAAAATGTTTTGGAACCATATTGTAGGTCAAATTGCAATTATAAAAAAATAATTTTTGCAGTTCAAGAAGGCTAAATCAGAAATAGATACTGGAAAAAGCACTGGAACGCTATTGCATAATAATAGAATTTTAAAAGCTGCCAGTTACTCTGTATCACCTCTCATACCATGTAGATTCAAGTTAGGTTTATTTTGAGTTTCTTTCTCTCATTCCCAACTTTCCAGGTCTGAAATGTCCTTTATTGGTGCTTTAATCTGGTAACAGTTCTTGTATTCCACAATCAATGTCAATCTTTGCCTTCACTATAGAACTGAAAGAGAGGAAGTTTTAGGCTATGATGTAACCATCCACTTTACCACAAGATTTATGCTTCTGATTCTGCTGCCATGTTTATATACCTTTACTCCAAAATGTTATATAAATAAAATGTTATATAAATAAAAATATTATAAATTGTTATAAAAATAATTCAGAGCGGAAAAAGAAACCTGTTGTTGAGTACTCTTCAGGTGGCCAAACATAGTCTATCATATTTTAGAATCAAGTGAAATATAGCTATGGTCAGTAGATTTTACCATTTTACCCGAAATAAAGAAAAAGTGGAAAAAAGCAAGGAACAAAGCAGAAGGAATCAGAATTTACAAGCAAGAATAAATGGAAGGGACCGCCTGTCACTTTTGGGACATTGCAACAGATCATACTTGATATGATCAACTCTTGTTGTTCAATAATTTAGTTAGTTCTTACTCTTCATAACTTGATGGACATTAGGTTCATCTGTTCAACTAGTCAGGGCCAAAATTGTAGCACAGAAGCCGAAGTCAGCGCCTTGGTCATTTTAAGCACCAAGAACAATTTGCCTATCTTTATTCCTTCTTACAGTATTATCATTAAATCTTGAATTAAATACTGATTTCTGCAGCAAGTGTAATAGCAAACTGGATGCTGCATTCAGAATCTGGGTTGTTGATGTGGACTTGATTTGAGTTGGCACTGAGAGAACTACTTATTCTGTCTGCCCATAAATGAAATAAACTGTGACTAAATTATAATCCCAATATTGGTTTCCAGTATTTCTACATGAATGCCCAGATCTTTAAAAAAAATGCTTTGGAACAATACTATTGTGTTTCATATTTCTAGTGATCTGTGACGCAATACACATATTTTCATCTTTCTATTGCTAATACAGTTTAAAAATGCATGCAGTTTACAAAAGTGATAGTGGTGCTTGATTAAAGAAACAGTTGTCTCATGTGAGCTGATTACAGTTTACACAATGGCAGAATCTAAATCCTTAGCTGATAATACCTTTGAATTCATAACTGCAATTAAAAGAGTGCCTTGGTTTATAAAAAAAAAACATTGGTACTTACAGTGTATCACAAGAAACAATACTAGATTTGAATCAGCCACATAATCCTCCTCCTAGAATATTAATCAGGGTCTCTCAGGTCTAACTTAGTGAAGACATTCCCCTTAGCCAGATGGGTTAATACATCCTTTAGGAGGGGAAGGAGGTATTTATTTTCCACACTCACTGCGTTGAGACCCTTATAGTCTACACAGAGACGAAGAGACCCATCTTTTTTCTCTTTGAACAACACAGGGGCTCTTACGGTAGATCTGGCCCATTCGATGAACCCTCTTGCTAGGTTTTTGTTTACGTATCACTGCATCTTCTCCATTTCGAGGGGGGACATAGCATACATCCTCGGTTGTGGGAGTTTGGCTCCGGGCACCAGTTCGATGGAGCAGTCATTGGGCCTGTGAGGGGGTAGGGCATCACATTCTTTTTCACTAAATGCCTCCGCCAGGTCACAGTATTCCTTGGGGATGATTGGTTCGTCTGGAGGCAGTGAGGCGGCCATGTGCGCTTGCTCATTGGGTGGCCTAAGATGCCCAACAACATCTGTTGAATCAATGGGGGGATCAGGCCCTATAGGTAGTCTTACAGTTCTCATTCCTTTCTTCCACCAGATAAACGGCTTCCATTTGTCTAACCATGCTAGCCCTAGGACCACCGTCTCAGTCATTTTTGGAGCCACCAGGAAGCGAATAAACTCCCAGTGTGCACCTATTTCAAGGCGTAAGGGCTCAGTTACTTGTGTGACCAGAGTTCCTCTCACAAAGGAGCCATTGGCTTGCTCAAACCTCATGGGTTTGGAGAGCAATTTTGCTCGTATGCCCATTTTCATGGCAAACGCCAGACTCATAATGCAACAGGTGCATCCCAAATCAATTAGTACGTTCAAGTCCATTTGTGCCCCAGATTTAGGGATTATAAGTTTGGCAGCCAGTGAAAAAGATGGAATTTGTCGACTCACCATCGGGTCATTTTCTCCTTCATCGTCGCTGTCAAAGGAGGGTAGAGCAGGGGTGGGTCCACCCGGAGTCCCGGCATCCTCCTGTGTGGGGGATGTAATCTGGGCGACCGGTTGTTGTGTGAGTCGATTGGACTTTTCTCTCGTTATCCGCTGAGCAGGTTTCTTTCGCATTGCGGGTTCTGGTCTGCTCTGCAGTCGGGGGTAGGGCACTGGACAGGTGGCCGCTCGGTGTCCTGTTTGTCCACACCGGAAATACTTGAAGGAAGGGCGTGTAGGTGGCCTGGATTTCTCAGCCATTGCAGTAGTTGAAAGCTTTCGTGGGGGTGATTGCTGTCTGGGTAGCTCTGGTTGCTGCTCGGGTTCATGGGGGGGAGGCTTCTTATAGCGAGAGAGCTTAACATCTAGCTTCACAGCTGTCTGGCACCAGTCCTGTATCCGATCAGGTACTTCTCGATAGATGCAGGCCTGAGAGAGGTGATTGTCTAATCCTTCAATGAAGTAATGGATGAGGGACTGCTCAGGCCACCCCTCTATTCGACCTGCTATGTTTATGTTTATTCGCACTTATATGCCGCCCCTCTCTGAAGACCCGGGGCAGCTTACAACAAAAACACAACAACAATTTAAAATCAACCACATTCATACCCAACACAAACACAATCAATTCACAAGCACTGATGGCGGGACACTCTTAGGGCCGAGGGGCAGAGCTCAGCTCATATGCCCCAAGCCTGTTGGCATAGATGTGTCTTCAGCCCTTTCCAGAAAGCTAGGAGGGAGGAAGCAGTACGAACCTCCGAGGGAAGCTGGTTCCAGAGGGTAGGGGCAGCAACAGAGAAAGCCCTTGCCCTAGGTCCTGCCAGATGGCATTGTTTAGCAGACGGGACTCATAGGAGGCCAACTCTATGCGCCCTAACCGGTCTCTGGGATTCATGAGGCAGGAGACGGTCCTGCAAGTATCTTGGTCCATTGCCATAAAGGGCTTTATAGGTCATAACCAACACTTTGAATTGTGTTCGGAGACCAATTGGTAGCCAGTGCAGCTCACGAAGAGCTGGAGTGATATGAGCATGTCTTGGGAGACCCAAGACAGCTTGCGTGGCCGCATTCTGGACTACCTGCAGTCTCCGGACATTCTTCAAAGGTTGCCCCATGTAGAGAGCATTACAGTAGTCGAATCTCGAGGTGACAAGGGCATGGGTGACTGTGAGGAGTGACTCCCGATCCAAATAGGGTCGCAACTGGCGCACCAGGCGAACCTGGGCGAATGCTCCCCTCGCCACAGCCGAAAAATGATGTTCCAAACTTAGCTGTGGATTGAGAAGAACACCCAAGTTGCGAACCCTCTCCAAGGGGGACAAAACTTCTCCCCCCAGGTCTATTTGACCTGCTATCATGCAGAACTCTCGCACGTATTCCTGGGCAGGTCTCCTGGTTTGTTTTATCTTGTGAATTTGTCCTGCTGCTTTGAGGCCAATGGATGGGTCCTCAAATTGTTCTCTCAGACTTAAGAGAAACAGGTGGGGATCTTCCAATTCAGGGGCTTTCTCGCTATATAGATTGTTCAGCCATTCAGATGCTTCTCCCTCTAGGTTGGATGCAATGACATCAACCACGGCCCCTGGTTCCGGGTAAAGATAGGCCCAGCGATTCAAGTGAGAACACACTTGGTTGATGAAAAAAATCAGCTTCTCCGGGTCCCCATCGAAGGTTGCTTTGAAGGGTGGTGCCAATACAGGCTGCTGTGGGCCCCACCCTGGTTGCTGGTCTAGTCTCCGCACTTGTGGTGCTCCCAGTTGCTGTTGTTCCCATCCGACCTGCTGATCCAACTGTTGCTTGGCTCTCTGCTGCTGGCCAGTGGGGGCTGGTGGTGCCCCCTGCTGCTGTAGGCCTCTCAATGGCTGCTCGACATGTTGGGCCTCCCTTATCTGCAAGCTCACCGACTGCAGCTGCCCTGGCTTTGGCACCGCCCCAAGCTGCTGCAAGGCTTCTATTAATTGATGTAGGCTTAGAGATGGCTGACCACTCATCTGTGGGACTTGAACAATTTCACCTTGCTATGGCTGTTCTCCCACCAGCTGCTGATCTCCTGGCTCCTGTACCACCCCAAGGCATTGCAAAGCCTCTATTAGCTATGGTAAATTCAGCCACCTGCTGGAGAATCCAATCTCCCCATTGTTGCAGAGGACTCAGACTGGTTTTCCCCTCTCTTTTCAGGGCTGGAGTCCCTGGCAGGAACATCTGCAATGGAAGGGCTGTATGCTTCCCTCTGTGAGAATCTATTTCTGGTTTTCATCTCTGAACTTTGAAATCTTCCCAATGACTCACCATCAACTCTGCTATCGGACCATTCTGCTTTTGAAGATTTTGCTCTCAGCTGGGAAATCTGCCAGAATCCTCTCTCCCCCAGCTTGCCGGCTGTCGCTCCCCCTCCCCAGGGATACAGTTACAGCCAGGGAAGTGGTCTCAGGCAATCTTTCTTTCTCCATAATGAGATCTT
Source organism: Bothrops alternatus (assembly GCA_034064705.1). Taxonomy (NCBI): domain Eukaryota; kingdom Metazoa; phylum Chordata; class Lepidosauria; order Squamata; family Viperidae; genus Bothrops; species Bothrops alternatus. The sequence goes on along the minus strand of JARGCV010000081.1, from coordinate 2,751,987 downwards.
CCCTGAATCTTTACCAGCTCCTCTCAAGCATAGAGGCAGTGGATTGAGTTCGGGACCCCAGGTCGTTTGAAAGGAAATTTGGATTCTGGCATGATGTCAAGGTTCCGACTAATGAAACACTTCAAAGAACTTTCAGGCATGTTTATCCTAAAGCCTTTATTACAGTGTTACAAATTGACGGCACATCATGGACGTTTTATGCCAGAATCTGACTTCCTCTTGCTGGCATCTAACTTTTCTTGCTAAACCCCTCCCTTATCTTGCAGTCACCAGTCACATTATTCAATTAGTGTGAAGGTCAAAGGTTTGCTTCCTCTTTCTTTCCCGGGCTTTTTACCCCCCCCCCACACACTCTAAGCTATGTATTAACCCAATAAATATCAGACAGCTTTGCATATTGTCAAAGCAAGAATATACAGTATTTGCAGCATTGACACATGTTTGAAGACCCCTGGCTTAAACTATGGAGTCCTTAGTAGTCTCTGAGGCTGATTATTTGCTACGTAACTTCATCAGTGTGACTGAGTGCAAGTTTCCCTATTTATATACCATAGATTGCTCTGTTGTTTTCTGCTTGTTCAGTGACTATGTTGATATATTAGTGGTGGATTTATTTATACCTCAGCTGCTGATTATGTGTACTGTGTTTTTGTGTCTTTTTATCTATTGTAGGTTTTATGGTGCTTTCAACTCCTGTTAGCCATTTAGAATCATCAATTTATATGGGCAGCTATATACATTTTTTTACAGCCATGTATACACATGGAGAGAGAATGAGACACAAAGTGACAGAGACAGACAGTCTCTCTCTCTCTCTCATACACATACACACACACACACACACACACACACAACTCCACTGACAAACTCTATAAGTTTTCTCCTTTGCAAAAATGTGAGTTTTTTAAAAGCATTGCTCACAATATTTGTAACAGAATTGGACCAACTTCCAGTAATGTGGGAGGAGCAAACAATGCTGAGGCTAACAATCAAGCATACTAAATCAAAGAAAAAGTGAGTATAAGAGAGGTATTGGTTTTGTTTAGTTTTTTTTCCCCTTCCTGGAAAATAGAGTTTGACATATAAAATAAAAGATTCATTATATTTTAAGGGCTGTAATCAAAGGTTAATTGGTTTTAGACACCTAATAATTAGAGCTTTATGAATACTTTTGATAAATAGCTTTTAAAGTATTTGAGAGTTTTCATGATTTGGGAATGGACATTTCAGTTTTGCAGTAATGTTATTTGTCACCTAAAATGTCTGAAGTCATTTTGATTTTAAAGGAAAATAAAAAAAAAAGTGTCACCTCTATTCTTGTGGAAAACGAAAGGACTCTTATGAATTCCAGAAGGTTTTAGCAGAGAGATTTATTGCGCAGGTTCAGAAGCAATAACAACAAGCAATTCTGAACCCTGAGGGTGGGTTCAGACTTCAGTTTATACCTTCCTTTTATTTTCTCAAGAACAAAGAAATACTCATTGAAATACACATTGTAATACATTAGGTTTGTTTCTCACGGGTATACAATGGAGAGTTTGCTACATACATTGTATCCAAGTGCAATGCGCATTAGGTTAGTCACATTTATTTATTTATTTATTTATTTATTTATTTATTTATTTATTTATTTATTCGATTTCTATGCCGCCCTATTCCGGAGAACTCAGGGCGGCTCACAACACAGTAGAAATCAACATAAAAATACATATAAATATAAAACCTCTTAATTTTTTTTAAAAAAACCCAATCATTCAGCATACACACAGACATACACTGGCTTGGGGCAAGATGTTAACTACCCCAGGCCTGCCGGCAGAGGTGTGTTTTGAGTAATTTACGAAAGGCGGAGAGGGTGGGGGCGACACGGATCTCCGTGGGAAGTTGGTTCCAGAGGGCTGGGGCCGCAACAGAGAAGGCTCTTCCCCTAGGCCCTGCCAGGCGACACTGTCTGGCTGACGGGACCTGGAGAAGGCCGACTCTGTGGGCCCTAACTGGCCACTGGGATTCATGGGGCAGCAGACGGTCCCGTAAGTAACCTGGTCCGATGCCATGTAGGGCTTTATAGGTGATAACCAACACTTTGAATTGGGTTCGGAGACCAATTGGCAGCCAATGCAGCTCGCGGAGTGATGCCGAAATGTGGGCATTTCTGGGCAAGCCCAACACTGCTCGCGCGGCTGCATTCTGCATTACCTGAAGTCTCCGAACATTTTTCAAAGGTAGCCCCATGTAGCCCCTATTAACACAGCACTGTTCCAGTAATTATGCAGACACATCATTATTCTAATGATTGTTCATTATTCCACATTATTGCCCCCTTTGGAAGTTTTCCTACTTAAACTTCCATCATTCTATTCCCCATATTAAATAACTAACAGATATTATGAGCTGTAGAATCCTCATGTCTTCCACCGTGTGTAGAGAGACAGCTTCCGGATTGTCTCAGCAAGGTCTGATGTTCACACTGTGTGTTGAGAACCCGTTGCCGGTAGGGTTCGACAGGGTGTATTTCTTGTAAATTTTAACACTAAAGGTTTGTCAGTTTTATCCACCTTGTAAGTTACTGGATCGGCAGGTGCAGCTGCTTTCAATCTATTACAGTGGACCCAGGACTTTCCCTCCAAGGTTTTCACTGCCAAAGGAAAACACATAACAGCAGTATATGGTCCTTTCCATCTTGGGCTCAAAGGATCTGATTTCCAGTGTTTTACCCATACTCTATCTCCTGGTTTGAACCCATGTGTTGCCGAAGAGGGTTGTTGCTCCATGATATAATGGGCAAATTTGAAACAGCTAAATTATGAAGCTGTAACTGATGTAGCAATTTCTGTTGGTCTATTCCCCCCTTATGAGCCAAGTCCAGCCAGCCCTGACTGTCAGGTTTAAATAGACAAAGAGGACGGCCAAACATGAGCTCATAAGGTATGTCTGATTGCATACAAAACCATAGGCAAAACGTCTGGCCAATGGAGATGAGTTTCCAAACAGAATTTGGTAATAAGGGTTTTAATCGTGCGTTGAGCACGTTCCACCCTACCAGCCGATTGGGGGTGAAAAGCACAATGAAATCTCCACTTAATTCCTAATGCCTGGGCTAAAGCCTTATTAATTTGGTGTACAAACACAGGGCCATTATCTGATGAAATCCTAGAAGGGCAACAAAATCTAGGAATAATTTCTTTAAGAAAGATTCTGGCAACCTGTATAGCTTTCTTATTTACAGTCAGAAAGGCCTCAATCCACCCTGAATAGGTATCGATTATAACTAACAGGGCTACATATTTCTTACTCCTAGGCATATCAGTAAAATCAACAATGACATAGTGTTCTGTCTGGCCCCTCTCAGCTCATTAAAATCCACATAAATATGTCTTTAAGAGGTTTATTTAACACATTTCAAAAGGATTCACTTCAGAGCACTCTGCTGGCATGTTGCTGGCAAGAACGGCCAAATCTCATTTATTTACATTTAGATTAAAACAGGCTCTGCCCACACCTTCCAATTACTCACTCTTTCTTTATCACATTGTCCAATACCTCATTATTCTTCCGTAGATTTCCAAAACATCAGAAGACTGAATTCAAAGGCAATGCTCCAGATATCAGGCTACTCCTTGATTAACGTTGCTCGTGACAAAGGCGTAGTCTCTCTGTCCCCTTCTAATATAGTGTCCGATACGTCACTTCCCCTCATTACTTCCTTTTTCCACTTAACTGACACCGTCGCTTATCAAACCTTCGGAATCTCGGATCAAGCCATTTATCTTCTTGATCCAAATCTGACTCCTCACTTTGTGAATCTGATCCAGACTGCCTGTAAATCTCCTCCCTGTCTGGCTCAGCTGCCGGGAGGGGAAAATACCCAGAGGGGCCTGGCTGCTCTTCCTCGGCTGCCGGGAGGGGAAAACACCCAGAGGGGCCTGGCTGCTGATCCTCATATTCTGACACTTCCCAAGCTGGTCTAGGGACACTCACAACACTATCCCCCCCTCAGGCCCCTCCCCTTGGGGCCGGCGCAGGGGATGTGGTTTGTACGGAAACGCAGAATGAAAATCCCAAATTAACCGAGGAGCCTCAATATCACGAGCATCGACCCAACAGCCAGCGGCTGGCCCACCCCCGGTCCAATCAACCAAATATTGGAAGCGGTCGTTGAGCCATCGGGAATCTCGGATGCCGGACACATCCAACCGGGAAACGGGAACGTGAGCACGGCGAGCTGTCGGGCCCGGATCAGGAGGTCGAAGCGGAGAATCAGGGTTAACAGGAACAAGCAAGGAGCGATGAAACACGGGATGTACACGAAGAGACCTAGGTAAAGTCAAACGATAGGTCACCGGATTGATGACCGTCTCCACAGGAAAAGGACCCAGGAAACGTTGATCAAGCTTGTGGTGAATTCGCCCTGGAAACAAGTACTTGGTGGAGAGCCAAACCCGATCTCCAACAGTTAACGGCAGCGTGTCGCGACGAGAGCGGTCTGCAACCCGCTTGTAGTCTTCCTTGGCCTTAGTCAAATGGTGCTTAACCATCTCTTGGACAGACTGGAGTTCGGTTAAATAGTCCTCTGCAACTGGAACTGGAGAATCAAGGAGCGTGAGCGGGAAAAATCTGGGATGATAGCCGTAGTTGGCAAAAAACGGAGTGGTCTGAGTGGAAGTGTGCTGAGAGTTGTTGAAAGCGAATTCGGCCACGGAGAGATATTTGGACCAATCGTTCTGTTGGTCGTTGATGAAACAACGCAAATACTGCTCCAGGATGCCAATCACTTTCTCTGTACCCCCATCAGTCTCTGGGTGATGCGTGGAGGCTAGATTGAGTTGGACTTGAAGCGCAGACATGAGTTCTCTCCAGAACTCCGAGGTGAACTGGGTTCCTCGGTCGGACACTATTTTGTCAGGCAGACCGTGTAGCCGGAAGATATGTTGAATGAACAGCTGAGCAGTGACCTTGGCTGTCGGTATTCTTCGGCAAGGAATGAAATGTGCCATCTTGGTCAGCATGTCCACCACTACAAAGACAACGGTGTAGCCGGCAGAAACAGGTAGACAAGTCAAGAAGTCCATGGAAATAGCCCCCCAGGGTCTCTCCGGCGTGGGCAAAGGCTGTAATAATCCCGGAGGGGCTCCTGTGGCATGTTTTGCCTGACGGCACCGTACACAGGAATTCACATAAGACTGAACATCATGGCGAAGCCTGGGCCACCAAAAAGTCCGAGACACTAAGTGGAGAGTCTTAAAGAAACCAAAATGACCTGCCGCAGGGTTATCATGGCATTGAGTCAGGATGAGACCACGGAGTGGGCCTGATGGAACATATAACAGGTTGCGGAAGCGTAATAGACCCTCGGACAAGGTCCAAGGTGAGTTGGGACCCACCTCTTGCCTCCTCTGTGCCACAAAGTCATCTAGTTGTTGCGCTTCCCGAATCTGTCGTCGTAGATCTACCGGATCGTGCACGGCTGCGATCGATTCGATAGGCAGAATGGTTCGAATTCGAAGCGGCAAGGGGTCCTTGATCTGTAGATACTCAGGTTTACGGGACAAGGCATCTGCTCTTTTGTTGTACCCTTTCGGAATGTAGGTGACTTTGAAGTTGAATCGAGCAAAGAACAAAGACCAACGGATCTGACGTTGATTCAATTTTCTGGCGGATTGCAGATATTCCAAGTTTTTATGGTCAGTCCGAACTTCAACTTGGTAGCGGGCTCCTTCCAGGTGGTGTCTCCAGGTCTCAAAAGCAGTCTTGATGGCCAATAGCTCCTTTTCCCAAATGGTATAATGGCGTTCGGAGGGACTCAGTTTCCTGGAGTAATAAGCACACGGGAATATGGGGCCGCCATTTTGGCGTGTTTGAAGAAGCACGGCCCCTACCGCAACATCTGAGGCATCGGCCTCTACTACAAAGGGACGACAAGGATCTGGATACTTGAGAATGGGTTCCTGAACAAAAGCCTTTTTGAGGGTCTGAAACGCCTGTTGCTCGGCATCGCCCCACTGGAACTTAATGCCTTTCCGTAACAGTCTAGTAAGGGGCGCAGTCAAGGCAGAAAATCTCGGAATGAATATCCTGTAATAGTTTGCAAATCCCAAAAGTCTTTGGACATCTTTTGCTTTACACGGCGGTTGCCAGGTTTGCAAGGCCTCAACCTTGCCAGGATCCATGGCGATGCCTTGTGGAGAAATCACATGTCCCAGAAATTCAATGGTGGTTTGATAGAATTGACATTTCTCTAACTTGGCGTAAAGGTGATGCTCTCTCAAGCGTTGCAGAACTTGCCGGAGATGCTGGAGATGAGTTGCTCGTGACGGGGAGTAAATCAGGATGTCATCGAGGTAAACCACCACAAATTGATCTAATAAATCCCGGAAGATGTCATTCATGAAATGTTGAAAGACGGCCGGAGCATTGGTGAGTCCAAAGGGCATGACGGTATATTCAAAATGACCATACCTGGTCCCAAACGCGGTTTTCCACTCGTCCCCCTCTCGGATCCGAACCAGGTTGTAAGCACCCCGTAGATCTATCTTGGTGAAGATGGTTGCTGATCGGAGACGGTCCATGAGATCAGGAATCAAAGGCAGAGGGTACCGGTTGCGCACCGTGATGGCATTGAGCTTGCGATAGTCACAGCATAGGCGTAAATCTCCGGTTTTCTTCTTCACGAATAACACCGGAGCTGACAAAGGCGAGGAAGAGGGACGAATGAAACCCCTGGCTAGGTTTTTGTCCACAAAGTCTTTTAATGCGGCCAACTCGGGTTCTGACATGGAGTAAAGGCGTCCTCTTGGAAGTTTGGCATTTGGCAGCAAATCAATGGCACAGTCATATGGTCTATGCGGAGGCAATTGGTCTGCTTCTTTCTCACTGAATATATCTGCAAAGTCCGCTAGGTCGGCCGGCAAGGTGATGTCAGGGTGGGATGGTAGCTGGGCTGCGCAAACTTGGCGTACGTGGTCTACGCATTGCAAACTGGGAAATGAAACAAAGTTCTGGGACCACACCACACAAGGATCATGGGTTCTCAACCAGGCTAGGCCGAGAACTACGGGGAAATGAAGTCCCTTGGTAATATAGAATTGGATGGCTTCTTCATGTTGTCCTATGACCAGGCGTATGGGCTGGGTCATGAACTTGATCGGTCCAGACAACAACTCACGACCATCGATTGTCTCAACCAACATAGGCGGCTTCACAGAGCACAAAGGTATGGCATGCTGATGAGCGAAAGCTTCATCCATGAAATTAGTGGTGGCTCCGGAATCCAACAAGGCGTGTGCCGGAATGCCCTGGGCATGATTTCCCAGAAGTATATTGGTTGCTAGGATCAGATGTCTCGGAGGACCGGGGTCTTCGTCTGCGGAACTGGGACTGGGTTTGGCGCCTGCCCGACCCAACGTTTCCATTAGGCCGGGCTCTGGCCGTTTCCCGGCAAGGTGGCTTGAAACTGCTGAGTGGGAGGCCGAGCTGGAACAGGAGTAGGACCTGTCGTACCACGTCGTTTCTGGGGGCAGGCCATGACGAAGTGACCCATCTCTCCACAGTACAGGCACAATCCCTCAGCTCTCCGTCTTGCCTTCTCAGTCTCAGTCAAGCAAGATCTGGCTGCACCAAGATCCATGGGCTCATCTCTGACCATGGGTACAGGAAGCCTCTCAGTGTAAGCCGGCAATGGTTGGAAAATACGTCTGGGTGCCGGGATGGGTGGAGTGATAGGTAGGGTCTGGAATCCTCTGCGTGGTGCAGGAACTGGCTTGGCACTTCCGGTGACTGGAACCATCTGTTTGACCAGGCGGGCATCCGTGGCTTGCGTTTGCGCCTCAATAGCCAAACAATGTTGGTATAATGCATCCAGGGTCGCGGGTATTACAGTATGTCTCAATCCATTCAAGATCTGGGAAGACAGCCCATCTTGAAAGATTTCCATGAGAGCCTCATCATTCCAATTAATTTCTTGAGCTAGGCGGCGAAAATCTGATATATATTCCGCTACGCAGTGCGATCCTTGACGTAGCTCTCGTATCCGCCTGGTGGCAGTTTGTCTACGAAGGGGGTCAGCAAATTCTCTTTCCATCAGCTGGCAGAATCCTGCATAATTGCGCAGAACAGGATCTGGTCCTTCTATCAGAGGAGACGACCAATCAGCAGCTGGACCAGAGAGTAAACTTAAAATGAAAGCCACTTTAGTTTCATCAAGCTGGAAATCTGCTGGAGTTGAGGCAATGAATGTTCTGCATTGGTTTAAAAACGCTGGAAATTTACTACGCTCTCCAGTAAACTTATCAGGCAAGGCTAAATAACATCTGTTTTGTCTGGGTGGGGGTGGAGCTGGGGCTGGGACTCCGGCACCTTGCTGAATCTGTTGTTGCAAATCGCCAATTTGTTGCTGGAGAGCTTGAACTACTTGATACAAAACCGGATTATCTGCGAGCAGCTGCTCCATGACGTCACTGAAAGCTCGGACTAATTTTCCGTCTTTTCTGCTTTTGGGTCACGAGCAATCTGTTCTGTCTGGCCTCTCTCAGCTCATTAAAATCCACATAAATATGTCTTTAAGAGGTTTATTTAACACATTTCAAAAGGATTCACTTCAGAGCACGCTGCTGGCATGTTGCTGGCAAGAACGGCCAAATCTCATTTATTTACATTTAGATTAAAACAGGCTCTGCCCACACCTTCCAATTACTCACTCTTTCTTTATCACATTGTCCAATACCTCATTATTCTTCCGTAGATTTCCAAAACATCAGAAGACTGAATTCAAAGGCAATGCTCCAGATATCAGGCTACTCCTTGATTAACGTTGCTCGTGACAAAGGCGTAGTCTCTCTGTCCCCTTCTAATATAGTGTCCGATACGTCACTTCCCCTCATTACTTCCTTTTTCCACTTAACTGACACCGTCGCTTATCAAACCTTCGGAATCTCGGATCAAGCCATTTATCTTCTTCATCCAAATCTGACTCCTCACTTTGTGAATCTGATCCAGACTGCCTGTAAATCTCCTCCCTGTCTGGCTCAGCTGCCGGGAGGGGAAAATACCCAGAGGGGCCTGGCTGCTCTTCCTCGGCTGCCGGGAGGAGAAAACACCCAGAGGGGCCTGGCTGCTGATCCTCATATTCTGACACTTCCCAAGTTGGTCTAGGGACACTCACAACACTATCCCCCCCTCAGGCCCCTCCCCTTGGGGCCGGCGCAGGGGATGTGGTTTGTAGGGAAACGCAGAATGAAAATCCCAAATTAACCGAGGAGCCTCAATATCACGAGCATCGACCCAACAGCCAGCGGCTGGCCCACCCCCGGTCCAATCAACCAAATATTGGAAGCGGTCGTTGAGCCATCGGGAATCTCGGATGCCGGACACATCCAACCGGGAAACGGGAACGTGAGCACGGCGAGCTGTCGGGCCCGGATCAGGAGGTCGAAGCGGAGAATCAGGGTTAACAGGAACAAGCAAGGAGCGATGAAACACGGGATGTACACGAAGAGACCTAGGTAAAGTCAAACGATAGGTCACCGGATTGATGACCGTCTCCACAGGAAAAGGACCCAGGAAACGTTGATCAAGCTTGTGGTGAATTCGCCCTGGAAACAAGTACTTGGTGGAGAGCCAAACCCGATCTCCAACAGTTAACGGCAGCGTGTCGCGACGAGAGCGGTCTGCAACCCGCTTGTAGTCTTCCTTGGCCTTAGTCAAATGGTGCTTAACCATCTCTTGGACAGACTGGAGTTCGGTTAAATAGTCCTCTGCAACTGGAACTGGAGAATCAAGGAGCGTGAGCGGGAAAAATCTGGGATGATAGCCGTAGTTGGCAAAAAACGGAGTGGTCTGAGTGGAAGTGTGCTGAGAGTTGTTGAAAGCGAATTCGGCCACGGAGAGATATTTGGACCAATCGTTCTGTTGGTCGTTGATGAAACAACGCAAATACTGCTCCAGGATGCCAATCACTTTCTCTGTACCCCCATCAGTCTCTGGGTGATGCGTGGAGGCTAGATTGAGTTGGACTTGAAGCGCAGACATGAGTTCTCTCCAGAACTCCGAGGTGAACTGGGTTCCTCGGTCGGACACTATTTTGTCAGGCAGACCGTGTAGCCGGAAGATATGTTGAATGAACAGCTGAGCAGTGACCTTGGCTGTCGGTATTCTTCGGCAAGGAATGAAATGTGCCATCTTGGTCAGCATGTCCACCACTACAAAGACAACGGTGTAGCCGGCAGAAACAGGTAGACAAGTCAAGAAGTCCATGGAAATAGCCCCCCAGGGTCTCTCCGGCGTGGGCAAAGGCTGTAATAATCCCGGAGGGGCTCCTGTGGCATGTTTTGCCTGACGGCACCGTACACAGGAATTCACATAAGACTGAACATCATGGCGAAGCCTGGGCCACCAAAAAGTCCGAGACACTAAGTGGAGAGTCTTAAAGAAACCAAAATGACCTGCCGCAGGGTTATCATGGCATTGAGTCAGGATGAGACCACGGAGTGGGCCTGCTGGAACATATAACAGGTTGCGGAAGCGTAATAGACCCTCGGACAAGGTCCAAGGTGAGTTGGGACCCACCTCTTGCCTCCTCTGTGCCACAAAGTCATCTAGTTGTTGCGCTTCCCGAATCTGTCGTCGTAGATCTACCGGATCGTGCACGGCTGCGATCGATTCGATAGGCAGAATGGTTCGAATTCGAAGCGGCAAGGGGTCCTTGATCTGTAGATACTCAGGTTTACGGGACAAGGCATCTGCTCTTTTGTTGTACCCTTTCGGAATGTAGGTGACTTTGAAGTTGAATCGAGCAAAGAACAAAGACCAACGGATCTGACATTGATTCAATTTCCTGGCGGATTGCAGATATTCCAAGTTTTTATGGTCAGTCCGAACTTCAACTTGGTAGCGGGCTCCTTCCAGGTGGTGTCTCCAGGTCTCAAAAGCAGTCTTGATGGCCAATAGCTCCTTTTCCCAAATGGTATAATGGCGTTCGGAGGGACTCAGTTTCCTGGAGTAATAAGCACACGGGAATAGGGGGCCGCCATTTTGGCGTGTTTGAAGAAGCACGGCCCCTACCGCAACATCTGAGGCATCGGCCTCTACTACAAAGGGACGACAAGGATCTGGATACTTGAGAATGGGTTCCTGAACAAAAGCCTTTTTGAGGGTCTGAAACGCCTGTTGCTCGGCATCGCCCCACTGGAACTTAATGCCTTTCCGTAACAGTCTAGTAAGGGGCGCAGTCAAGGCAGAAAATCTCGGAATGAATATCCTGTAATAGTTTGCAAATCCCAAAAGTCTTTGGACATCTTTTGCTTTACACGGCGGTTGCCAGGTTTGCAAGGCCTCAACCTTGCCAGGATCCATGGCGATGCCTTGTGGAGAAATCACATGTCCCAGAAATTCAATGGTGGTTTGATAGAATTGACATTTCTCTAACTTGGCGTAAAGGTGATGCTCTCTCAAGCGTTGCAGAACTTGCCGGAGATGCTGGAGATGAGTTGCTCGTGACGGGGAGTAAATCAGGATGTCATCGAGGTAAACCACCACAAATTGATCTAATAAATCCCGGAAGATGTCATTCATGAAATGTTGAAAGACGGCCGGAGCATTGGTGAGTCCAAAGGGCATGACGGTATATTCAAAATGACCATACCTGGTCCCAAACGCGGTTTTCCACTCGTCCCCCTCTCGGATCCGAACCAGGTTGTAAGCACCCCGTAGATCTATCTTGGTGAAGATGGTTGCTGATCGGAGACGGTCCATGAGATCAGGAATCAAAGGCAGAGGGTACCGGTTGCGCACCATGATGGCATTGAGCTTGCGATAGTCACAGCATAGGCGTAAATCTCCGGTTTTCTTCTTCACGAATAACACCGGAGCTGACAAAGGCGAGGAAGAGGGACGAATGAAACCCCTGGCCAGGTTTTTGTCCACAAAGTCTTTTAATGCGGCCAACTCGGGTTCTGACATGGAGTAAAGGCGTCCTCTTGGAAGTTTGGCATTTGGCAGCAAATCAATGGCACAGTCATATGGTCTATGCGGAGGCAATTGGTCTGCTTCTTTCTCACTGAATATATCTGCAAAGTCCGCTAGGTCGGCCGGCAAGGTGATGTCAGGGTGGGATGGTAGCTGGGCTGCGCAAACTTGGCGTACGTGGTCTACGCATTGCAAACTGGGAAATGAAACAAAGTTCTGGGACCACACCACACAAGGATCATGGGTTCTCAACCAGGCTAGGCCGAGAACTACGGGGAAATGAAGTCCCTTGGTAATATAGAATTGGATGGCTTCTTCATGTTGTCCTATGACCAGGCGTATGGGCTGGGTCATGAACTTGATCGGTCCAGACAACAACTCACGACCATCGATTGTCTCAACCAACATAGGCGGCTTCACAGAGCACAAAGGTATGGCATGCTGATGAGCGAAAGCTTCATCCATGAAATTAGTGGTGGCTCCGGAATCCAACAAGGCGTGTGCCGGAATGCCCTGGGCATGATTTCCCAGAAGTATATTGGTTGCTAGGATCAGATGTCTCGGAGGACCGGGGTCTTCGTCTGCGGAACTGGGACTGGGTTTGGCGCCTGCCCGACCCAACGTTTCCATTAGGCCGGGCTCTGGCCGTTTCCCGGCAAGGTGGCTTGAAACTGCTGAGTGGGAGGCCGAGCTGGAACAGGACCTGTCGTACCACGTCATTTCTGGGGGCAGGCCATGACGAAGTGACCCATCTCTCCACAGTACAGGCACAATCCCTCAGCTCTCTGTCTTGCCTTCTCAGTCTCAGTCAAGCAAGATCTGGCTGCACCAAGATCCATGGGCTCATCTCTGACCATGGGTACAGGAAGCCTCTCAGTGTAAGCCGGCAATGGTTGGAAAATACGTCTGGGTGCCGGGATGGGTGGAGTGATAGGTAGGGTCTGGAATCCTCTGCGTGGTGCAGGAACTGGCTTGGCACTTCCGGTGACTGGAACCATCTGTTTGACCAGGTGGGCATCCGTGGCTTGCGTTTGCGCCTCAATAGCCAAACAATGTTGGTATAATGCATCCAGGGTCGCGGGTATTACAGTATGTCTCAATCCATTCAAGATCTGGGAAGACAGCCCATCTTGAAAGATTTCCATGAGAGCCTCATCATTCCAATTAATTTCTTGAGCTAGGCGGCGAAAATCTGATATATATTCCGCTACGCAGTGCGATCCTTGACGTAGCTCTCGTATCCGCCTGGTGGCAGTTTGTCTACGAAGGGGGTCAGCAAATTCTCTTTCCATCAGCTGGCAGAATCCTGCATAATTGCGCAGAACAGGATCTGGTCCTTCTATCAGAGGAGACGACCAATCAGCAGCTGGACCAGAGAGTAAACTTAAAATGAAAGCCACTTTAGTTTCATCAAGCTGGAAATCTGCTGGAGTTGAGGCAATGAATGTTCTGCATTGGTTTAAAAACGCTGGAAATTTACTACGCTCTCCAGTAAACTTATCAGGCAAGGCTAAATAACATCTGTTTTGTCTGGGTGGGGGTGGAGCTGGGGCTGGGACTCCGGCACCTTGCTGAATCTGTTGTTGCAAATCGCCAATTTGTTGCTGGAGAGCTTGAACTACTTGATACAAAACCGGATTATCTGCGAGCAGCTGCTCCATGACGTCACTGAAAGCTCGGACTAATTTTCCGTCTTTTCTGCTTTTGGGTCACGAGCAATCTGTTCTGTCTGGCCTCTCTCAGCTCATTAAAATCCACATAAATATGTCTTTAAGAGGTTTATTTAACACATTTCAAAAGGATTCACTTCAGAGCACGCTGCTGGCATGTTGCTGGCAAGAACGGCCAAATCTCATTTATTTACATTTAGATTAAAACAGGCTCTGCCCACACCTTCCAATTACTCACTCTTTCTTTATCACATTGTCCAATACCTCATTATTCTTCCGTAGATTTCCAAAACATCAGAAGACTGAATTCAAAGGCAATGCTCCAGATATCAGGCTACTCCTTGATTAACGTTGCTCGTGACAAAGGCGTAGTCTCTCTGTCCCCTTCTAATATAGTGTCCGATACGTCACTTCCCCTCATTACTTCCTTTTTCCACTTAACTGACACCGTCGCTTATCAAACCTTCGGAATCTCGGATCAAGCCATTTATCTTCTTGATCCAAATCTGACTCCTCACTTTGTGAATCTGATCCAGACTGCCTGTAAATCTCCTCCCTGTCTGGCTCAGCTGCCGGGAGGGGAAAATACCCAGAGGGGCCTGGCTGCTCTTCCTCGGCTGCCGGGAGGGGAAAACACCCAGAGGGGCCTGGCTGCTGATCCTCATATTCTGACACTTCCCAAGCTGGTCTAGGAACACTCACAACACATAGTCCATTGGAAAATACGCAATTGGTTGTTGACCAGGCGGTGCTACTGGTCCTTGGCATGCATTGGTTTGGGCACAAATGGAACATTGAGAACATACTTGTGCCGTTAGCAAAGAAGTAAAGGGAAGATAGAAAAATCGTTCAAGCTGCTGTAATAATGCAGTTTTTCCCAAATGATGTTGCTTATGGGCCTGAAAAATAAGGGGGCGAGCAAGTGCAAGAAGAACAGCAATGCGTCCATCAGAAAGGGTGTACCAGCCTTTAACCAGTTTGGCTTGTACATCCTGTTTCAACTTTTGGCTTTCCTCTTTCGTATATGTAGGATCAAGTTGTTCTAAGTAAGTGTCTAAATACATGAACCTGGTGACATCCGACTGGAGGGGGCCTTCTAACGCAGCTCTTTTGACTTCTTTGTCTGCCTTCCTATTGCCCTTAATCTTTTTGATGTCCAGGACAATAGATGATTGCAACTTTAGATGGTAATTGAGCCACCTTAATAAGTCTTTTAATCAAAGTTGCATATTGGATGATCTTGCCTGTGGAGTCCAAATATCCTTTTTCTTTGTAGATTTGTAGCATGTGCATGAATTATCAAAAATGCATACTTATATAAATTTAAAATCATGCCTGCCGCTATTTTTAATGCTCGGGTTAGGGCATATAATTCCGCAAATTGTGCACTTGCTTGGCTAGGTAATTGTGCTGATTCTACAGTTGCAGTTTGAGAAACAATTGTGTAACCAGAGTATCTAATTCCTTGATCCATAAAGCTGGATCCATCGGTAAACCACTGAAAGTCTGCATTATACAATGGTTGGTCCGTAAGGTCAGGTCTGCAAGAATATTGTAGTTCTATTGTTTGCATGCAGTTATGTATGGGCATAGTTGAATCTGGTATTGGCATAAGAGTGGCCAGATTGAGAGTAGAGCACTGTTGCAGTGATTTTCTAATAAAAGGGCCTGTATCTTATGCATCCTTTGATTGCTAATCCATAAATGTCCCTTATTGTCAATAATTGTCTGCAGGGCATGACTAGTACAAACAGCCACCGTAGCAGAAAAGGTTAACTTATTTGCCTCCTGTAGTAACAGCATAACCGCTGTTAGAATTTTTAAACATTGTGGCCATCCTTGCGCAGTCATATCTAATTGTTTTGACAGATAAGTGACTGGGCGATTCCAATTTCCGTGCTTTTGGGTAAGGACTCCTAAAGCCACATTCTGTCTCACATCAACATAAAGTGAAAACATTGACATAAAGTAGTCCTAGAGCCGGCGCTGTAGTAAGGGCTTGTTGAAGGTGTTTCATTGCTTGGGTCTGCTCTTGTCACCACAAAAGAGGTTCCTTTTCTGGTCCTTTTAAAACATGGTACAGTGGTTTAGCTGTGAGAGCAAAGTTAGGAATCCAAATTCTACAGAAGCCTGTAATTCCCAAAAAGGCTCTAACTTCCTGTTTTGTTTGGGGATGGGAATCTGTAACACAGCTTGCTTTCTCTGGGGGCCCAGAGTTCTTTGTCCTTGTGATAGTTCATTACAGTCATTTGGACTAATTGTGCTTTCCTTTTGGACATTCTGTAGCCATAGTCTTGTAACATTTGGAGCAGTCTGGATATGTTTTCAAAGCAATCCTCCCTGTTTTGTCCAGTTATCAGAACATCATCCACATATTGAAGACAACAGTCCTCTTGTCTGACTAACTTCAAATATGCAAGATCTTGGGCTAAAGCTTGACCAAAACATGTAGCTGAATTCTTAAAGCCTTATGGTAGTCTAGTCCAGGTATATTGAGTCTTAACCTGTGTCTTTGGATTAGTCCATTCAAATGCAAAAATTGGCTGACAATTCTCAGCTAAAGGTATGGTGAAAAATGCATCCTTTAAGTCTACAACTGAAAACCATTTAGCGGATGCAGGTATTGTACTCAAAAGAATATATGGACGAGGAACAGTTGTGTGTAGAGTTAAGGTCAATTTATTAACGGGGCGGAGATCCTGCACTGGTCTCCACTGTCTGTCAGGCTTACGAACAGGTAGAATTGCAGTATTCCAGGGTGACTGAATTTTTCTAATGATTTTTGCTATCAAGTATTTTTGGATTAAAATTCTTGAATAGCAATAGCAGCCTCTGAAGTACAATATCATTGAGGCACTCTAACAGGATATGCTTGTGATTTTAGTTCCACCATAATGGGCGTGGCATATTTCGCAAATCCAAGGGGGTTATCTGCTGCCCATAGGATTGGGACATTTAATTGTTTCCACTTAATACCTTCTACTTCTTCTTCTGTCACTATCATCAAGCGCCATATTTCTTCCACTGGGTAGCGCACTTGAATTAATTGCTTCCCATTGTCAAAGGAAATAGTTGCTTTTAACTTCTTTAGCAAGTCTCTTCCCAATAATGGGACTGGAAAGTCTGGGACATATAAAAATTGATGTTTAGTGATTCCTTGTCCCACTTGGCATGTTAGGGGTTCCAGGAGTGGTCAAAATTGAGTTTCTCCGGATACTCCCTGAATTTGGATGGTCTGGTTTGATGGCTTGCCAATAGATTTATTTAGGACCGATCTGGTGGCTCCCGTGTCAACTAACATTGGGACAATCTGTCCTCCCACCCGTATTTTAACAATGGGCTCTGGGGGGTGGGACCATAGAACCCGGTCCTCTTCAGTGTCCCCATTTCATGTTGGCTAAGCCTATCATGTTTTCTTCTCTTTCTTCCATCTGACTGGGATAAGCTGGACACCCTTTTCCCCTGAAGTTTCCCCTACAACTTCCTTGGAAAGTCCCTCTAAATCCTCTTCCTTGTCCTCTTCCATGCTGGCAAGATTGTCCCTTAGGTTGGCCATTCCTCTGGGGGCACTTCCTTTGTCAGTGTCCTTCCTGTTTACATATGGCACATTGGTTGGGTCCAATACACATCCCCCCCAAGGCCACTGCTAACATTTCTACCTTCTTTTTTTCTTTCTGATCTCACGTTCTTCTTTTTCACAGTTACGGAACACTTTCTGAGCTATTTCCATGATCTCTGCTATATTCTTCCCTAATACCCCTTCTGTGCGTTGTAACTTTTTCTTTATGTCTGGGGCACTTTGGGTAATAAATCTTTCAATTAGGAGTGGGTGATTTTGTGCCACCTCCATATCAAGACCTGTGTTTACTTTATAAGCTTCTATCAGTCGGCTGAGAAAAGCGGTTGGTGACTCATTTTTATCTTGCCAAATACTAGTTACTGCAGCATAATTATCTGGATGAATTACAGCTTCTCTCAGGGCTTCTAAACACAAAAGCCGATAATTCTGCAACAATGTTTGGTGTTGTCCATCGTTAGCATTCCAGTCTGGTCTTTCTTCTACTGCTTCGGTATCTCTGTTTGCCTGATAATTCGCTCCCCCATTGGGGTGTCAGCGGACAAGTACTTTTAATTTTCCTAACCTATGTTTCTCTCTCCCTTCCATATCCAGTAAGGTAGAAATAAGTTGTTGCATATCATCCCACATGGGATTATGCATCTGAATAATGGTGGAGAATAGGTCTATTACTTCTTGAGGTTTTTCTGAAAATGGTCCATATTGCCAACGCCAATTGAGTAGGTCAGTGGTTGTAAAGGGGACATACTGGAGCATCAGAATATTGGTGTTGTTTGCTCCAGGGACCAAAACTTCTCTTAGAGGGGCTATCATTTCTTCTGTTTTTACCCTCATTTTACTTCTAGTTCAACTACAAACTGATGTTTTGCTGTCATTGCTATCCAAGTCCTGATCTTTCTTCTGAACGGTTCTATCTTTTTTATCTTTCTTTTCACACTGGCTTCTGGTTGAAGGTGGACTTCATTTCTTTCAACCGGAGGGGGTGGAATTTGCTGATATATCCCCCCTTCTTCTCTTCTAGGAACATAGGGGGGAGGCCTGGCAACTTCCTCCCTTTCTTCCTGACTCAAAATGTTAGCTTTTGTCTGAGGTTTGGCTTTTTGGTTTGCCAAATATATTTTAGCACATTCTATCTGACACTTTGCTAACTATCGAGGCTTTTCTTCAATATTGATCTGCCATTGGTCTATATAGGGATATTGGTCCCAATGACTACTTCCAGTCACAATTTGATGAACCCGTGCCACGAGTTCGGGATTTGCCGATCCCTCTTTGGGCCACCCTACGCCAAAGGTGGTCCATTCAGATTCACAGAATCTTTTTAACATGGCTGGATTTGGTCGTGGGTCCCCATAATCCCTAGAAAAACCCTTTTTGAAATTTCTTAACACCCTTCTTAGTCTGGTTTCCTCCCATTTCTCCCTAACATACTACCACCGCCCTGGAGTGCCGGACGTTTCAATGGTCACTCTTCAGGAAATGCAATGGTTTAACCACCCACACAATCCTACCTATTGAAGACTTAAGGACGCTGCCTTGTCTTCTAGGGGTTGATCAATCCTCTTTTCTGATCCAAACAGGATCAGGTATTCCCTTTTATAATACTTGCCTGCAAGCATTCCAGACCCTTCCGCAGATTAAAGACCCGTCTGCTATCCTTGGTGGATCCTTGACTGGAGTGCTTCACTGGTGGGTGAGTTCCCCTCCCGTCCCGTCGAGGTCTCCCCATAGACAAAGGCCACGGAGCCAGCTTGGAGGAGTCGTCGTTAGGAGATGGACTACCCACCAGGGCAGTCCATCTGGAAGATCAACGGCCTCTTCCTAAGAGTCCCTGCGGAGTCGCCAGAAATCTTGTGGAAAACAAAAGGACTCTTACGAATTCCAGAGGGTTTTAGCAGAGAGATTTATTGAGCAGGTTCAGAAGCAATAACAACAAGAAATTCTTGGGCGGGTTCAGACTTCAGTTTTATACCTTCCTTTTATTTTCTCAAGAACAAATGAATACTCGTTGAAATACACATTGTAATACATTAGGTTCGTTTCTCACGGGTATACAATGGAGAGTTTGCTACATACATTATATCCAAGTGCAATGTGCATTAGGTTAGTCACATACTATTAACACAGCACTGTTCCAGTAATTATGCAGACACATCATTATTCTAATGATTGTTCATTATTCCACATTACTATTATAACAGCTATAACTAATAATAAAAAATAATAAATAAAAATCAAATTCTTCTTCATATTCATCTTGCAATTCCATAATCCCAATTGTTTATTGAAATTATTAATCTATCTTATTATTTTAATTGTCATATTTTACATTCCTCTAGTTCTATACCATCCAGACGCTGGCTATAAATATTGTAAAATAAGAAACTAAGCATAAAATAATCTTTATTTAAACCTTGTCTTACATATAGTATTGTTGGAAGTCAGCACCCATCCACCCTCCTAGAGAAGGAAATATTTTGGGAATATTAAAACAAAACAAAATATTATATTTCCCCAAAGGAATAATGGAGAAAAATCTTAGGTAGAAACTAGTCTTCATCCTCCTAGCAAGCCAGCTTTTAGAAATGCAGATTTGGGGCCACCTATTCATAAGCAAAATCCTTCAGCCACTGCCCCAGAAAAGCAGGACATAACCTTTAGGGCATAATAGGATTAACCCACCACCATTAGAATACCAAAAGGGCACACTCAAGCTCAGATCAGAGTACATGGCACAGGAACAGGAAGAACCTCAAATACAAAGCCACAGGAACCGGAAGAACCTCAAATATAAAGCCCAAAGAAAATATAAAAACCCATCACTCCCAACTCCATTTTTGTCAGTTTTCCCAGAACCACATGCTGTTGGTTTTGTTCTTCAATAAACAGAACCTTCTTTTGTAAGAAGTCTCCATTTTGTTTATTCCTGGCTTGGACTGGACCTGATGATTATTATTATTTTGTATAAATAATAATACAATCTTATCTTTCTATCCAATAATAAAATAAAATATCTTTAAATTATAAAACTATTTTCTGAAGAAAATACCGCATTACTAAATTACTGATAAATAAAATATTTTATTAGAGCAATAAACTATACTAAATACTAATCTAATAAGTTATCGCAATAAAATGTGACCTCATTGGTCCAATGATCAGTTAGTTTCAGTATTTAAATTCTTTATATAGTATTCTACATACAGTATTTTTATTTCATTACTTATCTCTCCCGTATTACATTACAGAATTTAATACCTTGCTATATAAAATTCTGCTACTTGCCATATAAATTTAAGGGGGATTTCCCAAGTTTTTTATTAATTTTCCAATATTACATTTACATATTTGAAAAGTAGTGTGGTGGCTGAGCACAGTAATTCCATTACATTTGAATATCATCAGTACAAGTCACAAAGTATTACAACAACTAATTCCCTCTCTTTCCCCTATAATATCTGCTGTCATATTCGAACCAAGACATTTCTTATTCTATCAATCAAACAAAAAATACCTTTCTAGTATTCATCAATAATCTTCAGTCTATACATATCTTAACTGATTTGACATTCCATCTTTTAGACAATAACTAAAATTTTTCTTCACTTTAATTTCCCATTGATATTTAAGTTTAATGTTTAATCTTTGTCATTTCCAGATTTTAAATGATCCCAATTTCTAAGTCTCGTATCTCACATTTGGGGTTAATAATTTTTTTCCTTTTCTTCCTTCCTTTCTATAAAAAGAAAAAAAAAGAAAGAATAAACCACCAGCATTTGTATCACAAACCCATATACAAATTTAATTATTATTATTTATACTTCTAAGTTTTACTTAACCTTTGTCTCAACTCATAAGAATATCTTAAATTCAAATCTTAGTTATTTGTAAGCATTCAAACTTTTAGCCAATCAGTGACCTGATGGTTAATTTTCCCTTAATATTTTAATTTAACGTTTAATATTTATTTTTTCCAAATTTTTAATTGAACACAATTTCTTTACCACAATTCCTCATATAATCTAATATTTAAAATACACCCCTTAAATATAAATTCTACCATCTATCTTAACAAACTAATAAAACAGTATAGTATTCTTATTTCAATATTTATATTTCTAGGTTTTATATGACCAAAATTTTCTTTATCTCAAATCGTTACAATATCTTGTGTTCAGAATACATATTCTATCCATTTAGATATATTCTATTTTAGATCTCATGTGTAGATCAAAACCCCAATCTTTTTCAATCTTATTCTAGCTTTTTTTCTCTGCCAGGTCATTTTTCGTATCTTTGTTTTTAAATCATCAAAAAGATCTCCTTGTATTATTGTGGCTATTGTTTGATGTTGATAAAAGCATCCAGTTGATGTTTTCTTAAGAGGACTAGCTGATTTAGCAGGTTGTCTCTTTGTTTTTCCAGTTCGATACAGTTGTCCCATAGTATTTATCGTTTCTTTTATCTGTTTTTCTTTTTTATCTTCAAATTCCTTCTGGTTTATAAGAAAAGTCCTTTCCTTGTTCTCTATTATCAGTTTCTTTTTTGTGTTTTCCATTATCTGTATTTGTTGAGTATCTAAGTCTTCTGTCATAGCATTTGGTTGTTTCACTTTCTCTATAGAATTCTGTATAGATGATTCTTTGGTTGAAGTCATAATTTGAGTTTGTATATCCAAGCTTATACATAGAGTTTGGATAATTGTTTTTAACATAAAAAGAATTTGTTCCTGTGTTTCCTCGTAGAAGAAATCCATTCCTGTTCTTCCTCCATTGTAGTATATTAAACTAAAAAAAAACTTACAGTCAGAAAGTCTACCAAGTGAGGAGCTGAGCTGGGTTTCTTGGAGATGGTGCTTCAAGGTTGCTTTATATCTTATCTCTTTTCAAAGCTGTCAACAAGTCTCTTTTAAGGAATAGCAGGTTATGTCTCAGAGGTAGTTGGATCTTTTCAGGTTTTTCCCCCTCTATTTTAAGGGGGGAACTTCAAATCTTTAATAGTAATGAGAATAAAAATCAGAGGAAAAAATATAGAGATTAGAAAGTTACAAGTCTTATAATCCACCAATTTTAGGAAATAGAATTCCAATTAGGATCCCAGTATGTTTCCAATGTTTTAAACTCCCGAGTGGTTGATTGCCACTGTTTCTGGAGGCAGGGCTAAAATCCCCCTTCCCTCATCATAGGAGGGAAAGTACTTTAGCAGCTTATGCAGATAATTAAATAATTAGGATGTAAGAGAGGCAGACCTCACCCAGCCCTGTCCACGCTGCTTTGAAGTTGCCAGATGGTAATGTGACTTCGGCTGTTAGCAGCCTAGAGACGAGCCATATTTCTATGGCCGGTCCTTTCATCTGCCAATTTGGATGAGTTGCTGCTCTCTTGGGATCCAGCGAAAGCCTCGCTTTGCTGGTCGCCTCTTCGAGGCAACTTTCAGCCCTTTTCAGGGCCCCCCAGTGATGTGAAACTGAACGGGGGAAAGAGAGCAAATCTCCCAGCCGTCCATGGCGGCTACATGACGAACCGGAAGTCTAAATTTAGGAGGTTTTATCTGCAAGGATGTATTTTATATGAATATCATTCAGAACATTAATTCTGCGAATATTCCTATTCAGGCAATAGTACAGGAGGATATGTATCAGTTTTTCTAATACACTTCCTCACATAAGTAGTCTTGGGTATCATTAAGAATTATTCTGCTGCTTGATGAGTCAAAAGTGAGAGATATAAGACTGAGCAGTAACAATAACTCAGGGTTAACAATTTTACCCACATAACAGTTATTTAAAAGAATTTTGGGGGATTGTCACTAGAGTAGTATTTTTTATAGCTTTTGTAATAGGACCATATGTAGAGGGACTTTCCAGCCACTTGAAACTTATCGAAATATGCTTGAAATTGACAATGTGTTGAGAATATCTGTCAAACTTGGCCAAAATTTCAATCAAGTGCGATATGAATGTGTTACTCTGATACACTTGAGTCAATAAATGAATTGGTTGCTGTTGATAGGAGAAAAGTTTGGTTATAATTGTCATCTTTCCCTATGTTTTATAAATGAACATTTTTATTTCAAGTGCAGTCTCATGTGATAAATTTACTTACAGAAAATCAAGTAAACAAGTTCTACACATTCATTTTTAATTTAATTTTATAATAAAGTAAAATTAAATATGTGCCTTCAAATAGTTTTGATTTTTGACAAAGTCCATGCAGTTCTTGGAAATAATTTCAAAAGTGATTTGGCATTTCTTTTTACCTTGGGCTGAGAGAGAGTGACTAGCCCAAAGTCACCCAGCTAGCTTTGTGGGCCAACAAGTAGGAATAAAACTTGCCATCTCCCAGTGATTGGTCTGATGTCTTTAACTAAACTGGCTTTCCTAAACTAAACATACTGTATACAAGGGAAAAGGGAAAAATACAAGCTATCTAACAACTGAGAACAAATGTTAGATATTATGTCTGTTAGAATAGTGTTCATGTATTTTGTAAAACTACAGCAGTACTCAGTAGAGATATATATTCTTCAGCCAGTAGATGGCAGTGTTTATGGGTTTGTAGTTGCATCTATAGCAGTGGTTCTCAACCTATGGGTCGCGACCCCATTTGGGGTCGAACGACCGTTTCACGGGGGTCGCCGGACACCGCGGTCCGCCATTTTGTTTTTTGTTTTTTTTAGTTTTTTTGTCGCGTGCGCGCCGCGCATGTGCGGTTCGGACCGTCACGCGCACGCCACGCATGCACGGATCGGGCCATCGCGGTCCGCCATTTTGTTTTTTTTTCACCGCGCATGCGCAGTTCGGGCCGTCGCACGCGCCGCTCATGCACGGATCGGCCTGTCGTGGTCCGCCATTTTGTTGTTTTTTTGTTGTTTTTTTCACCGCGCACACGCCACGCATGCGCGGATCGGCCCGACACACGCTCACGCGTGCGCGCTGGGATCGTGCTGCGCATGGGCGGGGCAAGTGGGGTCTCAACCTGAAAAAGGTTGAGAACCACTGATCTATAGTATACTCTATGTCAGGGGTAGGCAACCTTGGCTCTTTTATGAGTCATGGACTTCAACTACCAGAATTCCTGAGCCAGCTGGCTCAGGAATTCTGGGAGTTGAAGTCCACGACTCATAAAAGAGCCAAGGTTGCCTACCCCTGCTCTATGTTTTTTCCATGAATAAAAGTTTCCTGTTTCCTTGTCACAGTTAAACAGAAAAGCACATATGGACTTTGTAAGGCTATAAACAGAATTTCTATCAATATTCAAATTTATAAATAAAATAAAATAAATTATAACTTTCATTTGTTGGAAAAATTTCATGAAATCTATCCCAAAGTGAAACATGTTGCATCATTTTTATTAGTAAAAAAGTGACTTTTCAAAAATGGATAGATTCACAGCTCCAGAACAAAGTTCTTGATATTCAGACTAATAATATATTACCAATACTTCACTTCCAGTTTAGCCATAATTCCTTAAAAATTATGAAGTTCAAAAATTTTGGAACAATTCAACATAACCCTAGCATTTAAAAGATATATATTTTAAAAAATTGTTCCAAAAAAGGTGCCAGTGACTCAGAAGACCAAATCATATGAGTCAAACATCCCTCAATTTTTTTATACTTTGCCAATAAAGTAATATATCATACATCATTTTAAATATGAGGGAGGGGGGAAGATCCAAATAAAATACAAAATGAAATATTTTGATTCAATTATAGTCCATTAATGGATGCTCCAGTTCTTTAATCCATAAATCATAAATGTCAATAATATCAACTTTGAACATATTATTTAATTTTTAATGCATGCATGATGATTCAGACATAATACTATCAGAAAAGAATACACTTCAAATTTCTTTCAAGTAGCCAAAGCATCTGACCAAAACAGATCAAGACATGGTTAGATTTATTGCCACTCTTGAGAGTTAGGGAGGGAAATTTCTATTAGAAATCAAGAAGAATCCTTAAAATTATCATTGCAAAGTAAATGATTTAAAGCAACTATTCTAGGTCCTTTTATAGCAGTGGTTCTCAACCTTTTTCAGGTTGAGACCCCACTTGCCCTGCCCATGCGCGCCACGACCCCGACCCGGGTGCGCGCACAAGCGAGCACGCGACGGGCTGATCCACGCATGCGCGGGGCGCACGTGCCGGAAAAAAAATTCAAAAAATAAAAAAAATGGCAGACCGCGATGGGCGGATCGCACATGCGCGGCGCACACGTGACGGGCCGATCCGCGCATGCGCAGCACGCGCGCGCCCAAAAAAAATCAAAAAAATTAAAAAAAAACAAAAACAAAATGGCGGACCATGACGGGTGGATCTGTGCATGCGTGGCATGTGCGTGCGATGGGCCGATCCACGCATGCGCGGCGCGCACATGCCGGAAAAAAAAATAAAAAAATTTAAAAAAATTCAAAAAAAATGGTGGACCGCGATGGGCGGATCCACGCATGCGCGGTGCACGCACGCAGTGGGCCAATCCATACATGCATGGCGCACGCACGCCGAAAGAAAAATAAATAAAAATAAATAAAAAATAAATAAACAAAATGGTGGACCGCAGTGTCCGGCGACCCCCGCGAAACGGTCATTCGACCCCAAATGGAGTCACAACCCATAGGTTGAGAACCACTGTTTTATAGTTTCAAATCAACATTATGCAATGTAATTTAAAATATTCCAAATACTAAAAGGCCTTAGAAACAAAACAGGGCTCAACCATGATTTCTAGGAAGATGGTGAACTGAAAATAGCTCTGCATTAGGAATTTGAATCAAGCTATGTTGTGTCTATGTTGAGAACATTTTGTTCTCAGAAGATATTACAGAACAAAGAGAGAGTGTGTGTTACATTTTCTATAATGCACCATGGTGGCCTGGGAAAAAAAACATAATCCATGATACTACAATTGTCAGAGGCAACCTAGAAGCAATATCTCTGGTACATCTTTTGGTAAATAGGCACTTTGTAACTGAACAAACAATTGCAAAAAGTGATTTACCAAAATGTTCACATATGTGTGCTTTTTGAAGCTGCCGAGAACTGAGCTATGGATTCAATGGCTTGGTTCTCAGCTGCAGAAGCCTTCCGAAAGCCCTCTGACTGCAAAATGCAGGCCTGGGGATGCTACAAAAGAAGTGGGCCTGGCTGCAAGGTAAGTGGGAGTGGGGTGGTTGGGCATCTCCACATCCCCACCCTAGCTTGATTTTTAAGTATGTGCCTCGCCCCAAAACTAGGCCTTATATTTTGGGTAGGGCTTACTTTCAGGGAAACACAATGGGAGATGGCTTTGCTCTCAGTTTACTGTACATTCTAGTGGCTTGTCCTGTCAATGTTGGTGGGAGTGGTCTTTAGTTGGATTGTTTACTTTAGCTTGTTTGGCAGTTTCCTGATTGGGGTATTATCTACTTCTTGATTGTTCGTCTGATGTTAATCTTGCTGTTAATCTATGCTCATCTGTTGATTGCTGGTGGGGAAGTGTTTGGGTTTTTTAATCTTTTTTGGGTTGTTGATTGTCTCTTTTATACAGTATGTAAATGTTGTTTATGTCTATGTGTCTATTGATGGCCAATGTGTCAGCATTTCAGGCTTCCAGAAATTCTTAACATTTTTGGACTTGGCTTGGCCTAGTATGGTCACAGCTCCCAGTTGAAATTATAATTAAATCTGTCAATATATAGTGAAAATAAAGAGTTTTCTGACTGCTAGTTGGTGTTCTTGGTTGCATTTTGCTAGTCTTCTGCCTGTTCGTCTTATATAGTGTCAGTTGCACTGCACTGCTTTACTATGTAAAGCTGTTGCAAGCTTTACATAGTATGTTATAAATGATTCCTGATTTTTTTTTTCTTCTGGAGCCACTTAAGATGTTTTGGAGAGCTTTAGTTGGTTTGTGAACTATGCTGATTCCATGTGTTTATAATAATCTATATAGCCAATGATACAAGCTGAGAGGCCTTTATTTTCTATAAAATTATAATAAGCAAAAAAGGGAAATGATTTTCCATTTCACCAAATATTTGTATCCATCATCTATGTTAATGCTGTGAATGTAACATCTGGATCCATAGCATTTACAATCACAGATATGCATATTTCTTCACAAATATATCTACATTTTTCTATCTCTACAAATTGGCAGTTTATTCATGTCCAAGAACATTTTTTTTTATCCCTGACTTCATGTTGACATCATAGGCAAAGGGATAATAATACTTTGAAAAATTGCTATCATGGTAATTTAGACTGGATGTTACTGTTGCAACCAACAGCAACTCCAACAGATAGGACTGTAGAAAAAACAATTGCAACCAGCCTGCCTTCTATAAAAGACCTGTATATTGTGCAAGTCAGAAGGAGGGCTGAGGAAATATCTACAGAACCCTCACATCCTGAACAGAAACTGTTACAACTCCTTTCGTTAGGATGCTGTTATAGGGCATTGCATGTCAAAACAACTAGACACAGGGATAGTTTTTTTTTCTTTGTGTCTTCTTATCTTCTTTACTAACCTCTTATTGGTATTATTATTATGATTATTACTACTCTATTGCTTTGCATGTATACTGAGACCTTCTACACTGGAGACAATTTCCTTGTGTGTCACATTTGGCCAAATAGAATATTCTATTCTATTTTGCAAAGTATTCTAACTAATTAATGTATCTAATGTATGTTTTTGGGAATGCAATGGCTCAGCAGTTAAAGATGCTGACAACTCAGGTTTGAAACCCAAGCGCTGTGCGATGGGATGAGCTCTCATTATTTGCTCTAGCTCCTGACCACCTAGCAGTTTGAAAGCATTCAAATATGAATAGATAAATAGGTACCATTTAAGTGGGAAGGTAACATTGTTCCATGCACCTTGGCATATAGTCATGCTGGCCACAACCATGGAAATGTCTTCAGACAATGCCGGCTCCCTTGGGTAAGAAATGGAGATGAGCACCACCTCCTACAATTGGACACAACTGAAAGGGGAAACCTTTACCCTTTAATGTATGTTTACTTAGAACTAATTCACACCATGCTGAATAGAATGCAGTGGGCATATGTATAAATAGGACTGCACATATAGACATTAGTTTGATTTTACTAATTACTCCTGCTTCTCTATTCATCATGTCTTTCAAGCAGCTTTATTGTCATGTTTCCTTAGTTTTTGTTTTAATTTCACTCACTAGTTTGAGAATTACTGAAGGGCAAGGCATACATTTTTTAGATAATTTAATGACTGGGAAGAGATGTGGGAACATCTGGCCCACAATCATTTGTGAAAGGTGATTTATTCTTTTTTCAGATGTATTCTGAATTGACCTGGACTCTGACAAAAGATTGATGCCACTATGAAAAAGGAAGAGGGGTGAGTTGAAGGACTGCATGCCTCTTACTGGTTGTGTATATCAAAATATAGCTCTGTATCCTAATTAATCTGAGATGGGTAGGTTTAATAAGCATATATGTGTGAAAATAGCACTAAATAATATTTTTTACACAATTCAAAAGTAGGAGAAACTCTTGTTTGGTTGCTAATATAGTAACCCGTGACAGAAAAGATCAGTCTACTCCCAAATGCTTCTCCACCTCTGATGTTTTAGACTTAGTCCAGGGCTGCAAAGATATGGAAGATCTTCCTGTTTGCCACCATCATATGTTTGCAAATATATTTTCTAATTTGTTTCATACAGATATCAGAATTCTGAAAATCAGTCCCTTTGGACAATGCCAGATTGGGAGAAGGCTATACTAATCTATGATCACACAATGAGTACATAATCCTGCAGCACAAATACTCTGAATAGAAATACATATTTTTTTCATGGGATAAAGGCATTGGTTTTATTTTTTGATATTCAGTTGTGGACTATCACTGTCAAATTAACCATCTCTAAAAATTACAGAGCTGGAATAGACTAGGTTATCTGTTTAAATAAAACTGTCCTAATGAAAACTAATAACATATTTGGCAGTTTTAACTCACCCAACATATTTCAAGATAGCATTGTTATTAAACACATGGTTAATATTGCATATAATATCATTTTGATGGGACAATTATTTGATTTTTAATTACCATACCCTGACAAATTTATTTGGAACAATTTTACAATTTATGCAAATATTGGCATGCTGATTAAAATTTAATACCTTGTTTACTCATTCTTTGAAACTTCAAAACTAATCTGTTCAGAAATGTCTTATTATATTAAGTATATCGGGTTGAGTTTTAGTCTAAAATTGGAGGGGAAAACCTGAAAAAGCTAGCTTCCATTTTCAACATCTTCATGTAAAATCACTTTTAAAAGAGTATGTGAATTACAGATTCATCTATAGTGCACAATGTTTAGACATTTGCATAATGGTCTTTGGCATAATAAATTAGAAGCTATGTTTTGTAGTTTAATTTTCAACATCTTGTATAAATGGGCCTATTTTTAAGACACAAAAGAAGGAAACTCAGACAGAATCCTAGCTTTTTGGCAGAGCAACCTAAACTGGACTGAGGCAAACATTTCCATTTCCAAGTGAAACATTCTTCACTGAACTGATGGGAAATAAGGGTAGGTAATAAAATACTAAGACGGATGATTGAGTGATAAGAACCTCAGAATGATGAATAAAAGAAACAGAAAGAGTAAAAAAAAAAGAGAAACATTGATAGGCAGGCATAGTGACAATACTCAGTGTAGAGAAAAAGTGCTCTGCGAGATTGTTTACATGTGATAAATATTCAATATCCTCTTCTACGATCTGTTTGCACAATAATATTATTTTTCCTCTGTCAACTGACACTACATTCAGGTCTTGCTGTTGTTGTTTTTTTTTTAAAAATATCTCCTGGGCAACCATGTCTTTGGCATCATATATCATTGTTTTGGGCATTTGTCATTATTGGCAAACACATATTTTGACAGACTTCCAATGACAAAATGTAGCTAAGTGGAAAAAATGTACCACCCCTGTTATGTCCTGAGCCTGCTGAAGCATTCAGCAGGCTCAGAAATGTTGCAAAGGTTCCTGGGCAGACCGCAAACTGCCTGGGACCAGACTGGCTGTCTCCAGCCTTGTGAGCATGTGCTAGGCGGGAAACAGCCTCTGCAATGATTGGCTGATGCTATCCCTTGCAAGGACATTATAAAAGGCCTGTGTGCCGTTTGTTCTGTTGTTGGTTGTGGAAGAGAACAATAAAGAAGGCTTGTTGTTACACTATGCGTCTCCTCTTAATGCCTCCAACCTGCGAACTTAACAGTAGTGATGAAGGTGGGGTCGCTATAAGCCACATTTAACAACGAAAGAAGAGAGGACTTACAAGAAGTCCTGGGAAGTTTGGCATCCAGCACAGCGACTCTGCCTGCCAGTACAGCATCGCTGGAGGTGAGCTCAGCCAAGGGATCCCTTCCCCAGATAACAGGCTTGCAGCGAAGGCATTAACGAGGGTTACAGAAGATGTCTAAGATTGGCCGCTTGTCAGAGTTTGATATTGCACACCCAGAATGCTGGAATTCATACGTGGCATGGGTGGAAAATTATTTCAGGGTCAATCAGATAAGAGAAGATGGCCTTAAAGTGGCTACCCTGCTGTGTGTCTGTGGACAGGAAACATTTGACATAGCAGAGAATCTGGTGGCCCCGGCACTTTTGGAGTCAGTATCTTATGCAGACTTGAAGAAGATGCTGAAAGAACATTTCCACCCTAAACTTTCTGTGATTGCTTGGTGACATGCGTTTGAGCAGAGGGACCAGAGGCCTGGTGAGTCTGCTGTGGACTTTATTGTTGCCTTAAGGCAAGCAGCGAGGCCTTGTGAATTCAAGGACCTGGAAGAGAGGTTGCAGGATCGTTTCATTTGTAGCCTAAGGAGTTGTGAGCTGCAGCAGAAGATCTTCACCAAGGAAAATGTTTCATTCTAAGATGCCTTGAGAGAGGTTGCAGCTGAAAAAGCAGCGGGCGGTGCCATGAAGGCCTTGTGGTTCGCCAGAATTCCTCCAGCCACGGTGACCGTCCATCAAGAGGTTGCTCAAGAAGATCAGGTGAACAGGCTGCACCAGTCAGCGGAGAGAAGGCCGAAGGAGTGTCCAGACAGGGCCCCAGCATCTCCTCAGTGTTTCGGGTGTGAGGGATGTCACAAGCGAGCTGACTGCAGTTTCCGCTCCGCAATTTGCTGGGCATGTGGCAGGCAAGGCCACATTGCCTCCATCTATTTGGGTTGCCAGAAGGTTCAACCTCGGGAAGAATTGCTTCAGAAAGGTACTAGGGTCCCCAGCCAACACAGGGTGGGTTTCTGCAGGAACATTTTGAGGACAGGGACAAGCCCCTTAATAAAAAGCTTCGCATTGACGTGAAGCTGCAAGGGGTTCCTTGTCAATGGAGTTGGACACAGGGTCCCTCTATTGATCATTTCACATGACACCTTCAAAAGGATTTGCAGCAGTAGTGGCCTTTGAGTCAAACTCGGGCCATCAAACTTAATTCTAAATGACTTCCAGAATTCCAGAGTCAGCGTGAAGGGGGAGGCTACACTCAAAGTGCAGTGTAAGGCTTTTGAGGGCCTATTAGATGTGGTGGTATTTGGAGGTGATCGCACAAGTCTCATTGGACTAGATTGTTCGAGGCCCTTGGGATCCAAGTGACTGGACTTCATAGCCTGCAAACATTAGGCCTTGCAGAAGTCTGCAAGGAGTTTGCTGATGTGTTTAGCACAGAGCTTGGTTCATACAAGGGGTCTCCCATTGCCCTACGCTTAGACCCAGCTATCACACCAATTAAGATTAAGCCTAGAAGGGTGCCTTTTGCTCTCAAAAGCAAAATTGATGCAGAGCTGGAAAAACTGCTCCAGCAGGGCATCTTAGAACCTGTAGACTCTAGTCCATGGGAAATCCCCATTATAATGCCTCTAAAGGCTAATGGAGAAGTCCAAATTTGTGTGGACTATAAATGTACATTGAACAAAGCGCTGCAACAACATGCATATCCAGTTCCTGTGGTAAGCCACATTCTGGCCTCCCTCAAGGGGGGGCGAATTTTTTGCAAAACTCAATTTGGCACAGGCCTACCAATAGTTACCTGTTGATGAAGCAACAGCTGAGGCTCAAACTATCATAATGCACAGGGGAGCCTTTAAGGTCAAAAGACTGCAGTTTGGGGTTAATGTAGCACCTGGCATCTTCCAAAGTGTAATGGAGTGCATGCTTCATGGTATTCCTGGGGTCTGTCCTTACTTCGATGACGTCCTCATTGCTGGGGAGTCATCTCTAAACTTAGCTGAAAGATTAAGGGCTGTCTTGCTTGGTTTCTGCCAAGCGGGTCTGAAACCGAAGCAACATAAATGCAAAACTGGAGTCACTTTCACTGAATTCTTAGGCTTCAGAATTGGTGCTCAAGGCATCCATCCTGCTGAATCCAAGCTTCAAGCAATTCAGCAGGCCCCAAGTCCCAAGTCCAAAAGCGAGCTTCAGGCTTTCCTGGGACTCTTAAATTTCTATCACTCATTCCTTCCCCACAAGGCTGCTGTGGCTGAGTTGTTACACCGGCTCTTGGACAAGCAAGCTCCATGGCAGTGGACTAAGGTCCATGAAAGGAGTTTCAATGAGGTTAAGGCCTTGCTCTCTTCAAATGCAGCCTTAGCGCATTTCAATGAGCAATTGCCAGTGTGCATCGCATGTGATGCATCCCCTTATGGGGTGGGAGCAGTACTCAGTCACCTCAAGTCCCTGTGGCCCACTACTCAAGGACTCTGTCATCTGCAGAGCATAATTATGCTCAGATTGACAGAAAAGGCTTGGCCATCGTGGCTGGCATAAAGAAATTTCATGATTTCTTATATGGCCGCCACTTCACAGTCTATACAGACCATAAGTCTCTGCTGGGTTTGTTTACAACAAACAAGCAAACCCCTCACATAATATCTCCTAGAATGCTGAGATGGTCAATTTTCCTGTCAGCGTATGACTACACACTGATTCACAAACCTGGAAAAGAAATGGGCCATGCAGATGGCCTCAGCAAATTACCTCTAACATAGATAGTGGCAGATCCTGCTCCTGCTATTAACATTCTCTCCATTCAGGAGTTGCCTGAATCTCCCCTCAATGCTATGGACGTGGCTGCAGAAACTGCCACTGATCACACAATTACACGCGTGCTGACATGGGTGTTGTCAGGATGGCCTGACACATGTCCAGATACTGAGTTTCAAAGCTTCTGGCAAAGGAAGCACAAGCTTTCCACATTCAGAGGGTGTCTGTTATAGGGTAGTAGGGTAGCCATCCCAGCCTCATTGAGGTCTAGAATCTTGATCTCTCTGCATGAGGGACATCCAGGTATAGTCCGGATAAAAGTGCTTGCGCGCAACCATCTCTGGTGGCCTGGGCTCAATAAAGCCATCGAGGCCCAGGTGCATGGGTGTCAAGTGTGCCAACAGTCAAGGCCTGAAATGCCTCAGGCCCCTGTACATAGGTGGGAGGAAACACAAGCCCCTTGGTCAAGGGTACATATAGATTACGCTGGGCCCTTTCAGGGGCAATTCTTCCTTCTCCTCGTTGACAGCCATTCCAAGTGGCTAGAGGTTGTTCCTGTTTCCTCCACTACTACTGCTAGGACCATCCAGTTGTTGAGAGGAATATTCACTTCTCATGGACTTCCAGATATCCTGGTCTCAGATAACGGCCCCCAATTTACCTCTTTTAAGTTCCAGGCTTTTCTGCAGGCCAACTGATCCAGCATGCAACTTCAGCTCCATTCCACCCATCTTCCAATGGCCAGGCTGAAAGGATGGTGTGCATTACCAAAGATGCTCTCAAGAGGATCACTTATGGCAGCTGGCATCACAGGTTAGCTGATTTCCTTCTTGCACAATGTACTACACCTTGCACAGCCACAGGAAAGAGCCCAGCAGAACTTTGCTGGGGTTGCCACCTCATCACTAAACTGGACAGGTTGCACCCAGACCAAGTGGCTTCACAGGTGTCACAGCCGCAGGTACCTAGGAGACTACAGGTGGCCGATTCGGTCTGGGCAAGGAATTATGGGCCTGGATATGTCTGGATTACAGCAGTGGTATGCAAAGTCTCTGGGCCGCTGTCATACGAAGTGGCCTTGGATGATGGGCGCATCATCCGACGGCACATGGACCAACTGTGCTGGAGGCTGCCCAGCAACACTTCCGCTCCTGGCTCTGCTCTTGGGGGGAGGAGGACCATAATCCTTATTCTGGACCACAGTCTCCTAGCTCCAGCGGGGTTTCACACACTGCCGCACATGTTCCAGTGGCCAGAACGGGGGCATTCACAGGATTCAGCTATTGCTCCAGAATGGGGGTCATTCCAGGCTTCAGCAAGTGCTCCAAACAGGGAGTCTCCAGAAAGGGGGTTTGCCATGGAGGTGGCTCCTGACTCTGGCGCCTCCGGCATGCACACGGGGCCAATGGGGTACTGGGGCACATCAGCCACTCAGGCCACTCCAGCTGCTGGTCTTGGGCTCGAGGGACAGGGCAAGAGAAGTCCATTGTGGACTTGGGGAATTCCATCCCACCACTGGACTTGGGGAATTCCACCCCCCCCAAGGAACCCTGGCTTGGATTTACAGCCAGTCAGCAGCTGGGTGGGTCACCTGGGTTTTGGGGCATCAAAGTCCTGGTCTGCCTAGCCTGGCAGGTGAGTTGGCAGGCCAGGCACACACTCCAGCCATAAGAAGGTCACAGCGGGCCAAGGGTCCACCCAAACATCTCAAGGACTATGTGAGGTTCCGGTCAAGCCAAGGGAATCTTGCTAGTCCTTAAAAGAGAAAAATGCAGAACAAACACTCAAAGTGAAGGAGTGTCGCATTCAGTCTATTATTTTGTTGTATTTTTTTTCTTTGAATAATTATAAATGTAAGAGTGCTCTGCCTGTGTTCAGGCATATTGTGCTTCACAATAACACCCAGTCCATTGAAGACATGTACCTGTGCTGCTATACAATAAGGTATTATTGTTTCATCCAGGGGGAGGGGTGTTATGTCCTGAGCATGCGCAAGGCGGGAAACAGCCTCTGCAATGATTGGTTGATGCTGTCCCTTGCAAGGACATTATAAAAGGCCTCCGCACCGTTTGTTCTGTTATTGGTTGTGGAAGAGAACAATAAAGAAGGCTTGTTGTTACACTATGCATCTCCTCTTAATGCTTCCAACCTGTGAACTTAACAAATCCTATCCTAATTCTTTCTACAACCATCAGTGAAGTCATACTGATAGATGAAGTCATATCTATAGACTTTGTGTGTGTGTGTGTATGTGTGTGTATGTATGAGAGAGAGAGAGAGAGAGAGAGAGAGAGAGAGAGAGAGAGAGAGAGAGAGAGAGAGAGAGAGAGAGAGAGAGAGAGAGAGAGAGAGAGAGAGAGAGAGAGAGAGAGAGAGAGAGAGAGAGAGAGAGAGAGAGAGAGAGAGAGAGAGAGTTCATGGCTGAGCACCATCTTTGATGCAGGGGACCAGGATTCAAATATCAGCTGACACCTACCTTATCAGTAGGGGGTTCCTTGGTCAAAGGTTCTCCCTGGAATGCTTTACATAATATGTATAATACATTCTAGATCCCTACAGAGATAAATGTTTTCCTGATTGTTTCCTTTTCAGGAGTGTACTTTTTGGCAAAGTCATTGTTTTGAAGAACCTTTACTTCTAACAATATAGTTGTTTTGATAGTGAAAAGTAGTTGTAGTATCCACCTACACAATCCTTTGTATTAAAGTAAAGGCAGGTAATTGTAATAGTCATTTTGTGCCAGTTTAATTTAGAGCAATGTATTTCTGCTTTTTTAAAGAACTTTTTTTAAAGTCATATTTGAAAGCCTAAAATTTTCTTCTAATTAATTCTGTTACAGTTGCATTTCACCATAGTTACAGTAGAAGTTCTATGAAGCAAAATAGCACATCTAATATGAAAAAAATCTAAATGAGATGACTGAGTTTGTGCTATGAAAATCTATTTAAGTACATGCCAACAATTAAAGAGGATCCAACATTTTATTAAAGCTAGCAAATTATACTGAGTTACTGGTCTCCTGTTAAGAACAAAGACCACCAGAGATTAGTTAACCAATTTCTTATAGAAATTGAATATGGATATATGTATTCATCTGTTGATATTTATTTCATAACTGATAAGTACAGATAGGAGTACACAAGAATATGGGCATCCATGACCATAAAGAGAATACTTTGTAATTCAAGGTGATAATTAGTCTTGGAAAAGTGTGAGTGCCAATCAAATTGATTGTTAGCCAATTGTAAATTTGCACCCCATTTTGAATAGGGAAAGTTGTAAACAAACTCATCATCAATATCCATCAGAATGTTGTAGTTTATGGAAACTACATGATGTGAATCAAAGGCCATTCATTAATTAACAAAGGTTGCATCTCCAAGATATAGGTCATGAGGACGTATTTATGTCATACACAGAAGGAAAACTCTTTAGTAATTAAGATACATTGACTTTTACAATAGACAGACAAAGGCAAAAATAATCATTGTTTATCATTGACCTAGATATGAGCATTTACAGAAATATAACAGTTCCCCTCACTACTTTATCTTTTGCAGGAATTTTCATGTGAGTTTCATGTAGTGCAAAATGTGAGTTTTCCATTCATATTGCCATCCAAAAGTCCCTGTATAAAAAAAGAAAGCAAACATAATCTAACCACTATCCCATTACTACTCAATTCTATAGCCATCAAAATATATCTTAAAAAACTCCATAAAAGAAAAATGTTGCCAATAAAGTCTGGGCTGTCTTAATTTCATGCACTGTGAATTCAACAATTTCTTCATTTCTCATTTATTTCTCTAAAAGTAGCTTCATTTAAAAACAGGGAAACCACATTTCATGCTCCTCAGTTTCATTAACATTATACAAATGCTTCTATCAAAAGGAGACTTCTCTAATTAAACCATTGTAGCAGATAAAAACATTTAAAATGATGAATCTGAATGGAATCTGACATTCCATATATTTTGTTGCATTTCTTTTCATTATAAAATGTTAAAGATCTAAAACTATAAAAAACATCGAGAACTGTTTTATCAATAACAGAATTTGATCAATTCATTCATTTCCAAAGTTTTGTCAGAAGTCCTGGTGAAAATTGATCAACATTGCAAAAACTAAATGCTGTGACAAATGAAAAATAACTTGTTGACTAAGTGAAAGATACACCAAATGCGGTCTTCATTTTAAATGAATTTGGTAAGTCAGACCTATCATAATTCAATAAGAGTTATAGTATATGGAGCTTTATGAGGTCTTGAAATAAAATGTTTTGGGAAATGAGAGTCAAAGATAATGGTACTTATATCCTTAGGGGCAAGAAAATAAGCATTTTGTCTCACACAGTTCAAGAAGTGAAAATAATGATTATTCAGAAGCACAGTAAAAAGTGAAGAGGAATATATTAAAGATATTTTTGTTGGTGGTAATGGTGGTGTTACCTTAATTTATTTGCATGTAATATCTGGTTATAGAAGAAAGCTATAGAATTTTTTGGTTAGATAAACAAAGCTGACACATCACCCAGCAGCCATGCCCAATAATATCAAGTAGATGCTATTGTCTTAGGGTTCCATTTCTTGAACGAGCATCAATATAAACATAAATTTAATAAATAAATAAATAAATGAACAAATAAATAAATAAATATAAAACAACTTGACATCCAATGACTCCATGGACATGGACATGATCATGTTATTGTTTTTTTAAAAGCAATCTTGCAAAACAATATTTACATGACATAAAGCATAATCTGGTTTATTTCTTTAGTAATGTTGAATAAAACTACCCAGGGTGATTTACATAGCTTGAGATATGACTTGGGAGACTGTAATGTCACCCGATTATGATTTATTCAATAAAGCATGTCTGTGGAAATTCTCAGTCATCCAAGTCATACCCTGTTTCCCCAAAAGTAAGACCTATCCCAAAAGTAAGCCCTTTCTTTAGTTTTGGGGGTGGACCTAATATAAGCCCTACCTCAAAAGTAAGCCCTACTTAAGAGCCTGTGCAGCTGACCGACCACCGATTCCATCTGGTTGCTACCATAGACATGAGGTGAGGAAGAGGGATCTGACCCATGCTCCCTGCTTACCAGTACCCTGCTGCAACCTCTCATGCTGCCCCACTGGTTCTGTGGCTAGTTTTGATGGCTTGCGGCACGTCGCTCCAACCAATGCCACTGCCATGAAGCTTGGCAGATCCCCCCAATCTGACCCACACGCCCTGCTTAGCAGTACCTTGCCACAGCCTCTCATGCCACCCCATTGGTTCTGCAGCTGATTTTGGCCATCTGTGGTACAACGCTTCCGCCAATGCCATTGCCAAGAGGCTTGGCAGATTCCCCTCTCTGACCCACTTGGCGCCTGTCTTCCACTTTTGATGCATTTTTCTGTAACCGAGGAGCTAGAGAACTTGTCCCACGACCATTCAGATGCCCTCGCTTTCCTCAATCACTTCTTTGCTTATTTATTTTATTTATTTATTTATTTATTTTACGATTTTTATACCGCCCCCCTCCCGAAGGACACGGGGCAGTGTACAGCCCAATTAAAAACATTTACATACAAAAGGTAAAATTATTAAAAATAAATTAAATAATTTGGCCCAATCATTTAAAAACCCAATTACCTAAAAATAATTTAATCCGATCATTTAAAACCAATGCTTAATCTTAAAACTCAATCCCCTAAAAACAATTATGGCCTTGTTGGAACTGGAGCTACTATCCCAGGCCGGCTTGTCGAAATAAATATGTCTTTAATTCTCAACGGAAGGAACGCAATTCCGTCAATGTACGGAGTTCGGGGGGAGCTCGTTCCAAAGCGTTGGAGCTCCCACAGAGAAGGCCCTCCCCCTGGGGGTCGCCAGCTGACATTGTCTGGCCGACGGCACCCTGAGGAGACCGACTCTGTGGGAGCGTACCGGACGGCGGGAGGTATTTGCTGGCAGAAGGCGATCCTGTAAATATCCGGGTCCGATGCCATGGAGCGTTTTAAAGATGGTCACTAACACCTTGAAACGCACCCGGAAGGCCACCGGCAACCAGTGCAGCTCGCGCAGGAGCGATGTTACATGAGCGCACCATGGCGCTACGGTCACTACCCGCGCGACAGCATTCTGGGCCAGCTGAAGCCTCCAGGTGCACCTCAAGGGGAGCCCCATGTAGAGAGCATTACAATAGTCCAGCCTGGAAGTGACGAAGGCATGAGTAACTGTGCATAGCGAGTCCCGGTCTAGGAAGGGACGCAACTGGCGTACCAGGCGAACCTGATAGAACATCCTCCTGGCCACGGCCGCCAGATGGTCCTCTAAAGATAGCCGTGCATCCAGGAGGACTCCCAAATTGCGAACCCTTTCCAAGGGGGCCACTGTTTCGCCCCCAACAGACAGCAAAGGAGTCAATTGACTAAACCGGGGCGACGGTAGCCACAGCCACTCGGTCTTGGAAGGGTTGAGCTTGAGTCCGTTCTTCCCCATCCAGACCCGCACGGCCTCCAGGCATTGGGTCAGCACGGCAAGAGCATCGTTGGGGTGGTTCGGCATGGAAACGTACAGCTGAGTATCATCAGCGTACAGATGGTACTCCACACCAAAACCACGGATGATCTCACCCAGCGGTTTTACATAAATGTTGAACAGTAGGGGCGAGAGGACCGACCCCTGAGGTACCCCACATACAAGGGGTCTCGGGGTCGACCTCTGACCCCCTGTCAACACAGACTGCATCCGGCCGGACAGGAAGGAGGCGAACCACCGCAAAACAGTGCCCCCTATACCTAACCCCTCCAACCGTTGCAGCATGATACCATGATCGATGGTATCAAAAGCCGCCGAGAGGTCCAATAGCACCAGAGCAGAGGAACAACCTCTGTCCCGGGCCCGCCAGAGGTCATCCACCAACGCGACCAATGCTGTTTCCGTGCTGTAGCCAGGCCTGAAGCCCGACTGGTGTGGATCCAAGTATAGCGATTCCTCCAGGTGTCGTGAGAACTGTCTGGCAACCACACTCTCGACAACCTTCACAAGAAAGCGAAGGTTGGAGACAGGATGATAATTTGATAAAACAGCTGGATCCAGGGTAGGCTTCTTAAGGAGGGGCCTCACTACCGCCTCTTTCAAGGTGGCAGGGAAGACACCCTCGCTTAAAGAAGCATTAATAATTACCTGGAACCAGCCTCGTACCACCTCCCGGGATGCCAGAACCAACCAGGAGGGGCACGGGTCCAATGAACAAGTGGTCGCCCTAAGTCCCCCAAACAACCTGTCCACATCCTCAGAAGTCACGGGGTCAAACTCAGCCCAGATAACAGTCTCAAGACCAGACTCCATCTCTCCCACCGGACACACCCAGTTGAAATCAAAGCCTTCCCGTATCTGAGCGATTTTATCATGCAGATATTTTCCGAAATCCTAAGCTCTACCTTCTAAGGGGTCTCCTCTCACCTCCTGATGAAGGAGGGAGCGGGTCACCCTAAACAAGGAGGCTGGGCGGTTATCTGATGACGCGATAAGAGCAGTGAAGTAAGAACACTTCTCTGATTTTATCGCCGCTAGGTAGGACCTAATATGGTCTCTTACCAGTGTTCGGTCAGATTCGGCAAGGCTCGATCTCCAACTGCTCTCTAGGCGTCTTTTCCGGCATTTCATCTCTCTCAGCCCCTCATACCAAGGGGCCGATTGAGACGCACGCCAAATCAGAGGCCGCAAAGGCACGACCCGGTCTAGAGCGCCGGCCGCAGCCCTATCCCAGGCTGCCGTCAGCTCTTCGACCGAGTCGTGTATCCGAACCTCAGGAATTGGCCCAAGCTCTGCCTGGAATCACTCAGGCTCCATCAGCCGCCTGGGGCGGTACCATCTCACCGGTTCCGCCTCCCTACAGTGGGGTGCAACGGTCAGAAAGTCCAGGCATAGGAGAGAGTGATCAGACCATGACAGGGGTTCAATGACTATATTCCCTATATTCTGACCACTCAGCCACTGTCCAGAGACAAAAACCAGGTCAAGCGTGTTCCCCCCTGTGTGGGGGGGCCTTGAATTATCTGGGCCAGGTCCATGGCTGTCATAGAAGCCATGAACTCCTGAGCCTCACCGGACACCCCGCCCGTGGACGGCAGGTTGAAGTCACCCATAACTATCAGCCTAGGGACCTCAACCACCACCGCGGCGATAACGTCCAGGAGCTTGGGCAGGGAGGTTGATATGTGGCAGGGAGCCAAGTACGTAATCAACACCGCCCTCGGGCTCCCAAGGTCCCACTTCACCAGGAGGGATTCACAGCCCGCCGTCTGAGGAACAGTGACCTCTCTCGGCCTGAAATCTTCCCTAATCATGACCGCCACTCCTCCACCCCTGCCCTGAGCTCTCGGCTGGTGGAATGCAAGGAAACCCGGTGGGCACATTTCCACCAGAGGGACACCGCCCTCTGGTCCCAACCAGGTCTCTGTTATACCCGCCAGATCTGCTCCCCCCTCCAGAATTAAATCTTGAATGAGGGGGGCCTTATTTACCACAGACCTGGCGTTGCACAGCACCAGCCTACAGCTAGGGCCCTGTGGTTCTGGATAACCCCGAGAACCGGTTGAGCCTTGGGGGTCGGAGCACACAACCACTCGTAAGCAGTGGGTGCGCACTCCCTTATTATGATACGGCCCCCTGCTCCCGCTATACCTGCCCGTCCCGCTTACGGTACTAATAGGAACTAAATTAGCCTTAATCAACCCCCCATCCGCACCCTCAGGACTCATCTTATTTCCAGATCTGTCGAGTTCCTCTGTCATGTTTTTCCGCTGCCATCAATCAATCAATTCCAACTTCTCGTGAAAAAAAAATCTCACAAAGTTGGAAATGATTGATTGATATTTTTTTTTAGTCTCACAACTTCTTTTGTTTATGGGACCGCACACAGTGGTGGAAGAACACAATGAAAGAATGTGACGGAGCTGGAAATCAAATAAGCAAAGAAATGCTTGGAGGAATTGAGGGCATCTGGGCAGTGGTGCAGCAAGCTCTCCAGCTCCGCAACCATAGAGAAATGCCACTGAGCTGGAAAGCAGGTGCTAGCGTAAACCTCCTATGGATGCCAGGCACTGAAGTGAACTGGAGTGAAGGCCAGTATTTACTGGCACTTACAG
This sequence comes from Bothrops alternatus, assembly GCA_034064705.1. Lineage (NCBI taxonomy): Eukaryota > Metazoa > Chordata > Lepidosauria > Squamata > Viperidae > Bothrops > Bothrops alternatus. Next base: position 2,709,625 of record JARGCV010000081.1, on the reverse strand, counting down.
TAAACATGGTGGCATTCCAATTCTGGTGGTGAAGAGGAAGTTGGCATGGGCGCTGGTGGCAGGATGCCTACTCACTTAAGCACCTTCCCTCCCGATCCTCTGGTGCTCCACCTGCCACTTTGGCCCTGGGCTGCTCCCTCCCCACTCACTTCTCTGATGGACCAGGCCAGGAAGGCAGCCCCTCAGCATCCCTGGGGTAAAAGTCCCCCACTCCACCAGGAAGAGCATTGGCCTGGCTGCCCCTGCCTCCGCACCCTTCCCGCCACCACCCAGCATGGCCACCCTGGGGCTGCAGGGGCTGGCCTGGCACAGGAAAGGCATATGCACCCCCCCTCCCACTCAAACTTTGTCATATGGTAACTTTACCATACCGTAGTTGATCCGCCACCATGCTCTGAGGTTGGCCCATTGCCACTGCACTGCGTCTCTACCCCATATATAGGCCCTGCTCTGTCCCACCCCTGAGCGCTCGCTGCTTGCTGGTAATGTAAGACCTACCCCGAAAATAAGTCCTAATGATTATTTCAGAGCCCAAAAGAAAATAAGAACGGGTCTTATTTTCGGGAAAACATAGTAGTTGTCTCAAAGGTGCTTTTCAAAAGGCAACTGGCCACCTATCCCCTGTCTACAGCACAGTCCTTTCAGCTGTCCCAAGAAGATTCCACTCCCATTTGCACTCTGATACAGGTGACCCTGAGGGCACAGATAAATCACCTCAGCAGTTCTCAGAGAGAGTGCTAACCTTCAGATGACTGCAAAGAAATATGATCCTTCCAACACCACCCCACCATCCTGTCAGAACTAATCCTTCTATAGCCCCACCATCCTGCCAGAACCAATAAAGCAGCAGTTCTCAACCTTTTCCGGGGCTCGACCCCAGCCTGCGCAAAAAAAATGGCGGGCCCACATTGCACATGCGCGGCGCAACGGGGCGCATCGCAATAGGAAAAAATGGCCGACCCAAAAAAAATGGCCGACCCCAAAAAAATGGCAGGCCTGCACCACGCATGCACGGCGCGACAGCCCGCATCGCGATAGGAAAAAAATGGCCGACCAAAAAAAAAATAAAAAAATGGCGGACTGCGGTGCATGGCAACCCCCGTGAAATGGTCGTTCGACCCCAAATGGGGTCGTGACCCACAGGTTGAGAACCGCTGCAATAAAGCTTCTTAGATGAGAAGTAAAACATCTTCTTCATCTCCAGTTGCCTTTTTAAAAAGCACATTTGAGTCAAAAAAGCATTGTTAAGAAAGCATGGCATAGTGAAAAATGTGAATCAGTCAGTGACATCTATGCTGATTATCTTTAAAAGTTCACATGGCTCAATATATGCTTAAATAAATGATTCAACATTTTACACAGCAATATTTTTGCTTACGTTATCATAGTATCTGATTAAATTTATTTGTTTATTTGTTCAAATTATATATAACTGCCCATTTTGTGTATGTAAATCTTGGCAGTTTACAAGAATTAAAAACAATATCAAGCACAATAAACAAAATATAAATTAAAAATAACAAACAAAACCATTATTAAAAGCTATATTTTATATTTTATATTGTAAAATTTTCCAGTATAAAACAGCTAAAGACTATTTTGGTAAGTTTTGAGAAAGGTTTTCTTAAGGTCAAAGCTCTTTTTCCACTCTCAAGTTTCCATTTTAATTTTCTATACATTTACCAAACCAAAGATTATTAATCGCCAACACACTATCCTGAAATCATATATCAATAATTCTCCATTTAGGAAAATTGCCTCATTTTGTACATAATAAATCAGTTTTTCTCAACCTCACCAATTTTAACTTCACCTCCCAGAATTCCTCAATCAGGATGCTGGCTGGAGAATTCTGGGAAATGAAGTCCATACACTCTAAAAGATTCTGAGATTGAGAAACATTGTATTAAAATACTGTGAAGGACTCCAATTGCTGAGTTTCAGAGAAAGGAATTAATTTAAATGCATTAATGTAGTTCAATCTTTAATTAATTCATAATTCAAAATGATGTCCATCTAGTCATTCTTTTCAAAAGTAGAATACTTCAAACATTTACACTTTTTAAAAGTCTCCTTCTTATAATTACTTCCTACCTTTTTCTATATCAGACCATTTCTTCAGATTTAAGTCACAAAAACCTATACACCCAAGAAAAATAGAATTGTGTAGGCTTGTGATAAAGTAGATTGGTAGAAAACAATCACAAACAAAAAAGTCATTTAATGTGCTCAAGTTATTGGAATTATTTAGACTGAAACGATGCCCATTTTCTATTGCCATAGTTAGCTAAGAACCAATTCTCTTTCAGGAAGTTCACATCCACAGAAAATTATTGCAAAGCTTTCTGTTACTTTGCATGTTTTTTTAAAGAAGACTCCTTTGAATTTAGTTTAATTTTAGATAAAGCTTCTAAGTTTTCTTGGCAACAGTATAGAAATGGTTTGCCACTGCTATCTTTTCACTTGTTTCTTTTCCCCAAATTTATGGATATCTAGGTAGGTCAAGCTGAAGATTTTCTTTTTAATTTAAGAATAGAAACAATAAGAAATAAACAAATATAGACCTTCCCTCATATCTTCTTCTTCTTGTTGTTGTGCCATATCCGTTATCAGATGTTGGTGATCATGTTGGCGATCCTGTTTTTATCAGTGCTGCTGAGTTTGTCCAAACCAATCCCTTAGATTTTGAAGCCATGATGTTCTTCTTCTGCCTGGACCTCGTTTGCCTTCAATCTTTCCCTGGAGGATTAAATGGAGTATGACGTATTTTTCTGGGTGTCGCATCACATGTCCGAAATATTCTAATTTTTGTTTTTTAATTGTTTTGATGATTTCCCTTGGCTTTCCCAGGCGGCTTATCACCTCCTCATTTCTGATCTTGTCAACCCAGCTTATACGTAACAGCTGCCTATAAATCCACATTTCAAATGCTTCTAGTCTCTTCAGGTGGCCTTCTGTCAGAGACCAACTCTCTACTCCATAGAGCAGGATAGAAGAAATATGATTTTCAGTCTTAGGCTTATGTCGTGACTGCAGAATGCTGTTCGGGCTTTTTCTATCCTTGTCTTTACTTCAATGGTCATGTCCAAGCTTTCATGTAAATTAGAACCGAGGTGAGTGATCGTTTCAACTTTTTCTACTGGTATTCCTTCTGAATTTATTGGTGGTAAATTAACAGGTTGTTTGCTGATGACCATGATCTTGGTTTTTGAGGTGTTAAGCTTAAAGCCGTATTTTTCAGATATTTCTGTGACTATTGATGAGGAGCTGAAGGTCTTCATGCTTACTGGCAAGCAGAACTGTATTGTCAGCATATCTTAAGTTGTTGATCCAAACACCGTTTACTTTGATGCCAGCATCGATGTTCTCCAGTGCCTCATTGAAGATTGACTCAGAGTAGATGTTGAACAACAGTGGAGACAGAATACATCCCTGTCTGACCCCTCTTCTGCATCAGCTGAGTATTTTTGGCCTAGTCTCACATTTGCTATCTGATGCCAATACAGCTTCTTTATTATTTGGATGTCTTTGTCATCTAGTCCCCCTTGTTTCAGGATTTCTAATAGTTTGCTGTGTCTTATTTTATCAAAAGCTTTTTCGAAATCAATGAAGCACATGTCAACACTGTGACTGACATCTCTACAAGACATCTGTACAAGAACCTGAATGCTGAACCGCATATCTTGTGTACCAAGATTGTTTCTGAAACCAAATTGCGTGTTACCTAGACGCTCTTCAATTTTGTTGTATATTCTTGTGTGAATTATTCTCAGGAATATTTTCAGAGTATAACTCAGGTATCTTTCCTGTTTCATATATCTGATTGAAGAGGTGCAGTAAAAAATTATTTCCATTGTCTTCCAGCAATTTTAAAATTTCTACTGGGATATCATCAGGTCCTGTGGCTTTTCTCATTTTTGCTATTTTTATTGCATGTTCAACCTCTTCCATAGTGATATTTGGTCCAGTTGTTATACTTCCCATATCTATATCATCACTAGTGTCCTCAAAAAGTTCTTCAATATATTCCTTCCATCTTTTTAGTTTTTCATCCTTATCTAAGATAATTTTCCCTCTTTGTCAACTAAGTTGTTGGGGTTTTTTTGTAGAGGCCTGTTGCTTCTTTCACTTTTTTGTGTAAGTTGAAATTATCATGTATACGTTCTGTCTCTTCTATTTCCTTGCATTTCTTTGCAAACCACTTTTCTTTTGCAAGTCAAATTTTTCTTCTAATTGTTTTCTGCAATTCATTGTATTTTTCTTTGTTTTTATTTTTATAAGATCTTCTTTCATCCATGAGATGAAGAATTTGCTCCGTCATCCACTGTTGTTTCTTGTGGTACCCCTCTCTCTGTTTTGAATTTGTTACCTCTACTATTGCATTTTTAAATTTATTCCAGTTTGCTTCTACATCATCATTCAGGTTGTTGGTTTCCCTTAAATGATTTTCTAGTTCTTATTTAATATTTAATCTTCTTTAATCTCATGTTTAACGATGAAGTCTCTATCGATTCTTGGTTTAGCAGGGTTCGGGTTTTTCATCCTTTTTAATTTCAGCTGAACTTCAGCAAGTAGTAGATTATGATCATATGGTACATCTGCACCTGGGTATGTCTTTACTGATTTTACTGAGTTTCTAAATCATTTGTTTATTGTAAAATAGTCAGTTTGGTTCCTTAGTACATTATTTCGTGTATCTGCTGGTGATCTCCAAGTGTAGAGGCGTCTTTTTGGCAACTTGAAAAAAGTATTCATCACACATTGCCTATGTTCCTTGCAGAAGTCTACAAATCTGTCTCCTCTACCATTTCTGGTTCCTAAGCCGAAGTTTCCAACTACAGGAGCATCACTTCCTTCTCCCAGTTTTGCAATGAAGTCCCCCATGAGTATTGTGATATCATTACTTTTTAGAGTTTTCAGTACACTGCTTATATCTTCGTAGAACTTCTCTAAAGCCTCCTCATTGCTGTCAAATGTGATCCATTTGAATTAAAATTCAAATATAGCAAGTTCTGCAGTGCCCCCGCTATGGAGGAATTGGCTCTTTGAATCCATTTGTTTAGGAATGTTTGGTGCTTTCCTTAAAGAAATAAATACATTGTGATGAGACAACCAGAAGAGAGAGACTAATTTCTTACTTCAATTATACAGCAATTGTCATGCTATCAGTGCAAAATTAGAACTAGCTAGATAAATACATGGTCAGGAATATATGGTTCTCTCTGTCTCCATATGTTACAGATGCATAATTTGTAGAAGTAAAACCAAATGCACAAATCAGAAAGGCAGTTTTTGGTTCAAGTATAATTGCCCTTAAATTACATTCACAGTGCAATCTGTGAATGCTTATTCAGAATTGCCTAATTATACTTGCTGAGTTTTACCCTCAATTTGAGTGTGCATAGAATTGCGGTTTTATGGCACAATCTATGTGGACTGATCTCAGAGCATGCCCCAATGAATGCAATAAGATTTCCTTCTGAGAAAATATGCACCTGGTTGCACTGCTACTAAACTGATTTAAAGAAACAGTTGATAAGGATGGCACATAATAAATTAATAAAGAATAAATTAATAAAGAATAGCAAGTTGATAGAGATAAAACTATGGGCTGATTTACATGAACAAAAGACAAGCAGAATGATGCCTGTTTTTTTAAAAGAGAAAACTAACATAATGTGTGGCAACAATTTATATTAAATACTCTTTTCTAAGTTTGCTTGACAACAATTTTCACGCCAGTGTCATGATGTTCCAATGTCTGTAGGTTATATTGAAATAGCAAAGTCATACACCAGCTAACATAGTAACACCCCACACAACTTATGCAAAATTTGGAACAGTAAAATTTGTCAATGGTCTGAAAGAACATTTTTTAGAAGTCACTAACAAAATTACTTTTAAAATGTGCTAATTAAGATTTCTATTTTATATTATATTTGTTTTAATATAGCAATAACTAATCCTTGGATGAATACTAAACCAGAAAGGTTTCTGAGGCCATCCTATAATAATTGACCTTTTGATCTTCCAATTTCATTTGCCCTAAATGTTAATTGACTTGGAAAAAGCAGCATATTATCCTTTTAAGAATTGTAGGAGTGGAGGAAGGAAAAAAGAAAAGAAACTGATCTGAGCATGCCAAAATTAGCATCAAAGCTCTGTTAAATCATAGTGCAGTGGAGCCAGAAATTAGAATCAAGAAAGGGGAGTTAAAGAATAAAGGAAAAAACACTGATGTGAAAGAGCTCCGGTGACATCTACAGGCAGTCTAACTGAGGGAACTGGCTATATATTCCAAAATATCAATCCTGCATACAATATGCATACTTTCTAATTTACAGAACTCAGATTCTAACGATACCTTCTCCAAATTAAAACTAATACACAGTACTTGAAATGTAACTGCATGCAATATATAGGAAATTTTCAATATCCTCACATTGTATTATTTTAGATGTATACAAGAAGAGAAGAATTATCAGTGATACTGTTTTGTAATCTTTCCAAACTAAATCAGATATTCAACCTTATGTTGTACAATACATAAACTGACAGAATTTCCATATTCTGGTATTCAACAATATTCAATTTAATACAGGGCTCAGCACTAAAGTATTTAATTTGGCCAATTTTAGATTCATATTACTATTGCAATAACAAACTATTATAACAATATGATCAATTGTACAAAACATTCTTAAGGCAATATTTATGACAATGAGTCTGCATGAGCACTTAAAGGTTGCAAAGTCAAGCAGCATTTTAATGTGTAAAAGAATAATTGCAAACCATAGAGCTTTTATATAAGAAATAAACTGGCACATCATGACTAGGAAGTTAAACTGTGACTGGGAGAAAACAAAACAATACTAACTAGTACATGCAGCTAATTGGATGTTCTTAAGTTATCTCTTAGGTGACCTATTCACACAATTATTTTATGTGAAGAAAAAATAAACTACTTTGACTTTCTCCAAGAAAGCATCCTACAGCAAATTACACAGATTACGTGGCAACCTTTAAATACATTAAATAACTATTTTTGTAACTGCAGTTTTTTCTGTTTTTTTATCTATTCAAGTCTTCCGACCATGTTTTTACACACACACACACACACAGAGAGAGAGAGAGAGAGAGAGAGAGAGAGAGAGAGAGAGAGAGAGAGAGAGAGAGAGAGAGAGAGAGAGAGAGAGAGAGAGAGAGAGAGAGAGAGTTCATGGCTGAGCACCATCTTTGATGCAGGGGACCAGGGTTCAAATATCAGCTGACACCTACCTTATCAGTAGGGGGTTCCTTGGTCAAAGGCTCTCCCTGGAATGCTTTACCTGCTTATCTCAGATATGAGAGTGATATGAACTAGGACATTCCTGGCTAGATTAATAAGATCCATATCACATGCTGGGGAACCAGGACAATTTGCAATAAATGGGCTATTAAAATAACGACAAGACAAGAAAATCTGCAATTGATGGAATGCTATAAGAACAGCAGACCTAATGAGAGGGGATGTATGAAACATATGAGGGAACTATGGTTGGACAGAAACACTACATCCACAACAATTGAAAAACCACTAGTTACCCAACATTTCAACATAGTGAAGAGGTGACAGTGAAATATCTAGGAATATACCTAACAGCAAGATGTGCAATGATAAAAGAAGATAATTATATAAAATTATTAAATCAAATAAAAACTGACTTGGAAAAATGTAAAAATTTACGATTATCAGTGCTAGGAAGAATAGCGACTGTGAAAATGAATATTTTACCAAAACATCTTTTTTTATTTCAAACAATACCTGTAAAAATAGAATTTTTTTGATGATTTGAATAGATTGATCTTGAAATTTATTTGGCAAGGAAAGAAAGCCAGAATTAAATTGAAAATGCTACAAGAAACTAAAGAAAATGGAGGATTTGGACTACCAGATTGGGTCTTATGCTACCAAGTATGTGCTTTAACATGGCTAAAAGAATGGATAACTCTCAGAAATAAAAGGTTATTATATTAGAAGGACATGACTTACAATTTAGCTGGCATGCATTCTTATGGTATCAGAAGAATAAGACCCATAGATATTTCCAAAATCACTACATAAGAATGCACTATTATCTGTATAATATTTACATGAAAATCCCAGAATGGTTATCAATGATGGAAGTTTTCACACATCCAAATTTAGTTAAACTTGAAAAAATTTTAACATATGAGGATATTCTGAATACAGATGGAAAATTAAAATCTAAACAAGAGCTAGAAGACCAGGGCATTGACTTATCAAGGTGGCCCAATTGCAAATGCAATCGAGGTATGACAAAGATGTTAAAGCATACGGCTTTTGTAACGATCAGTGTTTGATCAGGTGTTGTTGACTTCTGATGAAAAAATGATTAAAACATTGTATAATTTTCTGTTGAATTTAAAAATGGAAGACAAACAAGTGAAAGAAACAATGATTATATGGGCAAAAAACTTTGGGCATAACAGAATTAGAGAAATGGTAAAATCTATGGGAAAGAAATTATAAACTGACAATGGCTACTTTATATAAAGAAAACCTATATAAAATGTTTTATTTTCCACCTGTTAGATTAGCAAAAATGTTTAATATGTCTACCAAATGCTGGAAATGTAATCAGAATCCTGATACATATTATCACTTGTGGTGGACTTGTGTAAAAGCAAAAAAAAGTTTGGACTAAAATACATATGTGGTTATAAAAAATGTTAGGAAAACATTTAGATTTTAAACCTGAACTTTTTTTACTAGACACAATGCCAGAGAAGTTTGGTAAACAAAATGTATATTTAATATTACATGTATTAATTGCAGCGAGGATTATATTTGCACAGCACTGGAAAAATGAGACAACACCATCGGAGAAAACAATAATTAAGAAATATTGGATTGTGCGGAAATAGATGGACTTACGTTGAGAATCAAAGGAAAATAAGACACAGTATACTTTCAAACATGGAACTTATTTTACCAATGGTTGGAAAAGCGGAATAGAAAGTAAGAACTTAATCTTTAAGGCAAATGATAGGAGCAGTTGACTCCTAAACTGAAAGATTGTTTGCCACAGAACACAGGAACAATATCACAGCTTTCCTCCAGAAGAGTGCAGTGCTAGGAACAACTAAAGTACTGTGCAGGACCCTCAAACTCCCAGCAGAAGAGCAAGATTGAGGGGACGAGAAAGTAATTTTTATATATTGCAGTAGATATATATAAACACATGAGAATATTTGCTGTTGCAAAATCTATAAACATTTACAAAAACAGCATGCAATTTTTTTTTCTACAAATTATGCAAGGATCAGGAGCAACAAACAGGCTATTTATGAGGTGTTGCCCAGCAGACCTAAAGCTTTGGTCATTGTGTTAGCAACAGAATAGATTGTTGTTTACTGTGTGTTTTATTATCACTGTGTTACCAGGTTTATAGTGCCCACCCACAGTCCATGAAGAATAACCAGAGAAGCCAGGCAACTCAGATCATTGAAATCAAGTTACGCAAAATAGCAGAGGCATAGCTAGGATTGAGGAAGCAGCAGGCAGGGTGCCTTAAGGGAACTCTAATAGCCTATGTGCTGCTTGCTCATTTCCATTCTAAGT